>JAMPIV010022550.1:0-372546 GCA_024509875.1 Oreohelix idahoensis
GGTCATCACCCTCCATAAAATTGACTTGCTAGACAGGAGGGGAACGGAGGATCAAAAAGGAAAAAAATATGACTGGAAAGGCTAAAGAGACGCAAATGGGGGGGGGGGGGGGGGGGGAGGAAAGTAAAAATTCACGCCCCCCAAATTGACACGAGGTACGGAATTGGACGTTTTGCGATACCAAGCCTTGATGTGGATTGAGCGGCAGAACGCGGATGGTAGGAAAATTACAAAAATTTAAAAAGTAATTTTTCTTATATTAATGTTAGGAATATAAAAATTAGCTGGCCGGATGGCCTATTCTGAGCAATGAAATAATATGATCTTAATTTTACAAACGGATAGATAATATTGAAGATAATGACAAAAGACAGTGTAGTTTACATCATCGACAGACTGCCTTGAATAAAAAGTGTCACAATTTGCACACAAAAACACGACCTTGGGAACAGGTGTTCAAAGTTACTTATTATGGAGGAGAGGGTTTTTGAGCGGTAGCTGTGTCTAAATATAACTTTTTTACGACAAAATTTTAAGGGGAGAGAAAGGTTGCTTCAAAAATCAAGCACATTTTTTTAGAAACACAAGTAGAGACGGACAGACTAACAGATAACCATCCATACTTGACTGAAGCATGACTGAAATGACTTTAGTGTAGAAATTTGAAATTAAAAATAAACCTCGGCAGTGATTGGCCACAGACAATCATATCATTAGCGCTCAGACGCGCATTTGGGGTCATTCTTCAATAATTGTTCAGTGTTAGACACAGATTTTAAAGTGTGGTGTTTTCCCATATGAAAGACAGTGAATAAATTTAGGGACGCCATACTATAGCCAGCAGCTCAGCTGAGTTTTGCTAGCACTTCTGTGTTAATTATTCATAATCTGGTAAGATTGAAATTATTTCTTTATATATTTTGAATATTGTTTCATGTTCGAGTGATTTGATACTGCCATATCAAAATCTAGCCTTACAAACAAGTAGGGATTTTGCTCTAGACCCCCCGCCCAAGTCAGGGTCTAGGGACCAACAAGGTACATAAACTACAGCAAGGATTATGCAAGATATATCAAGCGTTGAAACAGATTACCTATCTTCTTTTAGGGCCGACAACTAATAAATATTTTTCAGAATCTATAGTCTGGGAGGATCTATCTGATGTAAACCCACCATGGTAACTGTGCTGTTTGGTCAGAGAGATCTGACCTGTCTGTATGATGTGGTTGTTGTGTCAGTGTGGTGTCCAGACGTGGGTATAGAATAGATTTTGACACATAGCCCATACTTTGATTGCAGAGCTGTGAGTTTCTATCGACAACAAAGCAGAGTCTATTCGGTGGGTGACTGTACTCGAGTGTATCTGTGCAGTTCTTGTGACAGAGACCACCATTATTGCCCGCCAGCACGGAGAGGTGGGACCGCAAGTTTTCAGCACCAGAGCTACAAAAAGATGAGTGAGCCTCTGGTCTGCTGGACATTCCCCAACTATTGGTAGTGACTAATATCCCCGTAAAAATTCCCACCATTTTCTGGACATTGTGTAGTCAATATAGACAGGTGTGATGAGGCCACCCCAACAGCACAAACAGTAAATATCCTCCCAAAGAGATGACTACTCGAACTTTTTTTAATAAAACTAACTAGTCTAGTACTTACATAGATACGCTCTTGCATTTATTATGTAACATTCCATGCATTTTTTTCATAAATTTTCAATCCTTCTTTTAAAACAAGTTCTGGTCACATAAAACTTGATCCAGAACCAATAAATGTAATATAATTATATCAAAAACTTTATACACGTGAGTTAGTTCAGTGTATTTTAACACTTGTTAATCTTATTAGTCTTCTTAAATGTCTGTGGGTGTATTTATAACTAACACACCACATTACACATCATTACCCTAGACACTTTACGTAGCCACATTCATTAAGAAAAAAAAATTAAGTGTGAGGTCGTAGTGGTAGCAAGAAAGGCCTTCTGATAATTCTCAACTACATTTTATCTCAGGAGCCTTCACAGCTGGCCTCATACAAGTTACATGTAGTAATAACACCATCATACAATACCATCAACACCACTACACTTGCCTTCCAGAAATATTTGAGCCACGCCAGATTAGTAGGCGTAATTTTTACTTCAGTTAGAAGTTGCTTGAAGCTGTCATCAGTATCCCCCCCCCCCCCCCCCCCCCCCCCCCCAAATCTTGCCCATTTCATTTGCTATAAGCACAGCCGGTAGTGACTAACTCAGCCAAATCGAAGCCACCGCATTGAAATTTACGACAAATGTGCTCGCCCTAAGCAAATAGTTTGGAAGAAGGTATCACCGTGTCTTCAACGCACTCGCCTTAAAATTCTTTAAAATTTGTCAGATTATAAAATTCCTTTCATTTCTTAAAATTTCTCACAATAACAGTAAACTTCACTTCCTCCATTGTAAAAGAGACAGAGGTCGAGATTTAAAACAGCTCAAAAAAGATGTCATTCTCTTCTTCGTTCTGTACTTCCTCCGTAGTCCAACTACCACAAGTAAATCTTTCCAACCGCCTCTTGTTCTTGTGAACCCGATGTTCTGCGAAACTATCAATCAGTGTTCTGTCCGGCTACCATCAGAAAATTATTTTCAATTATCACCCGTATTTTTTTCTTTTTCCTAATGTCACTATTTATTTTGCGACTTTTCAACTACGCCCGTTATTCTTTTCAAATACTTCCCGCTATTTTTTTATTCCAACTACGTTGCGTTATTGTTTCTAACAAAACCAAGTATTCTTTCAGTTGTTACCCCCACACGCACCCCCAGCCGCAGTTCTTTCTTACTTATTTCCTACATTCCTTTCAACCACCACTGGTCATCTTTCCAACTATTACAGCTCTTTCCAAGTACAATTGCTGATCGTTCCAATTACTACTGCAACCTTTTCTACGATTACTGCTCATCTTTCTTACTACTACTGCTCACATTGACTCAGTCTTTCCAACAATCATCGACTCCTACAACCTGTCACAACAACACACTCTTCCCCAAAACACAATGCATATATTTCGCAAATAAATTCTGCCGGAACTTTTTTTTTTTTTTAAACCAGCGGCACTTGGGCTTTCAGCCCTTCGGCCCAATGACATGTCATTGCGAGGCTGGGGAACCTGAGGACTTTCCTTCCAACCCGGTCAGGAACTTCGCTCCTTCCCATCCACAGAGGGTTTATCACAGGAGCCGTTCAGGTTATTCAGTCTAATTTCCGGTCGTAAACATTTCTTCAAACGCTGACGCCCGGGTTTGAACCATGAACACCTGGTCGCCAGTACAACGCCATAGCCATTACACCAGCGCGGCTCCCTCCTCCGGAACTTAAATGTCAATGACCTGTAAGCAACGCTCATGCTGACATAAATGTTTCCACGGCCTCCAAGATCATAACAAGTAAAGAGAGCCAGGGTGTACGTGCTTTACAGAGAGCAATACGCCCCATACTTAAGTTTCACATCTATCCAGCGTGAATATCCATGGAGGCCACAAAGATGTGGTTTTACCACTGACTAAAGTAATGAAGATGTTCTGAAAGAGACACGTGCGCAAAGGAAGCGCTCATTACATGTACTAGAAGGAAGCATCTATTTTTTTTTTTTTGGGGGGGGGGGGGGGGGTGTTATAGGAACAGAAAAACTGGATTGTATTTTGACAACAGAAATATCGAAGGTAGAGGACAACAAGGTGAGAAAAACCCTGAATAGTTTAAAACATCGTGGCAGGGAAAGAAGCCAACAACGAACTTTTAAACAATACTAGGGACAGGAAGTTGTAGACATACCTGATCACCGACATCAGGTGGTATGACACTTGTGTATGTTTCTATCTAGTCTAGTACATTCTATGGTGGTTAAAGGGGGAAAAAAAACAACAAGGCAACGCGCAAGATATCGATAAGTAAATAAACACAACTAACTATTTCAAAACTGGAGGAAGCATTCAGAGATTTTATTGTAATCATCATTGCTAATATTATTATTTTTTTTTTAGTAGTTGTAGTTGTTGTAATACTGCTGCTACCACTTCTGCTGCTGTTACTACTATTACTACTACTACTACTACTACTACTACTACTACTACTACTACTACTACTACTACCACTACTGCTATAAATACTTCTACTACTATGCTACTACTACCACTACTACTTCTACTTCTATTACTACTGCTGTTGTTACTAATACTACTACTGTTATGATCTATACAAAACACGGTTACAGCGCTGTGAGAATTGTTCTTCCACGGAATGCGGTTGGGTGACGTAACCGCATTTTGCGAAATACAGTAACAACCGTCACGTGACTTTTCTAACTCGGTTGTTCTCAATCATGCCACTGTCTGGGTGAAATCGATTTCTTAGGCGATGGAGTATTTCAACACTGTTGGTGTTTTCCGTTCCCATTTTAAATGCACGTACATTGTATTTATTTATTTTTCTTTCGTTCTTTTCCTGTTCCATTTGCTCCACTGTAATAGTGCAGACTTTTATTTTCAGTTAATCAACCAAAGAGTGATATATCGCCTTTCCTATAGCAGTAATTATTATTGGTTTAAGCTTCGTATATATAAAGTGTTCGCTTATGACCTACATTCATCATTTACTCTATTTCTGAAATCATAGTGTTTCTCCTACATTACAATAGTTTAAATATCGATATACCTCTTTCGCTTTTCCCCTCTTAACTTGTCTCGCCTTTACTTTCAAATGGGATTGTCGTTAAGACAACTTTGATGTTGACTCACTTGCCCAGTTTTGCTTCCCCGATTTCTTAACCGAGTTTTATGATCTCTTTTATGTATGTCTGTTATCAATAATGTGAATAACGACCGCATTTTTAAAAACCTCTTCATACAATTCCCCTCCGGTAACTCACATCTTCATCAGCATCACCATCATAATCATCATTATCATAATCATCATCATTATCATAATAATCATCATTATCATAACCATCATCATTATTATAATCATCATCATCATTATCATTGTCATCATCATTATTCCCCTTTCGTTTCTTATGGAGCTACCCCTGCAGCTGGTCTTCTTACAGGAAGCCTGCAGTAAAGCATCATTGTGCCCTTGCAGCGGTGGTCTCTGTCGTAATTTGTTTCACATGACGACGTTGCCAGACCCCTACACACTCTTAAATGTGTAGCTCCGTACGACATGCTTCAGGGATCAGTAGCCATATTCTTTCTTTGTCCCCTCAGAGACCCCCACTAAACATCAGGGGCATACTCTTACGTAGGAACACACAAAATGGCCGCCGCCGGAGCATTCACAATAACACCAGGGTCAGCTACCTTCTTGCCCTCAGCTTTCTGAGACCGTAGGGCTCGTTGTAGCAAACACAGCCAATTTCATTTCTAATTATGACAGTTTTTAAAATGTACTTTTCATCTTAATTTCGACCGTCTCTCTCTCTAGTTTACATTTAAATCTAGACAGTTTATGTCTAGTTTACACTCCGATCTAAACTGTGTCAATGTAGTTTACATTTCAGTCTGTACTGTCTCCTTCTAGTTTACATTCTAATCTTGACAGTCTCTCTTTTTCTATCTCTAGTTCACATTTAAATCTTCATATTTCTCTAGTTAAATTCAATTCTTGATAGTCTATATATAGTTTACATTCTTCTTCTTCTTCTTCCTCGTTCGTCCTGAAAAGGACGTTGGTTGCGTTGTGTCTGTTTACGCCGGAGCTGTGATATCTGCACCTTTCGGTCGACACATCCGACTTCATCACGGCATTCTTTGGGACCAGGTTTGCCTTCCCTCTGCGATCCCTACTCGCTCAGCCAGACTGCAGTGATGCAGCCTGTTTCCAGGACCACCACGTGGAGGTGGAGTAGGGTCTTGGTCAGCTCTGGTTCGCTGACCCTGATGCAAGCAGTCAAGCTATGGGTCGCTGACTGCATTCTCTATTGCTGCATCTTTGGGTCCCCTAGTTTACATTCCAATCCCGACAGTTTCTCTCTCTCTCTCTCTCTCTCTCTCTCTCTCTCTCTCTCTCTCTCTCTCTCTCTCTCTCTCTCTCTCTCTCTCTCTCTCTCTCTCTAACATACCCTCTAGTTTACATTCCAGTCCTAACAGTTTCTTCCCCCTAGTTTACATTCCAGTCGTGACAGTCTCTTCCCCCTAGTTTACTTTCCCGTCGGGACGGTCTCTTCCCCCTTTTTTACATTACAATAGGGCCCCCCCCCCCCCCCCCCGGTCGACATTCCAATCGTGACAGTCTCTTCCCCAAGTCTACATCTCCACAGTGACAGTCTTCTTTCCCCCCCCCCCCCCCCCCCCCCCATTTACACTCCAATCGTGGCCGTCTCTCCTCCAAATTTACATTCCAAGCGTGATAGTCTCTTACCCCTAATTTACATTTCCATCGTGATGGTCTTCTCCCTTAGTTTACTTTCAAATCGTGACAATCTCTTCCCCTCTAGTTTACATTCCAATCCAGACAGTCTCTTCCCCTCTAGTTTACTTTCCAATCGTGACAGTCTCTTCCCCTCTAGTTTACATTCCAATCCTGACCGTCTGTCTTCCCCTCTAGTTTACATTCCAATCCTGACAGTCTCTTCCCCTCTAGTTTACACACCAATCGTGACAGTCTCTTCCCCTCTAGTTTACATTCCAATACCGACAGTCTCTTCCCCTCTAGTTTACATTCCAATCGTGACAGTCTCTTCCCCTCTAGATTACATTCCAATCGTGACAGTCTCTTCCCCTCTAGTTTACATTCCAATCGTGACAGTCTCTTCCCCTCTAGTTTACATTCCAATCCTGACAGTCTCTTCCCCTCTAGTTTACATTCCAATCGTGACAGTCTCTTCCCCTCTAGTTTACATTCCAATCGTGACAGTCTCTTCCCCTCTAGTTTACATTCCAATCGTGACAGTCTCTTCCCCTCTAGATTACATTCCAATCGTGACAGTCTCTTCCCCTCTAGTTTACATTCCAATCGTGACAGTCTCTTCCCCTAAATTACATTAAAATCGTGACAGTCGTTGTTCCCCCCCCCCCCCCCCCCCACGTTTACATTCCTATCGTTACAGACCTCTCCATAAACATTCCAGCCTTGACAGTCTCGTCCCCCTAGTTTACATTCCAATCTTTACTGCCTCTTTCTCTCAAGTTTACAACCGTTACCACATTTACATTCCCAGTTATTTCACATCACATTCTCTGCCATCTCTATTCTTCGTACTGGGCGGTCGTAAATCCCATGCCCTGATTTTTCTTAGGGCATACTACAGACTCGGCAATCATATCTGGGCACAGACAGAAATAAACTTCTGCAAATCCGCATAATTCGGCATATCCTATTTCGTATACTGTCTATAAAGTGTGCCACGGTCATTGACGAAATTAGAATAGATTCTTTATACAGTAAGTTCCAGAACCCGCTCTTGTAAACAGTTGTTACCTAACGCCAGGTATTATGTTTGCGTTTAACTATGTCCGACCGATTTCTCCTAAATTCCAGGAAACGTGTCAAATCGATGATAGTGCGCTCCCTCATCCTTACCCGTGTTCTCATTGGCTATTTTAAAGAAAGGTAAACAGATCGAAGCTGTGCCACCATTTTCGGAATAAAATACTGTAGCAGGAGCTTTGTTGATCAGGAATATTTTACTTCAATACAATAAGAGGGTTTAATTATGCTCTTGCACATGGTATCTGAGCCCTGAATGGTTTCCAAGTGTATTTGATAAAACAAAGAAACAATATATTAACTGCTCCCAATAGGCATATCGTAAGAGGCGATTAAGATGAGGCTCTGTAAGGAGCAGGCAACCTTTTCATGTACAAAAGTTTGCTACAGAAACCGCATATTAAGGGTTCCTGGAGGTAATCAAGCGCATTATGGCACCATTCGTTTATAAAGGTTTTCGAAAGTGTTTGGGATGGCTCCGGCCCCATTGAAGCTACTACAGCCATGAAATTTTGCACTGAGCTACTTCAGAGGTCCAGGAGTGCCAACGTGAACTTTTTGTCTTTCTAAAAGTTTCATACTTGACGTCACACTGTATAAAATGTATATCTGCCCAATGGCAATATTGATGGCTTCACTGAAATAGGTGCACTCAGCCTACAAAAGTGATGACGTAATTGTATTATAGGTAAGCAGCATACAAAAATGATGACGTCATAAAAGTTTGTGCATATACATGTTACCACCATACTTTACACATGTCGTGCTTTTTGTATGGAAAGCAAACACCTATTAAACCATCAACAAGCAGGATTCAGACAACACAGATCCACTGAGGATCAAATCACATATATAGCTCAGGAAATCGAAGATGCCTTCCACGAAAAAAAACACACGCTAGTGGTTTGGGTAGATTTAGAAAAAGCTTTCGATACAGTATGGAAAGAGGGATTGAAAATCAAACTGCAGAGAAGTGGTGTATGTGGGCGAATGTACAAATGGATTGGTCACTACCTGGAAAATAGAACCGCCAGAGTACAGCTGCAAGGACAGACTAGTAAAAAGTTTATATTAGAGCAAGGTGTCCCACAAGGGGGAGTCCTGTCACATACACTGTTCCTTGCATACATAAATGACATAACTGACAATATTCAACAAATAGCACACAATGCTTCCTTTGCAGATGACTTAGCGTTGTGGATCTCAGAAGAACGTATCACTACTGCAAACATTCTGATGCAGCAAGCACTAACATCACTGGAAGAGTGGGCCAAAACATGGCTGTCACAGAGAGTTTTATGATCAATAAACTTTCTATATACTCTTCTTTTTCTACCCGTGTCCTCTATTTTATTATCACTCTTTACCTTTTCCTGTATTTTTCGCATTCGTTCGTTTGCGAAAAATATTTTCTTTCCCATTCTCACTTTTCCGCTTTCTTTCTCATACTGGGATACGCATTTCTAACATGTAAGACGTCAGCCACTTAGGTAGACGAGAAATTGTGAATGTGCATCTATCTCAGACATACGAGCAGACTTTTGTCTGCACATTCAGCTGACACGCGCGTTTTCTTCGGTTGAGCGCTCAGGTGAGGCGCGATAACCGACATCTCCACGGCGCAGTATGAGACATTTGTCTGGCAATTCCATCTGACACGGCACTCACTGTTGGCCCTGGTCAGCGTGAGGTGTGAAGACGAGAAGTGTCAGTTATGGCATGCGTCTAGTTAATGGGAGGTGTTAGAGAGAGAGAAGGGGTGAGACCTGCGCTATTGCGTGGTTTTGGAAATAGTGGGATCTTTTGTTTGTTTCATAGATATTAACCTGAGTTTGAAACTTTATTTCACTCATTCTCCAAGTGCAGTAGACGTGGTCACTTCGTTCTAGATACTTAAACTTATAAGTGAAATCTCTTAGTTTCGTTGTGATACCGTAGTTCTGTGTTGAGTGAATACTGGGGTAACCCAACTTTGCCGGCGTTTAGTACAGAGACAAACCTGTGAGAAACATAAACATTTTATATCTTTAACCACGTGGGTTTTTCCAGTAACACCTGTCTGACAGGGCGTGTGCCTTCAAGAGATAGACAGAATACCAAATCCCACTAATGGTTTTTTTTTAAAGAATAAATGCTTATACTGGGCCTTTGAGCCAGATCATATTTCTTCGCAAACTCTAATGTACATGCTGCCTTGTGGCGAGAATAATTACAGAAAAAACATTAACTTTTCCGACTTTATTTGACCAAGTGTGTGGTGAACCAAGATTATCTGTTGAGAGAAGTTGTCCACCGGTCATCTTCCTAATTAAAGGAAACCTCGTGTTCTGACACTGTGTGCCCGCTGAAACCCTAACTCTTACCTCGTGCATAAGTGACATTAACTTAAATCTGTAAAGAAAGAACGATCGCCTGAAGAGGACGCTCCCCGGACACGGTGAATGAAACCAATATCTGCAGAGCTGAGTATCCGCTTCATCCACAGATAGACAGATGAAACGAAGTGTACACTAAGGCTTGCGCCAGACGGTGAACAACCGCACGATTGTAGGTAAGGTTGTATGAGTCAGGGCCCTGATGAAAGAACCGAGTGAAAGTAGACTGAAGGATGTTCTTCGTTTGATTCACTCACTTTGTAACTTTCCTTATGCAAGATTTGTTGCTAAACTATATGTTTCCTTAGAATAGATGCTGCTATCAAAGTCAGTTCATACCTTCAAAAGGGGAAAATATTAGACCCAAATCATATGTATCTGTGACTCTTTGGGCTATGTCGTAGATTTTTGATAGGAGAATTAATACTTGGGTTGGTCCCTTCTGAATAGATTAGAATGAGTGATAGTCACAGTGAGAAGTAGTAATAGCAATAGATTTCCACGAGTGAGATGGTAGAAATGTGGTAGAGGCTGTCTCTGAAATCAAGAAAATCTTCTCTCTTTCACCTATCTTCTACGACAGATTTAAATTGAGTCAGACAGTCTACACACATATATATGAAATATACATATATCCACTCACATACATACACGCATAAGACGACAGTTAGACGTACAGACGTGGGAAAAACTATGGCAATGATTATATGAATAGTCTGAGAAAACGAACTGACCGACACGCTGGACTAAATTTTATGAGTAGTTTATTTATCGAGACTAAACTTCTCTCACAACATATCAAATCACATCAAACATATACAAAGAAAAAAATCATAAACAAAAATCAAGAAATTCTACAATAATGATAGGCCCGTTGGTATGATCCCTCCCTCGATGTATAGCTCACCGTCCTGTTAGAAGAAAGTGATAGCCCAAAGAGTCACAGATACATATGATTTAGTCTAAAATTCTTCCCCCTTTAAGGTATGAACAGACTGGATACTCTGATCTAGTATAAGGGAATATATAGATATATAGTTAGCAATACCTTGCATAAAGAAATGTTACAATTGTGAGTGAACCAACAAAGAACATCCCTCAGTCTACTTTCACTCGGTTCTTTCATCAGGACCCTGTCGTGCATTTCTCACATTCTTACCCTATAACTTGCCGTTGTTTTAGTTCTTCACAGATATCACTCATACGTACTTAGCGCTGGCAAAGTTTGGGTACCACAGTTTCACTATATATAAATGGAAAGAACACATATCAAATAATTATACATACTATAACTGATAATTTAAACTGCAAGCGTAGCTTGTCTTATCATTTAAATTTTCCCGTGAAATAAGTTATATATAAAATCATCAATTCTCATGAATTAGGAATACGTGCGTATTCCGTCAACACTCATGAGGCTTCTAGCATTTATAAGTTAGTTAGAAAGTTTGTTCTCGTCTGATTATTAGCAGTTAAATTAAATTCCTTTATTTGGCTACAATGAGTTTAAAGCTAGAAATTAATATATTCTGCATTCCACTGAGACCATGTCCCTAGAAAATAATACAGGTCTATGTATTTATTAACTCTCTGCACAAATCTAAATAGCAAAATGAAATAAGCGAGTTAACACTTTAAACACTTCACAAAATACTAGATATTATATGATATTTTACCTCCAAACAGAATTACAATTTCACAACGACTAGGATAATTCACTAGATAGGTATTTAGAAGTTCGGCAAAATTTGACGAGAAACTAATGACTTCGCTATACAAGCTTCATTCACTAGCACAAGAGATTCTGTCTACTGCAAGTTGGAGAATGAAAAGAAAGTTTCAAACTCTGGTTAATATCTATCAAACAGACAAAGAGGTGAACGTTAATTTCGCAAAACGAAATAATCCCCCATTCCGTCTATAACACTTACGTAACTCCAAGAGGCTGTCGTAAACTGCCACTTTGCGTCTCTGACACCTCCGTCTAAGAAACGGCCGTAGCGCTACGTGTCAGATGCAAATGTAGACAACTTGTCTGCAATGCAGGGGCAGTTTTCGCACCTACGCCGAGAAATGACCATTCTGAGCGAATGCGTGATGGCGCCTTCTCCACCCTGACACTGAGAATCTACCGAGTAAACTACGTGTCAGATGCAAAATAATAGACAAATGTCTGAAACTGCGCTGGGGAGATGTCGGCTATCGCGCCGCACTGAGCGTTCAGCCGATTCAACTCGTTGTGGCAGGTGAAAACGCAGACAAATTTGTCGCCTATAGGTCTGGCGAAAGCAACTATTCACGGTGTATTTCGTAAATCTGCAGCGATTGACCGAATGCATTCTCACGCAAAATCGTCCCACGTTACGTAAGAAGTTACTCGTTTAATCAGCCATGAAATGCGTTTCTAAAAGAGAAACGAAACTGGCGAAAGTGAGAATGGGAAAGAAATTATTTCTCGCAAACGAACGAATTCGAAAAATACAGGAAACAAAAATAAAGAGTGATAATAAATAGAGGATATGGGTGAAAGAATAAGAAGAGGATATAGGCAATTTACGATCAATAAACTCTCTGTGACAGAACGTCCCCCCTTTGAGATATGGAATCTCTCAATGTCTACGTTATGGGAATAAATTTCCTATATCCGTAGCTTCAGGGTGTCTGTCTTCTTCCCTCTCATCTCCCCCCTCCATCTCTCCACTTCCTACTCACGTCTCCTCCCAAAGTTTCCTTTCTCTGGAATGTCTCCCATGCGCGCTTGAAAGAGCGTCGCCGCTTCTGACATTTTTGAAAGATTTCGTGTGATTGCAGTGGAATATCCCTGCCACTATCGTCATCTTCGTCAGTTTTGGCGATCGTCAGGAGATGGTCGGAGGTCGGCACTGGTCTTTCCACGAATTTCTTTAGGAGATTTAAATGGAAAAACTTTTCCTTTCCTTGAATAGAGATCTGGTAGTTAGCCTTAGAAATCTTTTTCAGGACGGTAAACGGCCCTAGCCATCCGATCTTCAGTTGGTTGTTTCCGGTAGGGAGTAACACCAAAACTTTCTCTCCTGCTTCCAGTTCTCTCTCTTTCGCGACTTTCCTGTATCGGTTAGTGTGCTTTGTGCGTGCTCGCTTAAAGTTGGTCGTTGCTAGGTCCCATCCTAGTTTCAACCTTTCCTTTAAATCCGACACATATTTACTTGCTGAGACAACTGTCTCATCAGCCTTCTGGTCTGTCAGCGACCAAAGTAAGGCTTCAAGCGGGCCCTTAATGGGTCTGCCGAATAAAAGCGTAGCTGGCGGAAATCCTGTGGACGTATGAGGAGATTCTCTGTAGCCAAATAAAGCTGCAGGAATACACAATCCCAATCGTCAGGTTCCACTTGAGCCAGTTTACTTAGCATCATGTTGAGGTTTCCGTTAACACGTTCCACGAGCCCATTTCCGGCCGGAGTATATGGCTTTGTGTAGATGTCTTGGGTCCTCAAGATCTTCACGATCTCATCCATCAACAGGTTTTGGTATGGGGATCCGTTATCCGTCAACACTTGCTGAGGAAATCCCAACCGAGTGAAAATCTGCACGAGGGCTTCTGCAACATGCTTGGCATCTGCGCATGTTAGCGGGATAGCTTCTGCCCATAAAGTGCATGTATCGACTAAGGTCAGGATGAACCTGTTCCTTCTTTTAGTCCTTTCTAAGGGTCCTAAAATGTCGATCACAACCCGTTCGATTGGTGTTCCCACTATTGGCATTTCACCCAAAGAGACTGGGGGTGTCCGTTGCTAGGGTGGTACCCGTTGGCACTGGGCACAGGATTTGACATACCTGATAATCTCAGTATTTACTCCTGGCCACCAATAATGAGTGGTTATCCGTTGGTTTGTGGCGTTCTGTCCCATATGTCCGCTGAAGGGAAGAGAGTGCCCCATTTCTAGGATTTGGCTTCTGTACTGTTTCGGTACTAGGAGCTGGTTGTAACCTTGGTCAGGCTTGCCCGTTCTGCGATAAAGTACGCCATCCTTAGAAAAAATGTCCCCGTGCTGTCTGGGTTTCCTTAGCCATGGGCAGTTTCCTAAAGCAGGGTGCCAAAGTAGGGTCCTTTTGTTGCGCTTCTTTAATTTCCTTGGGTAACAAATTAGGCGCAGGCTCCCGTTCCTTCTTGGTTTGCCCTCTTGTAGTTACTGCTGCCACAATCGGCTCTTCCGGTTTCCCAATACACACGTATCTCCCGCCAAGTATAACTGGGTAGATGGGGTCATCCATAACAGCCGCTTTGATCACACCTCTGACAAAATCAGAGTGGATCTCCACCAATGCAATGGGAAGCGCTGTAGGTGCATCACTCTTACGAACTCCACAAAGTTGGACGGTCTCTCCTGTCTCTTGACCGGGTTTAACCAGGTTTCTGGCAACAATGCAATCATAAGAAAGCCCCGTGTCAAATAAACAAGAAGTTTGAGAACCGTTAATAATAACAGTACCTCGCGTTGAGGGTGTATCCCCAACAGGTTGGGAATCACTATCAATAATTCCGCCTTGCGAGACTGTTAGTAAGCACCCGATGCGTTTAGGCTCGGTGTGCTCACTCTGATCATTAGTCCCGTGCTCAGGGGTTCTCCCTTTGCCACCTTGACCTTTCTGGCTGCGCTGCCATGTAGGGCGGTCGGGTTGATCAGACTGTTTACTGTGGTTGGGGTACTTGTTTTTGTAGAACTTGGATTTTTCAGGAGGGGGGTTTTGAGGTCCAGTTTCTCTGTGGTTATTTTGGTTAGAAACATGAGGAATATGAGAAGATTGGTCTAGATTATTTTTCCAAAAATGCTCTTCTGTCGGTTTACGTTTTGTGGCCGGTAGTTCAGCCAGCGCATTGTGATATCGCTCAGACTTTTCTAAGATGTCTTCAAGCTTTTCTGCACCCTGCTCAGCTAGAAAGCTCCGGGTATCAGCAGACAAAGTGTTCTTTATTTGTTCTGTTAAAACAAATTCCTCCAGACCTTCATAGGTAGAGGGGAGCTGTGAAAGCTCAAGGCACCTTGTCAAATATCCCTTCAAACGAGATGAAAACTGCTGGAAAGATTCAAAGCTCTCCTTCCTGCTGTTGTGAAACAGTTGCAAAAATTTGCGAGCATTCATTTCGAAGCGCTCCAGTAACGCTTTCTTCAACACATCATAGTTGTCTTGTTGGCTGGTCTCCAGTTTGGCGTAAACATCATACGCAGAACCTTTGAGGGCCTGGGAAAGTTTCATACACCAACGCGACCTCTCTAAACCATACAGAGTTGCAATTTTCTCAAATTTTTCTAGCCATGTGTCAATCTTCTCATTTGGACAAGGGAAAGATTCTAGCGGAAAAGACATAGCAGTGAGTTGAGTAGATTGTGTGTTAGAAGGATCAGTTAAGGAAGAATGAGGAGAAGACTCTCCATTGCTGGAGGTAGAGGCAGCGCCACGACTTTGGAATTCTAGAGTTTTAAGAGCCAACTCATGCTGTCGTCGTTGCTCATTTTCTCTTTCCTCATGCTGTCTCTCCTCCCTCTCCTTCTCATGCTGTCTCTCCTTCTCTCTTTCCTCATGCTGTCTCTCTTTCTCTCTTTCGTTCGCCCTGCGGATTTTCATTTCCTCATCCATCTTCCTCTGCTCTCTAGTTTCGGCTGCTTTCCTCTCCGCCGCTTTTTCCTTCTGCTCCGCATCATATCTGTCAAGTTCTTCGTTGACAAACGCTTTCGCTTCTTCTCCTTGTAATCCCTCTTCCTTTGCTTCCTGTCTGAGGATCTGCCTAAGCTTCGCCCTCTCTGCCATCTCAAATAGGTGACTGAGACTTAGTCGAGAAGAAAGTAAGAAAAGATACACTGGTTCCTACCACTTACGAGACAATATCAACAAAAGATGATATACCTTAACCTGGGATGCCTCCTCCAAAATAATAAAGTACCTAACTATCGCTGCTATTAATCAGCAATTAAGCACCTAATGCAGACGACTACGTCAAATAAATGGTAGTAAAGATTACTCACTGAAAAATAAGTTGCTACAGTGGAAAACAAATAATTATTGCAAAAATTTAAAGAGAAAAAAAAATCCCTTAATTTCTTTAAAACCACTATCAAGTTCACCCCTGAAGACAGTTAGGGTAAGGGAGGCAATTTACAGGACGTAATTGTCTGAACGCACTCCTTAGCTTTGCTCAAACCCCTACTTCTTTAGAACCCTGTGAATGTTATACACTCACACAACTTTACCAGCGTTTAGTATTACAAAATCAGTAATAAACATATATTCCGACAAAATCAACCTGTAAACCAAATGTATAATGCTCAATAATGCTGTGGAAAAACAATTATTAGCCGTGTGGTCAGCACGCCCATAAAACAGATCGATATGTCTAGGGGATAGTTATTTTTAAAAAGATACAAAACTCACAAGACATCACACTCTTACTCTATATCAGAATAAAGAATCTTAAAGACGAGCTGATATTTGTCGTCTCGTCTTCCTATTCAAAGTTCAAAATCCCGATAGACGAGACCCGATTTGTCGTAGATTTTTGATAGGAGAATTAAGACTTGGGTTGGTCCCTTCTGAATAGATTAGAATGACTGATAGTCACAGTGAGAAGTATTATAGCAATAGATTTCCACAAGTGAGATGGTAGAAATGTGGTAGAGGCTGTCTCTGAAATCAAGAAAATCTTCTCTCTTTCACCTATCTTCTACGACAGATTTAAATTGAGTCAGACAGTCTACACACATATATATGAAATATACATATATCCACTCACATACATACACGCATAAGACGACAGTTAGACGTACAGACGTGGGAAAAACTATGGCAATGATTATATGAATAGTCTGAGAAAACGAACTGACCGACACGCTGGACTAAATTTTATGAGTAGTTTATTTATCAAGACTAAACTTCTCTCACAACATATCAAATCACATCAAACATATACAAAGAAAAAAAATCATAAACAAAAATCAAGAAATTCTACAAGAATGATAGGCCCGTTGGTATGATCCCTCCCTCGATGTATAGCTCACCGTCCTGTTAGAAGAAAGTGATAGCCCAAAGAGTCACAGATACATATGATTTAGTCTAAAATTCTTCCCCCTTTAAGGTATGAACAGACTGGATACTCTGATCTAGTATAAGGGAATATATAGATATATAGTTAGCAATACCTTGCATAAAGAAATGTTACAATTGTGAGTGAACCAACAAAGAACATCCCTCAGTCTACTTTCACTCGGTTCTTTCATCAGGGCCCTGTCGTGCATTTCTCACTTTCTTACCCTATAACTTGCCGTTGTTCACCGTCTGGCGTACGCTATGACACAATCTGTTTTTATCGTGTGGTGAAGCGAATACCCAGCTCTGCAGATCTTGGTTTCATCCAATTTGTCCGGGGAGCGTTCTCTTCAGGCGATAAGTTTATTCAGATTTTAAGTTAGTGTCACTTTATCAGTTCAGGTAAGAATTAGTGTAAGCGGGTTCACTGTGTCAGAATCACGAGGTTTCCACTACTTAGGAAAAAAAAAGTCAGGTTTGTAACTTTCGGGCAAAGGTAGCCTTTTTGGTCACACCACAAGTTGACAAAAATTGCGGAAAAAAAACGTTACTGTTTGTAATAGTTTACTTGCCACCAGGCTGCACTGTTCTTAAGGTTTTTCTCAGGAAGAATCAAAATCAGGCGCAAGAGGCCCGTTATCTCATTTAACCGTTAAAGTACTCGTAAAGATTTTGCACCAAGCCACTCTAAGGTAAATGTTTTAGTTCTTCACAGATATCACTCATACGTACTTAGCGCTGGCAAAGTTTGGGTACCACAGTTTCACTATATATAAATGGAAAGAACACATATCAAATAATTATACATACTATAACTGATAATTTAAACTGCAAGCGTAGCTTGTCTTATCATTTAAATGTTCCCGTGAAATAAGTTATATATAAAATCATCAATTCTCATGAATTAGGAATACGTGCGTATTCCGTCAACACTCATGAGGCTTCTAGCATTTATAAGTTAGTTAGAAAGTTTGTTCTCGTCTGATTATTAGCAGTTAAATTAAATTCCTTTATTTGGCTACAATGAGTTTAAAGCTAGAAATTAATATATTCTGCATTCCACTGAGACCACGTCCCTAGAAAATAATACAGACCTATGTATTTATTAACTCTCTGCACAAATCTAACTAGCAAAATGAAATAAGCGAGTTAACAATTTAAACACTTCACAAAATACTAGATATTATATGAGTAAATCTTCATTTAAATGAAAATCCGAACTACCTAGGCATTATTTTTGATCGCCGTCTGACTTGGGAAAAACAGGTTGACAGAAATCGAATGAGAGCAAGACAAAGAATGGCAATTATGAAAAAACTTGCTGGAACAACTTGGGGTGCAGATGAGAAAGTGCTTAAGACGTTGTACACAGGGCGAGTGAGGCCAGTTCTTGAATATGGCATGGCAGCATGGGCAACAGCAGCTAAGACAAACTTCGATAAAATTAGCAGACTCCAAAATCAAGCAATGAGAATTATAACGTGAGGCATGAAGTCAACACCTATAAAAGAACTCGAAAAGATTACATGCCTCCAGCCAATGACAGATAGAAGAGACTGCAGGGCTCAACAACAGGCCGAAAATTTCAAAAGACTAACAGACCACCCAGTGTGCCATAGAATAAATGCTCTTAGAAGGCAAAGACTCAAACGAAGTAATTTTGTAGAATCAACCAAACCACAAATGAGAGCAGTATTCATAGATGAAATATCCACTGTTAAATCCATCTACACTGCACACAAGCTTCCAGTTTGGAAACAAAATCGTTTCCCTAAAATGATAGAAAACATTCCTGGAATTGAAAGTAAAAAGAGCCAAACTGCAACAGATAGAAAATCCATAGCGACAAAATACATAGAGAAACATTATCCACGCAACACCTGGACCCATGCATACACAGATGGATCAGCAACAAATGCAACAGAAAATGGAGGTGGGGGTGTCTTTCTGACCTTAAGCACTGGTGCAGAAAAAAGGCTGTCAGTGGCGATAGGACGATTCTCCAGCAACTTCAGAGCAGAGGCCTTGAAAACTGCAGCAGATGTTATATTGACAGAAGAAACGGCAGAGACAAGTTGCTTTCTTTACTGATGCACAGTCAGTAATTGCAACGTTGAAAAGCTAAGATAATACAGACCTGGATGATCTCAGAGTAGTGCTCCACAAACTTTGTCAACGATTCAAAAGTGTTGTGATCCAATGGATCCCATCTCATTGTAATATCGCCGGCAATGAAGAGGCTGACAGAATGGCAAAAGAAGGCTCACATCTACCTCAGCCTGATGCAAGCATAACTTTTGAGGAGGCAAAGAGTTTTATCAGAATCAGTTACAGAAACAAATGGAATGTAGAACATCCAGGGCACACACAGAATGATGCTTACTACCAGCTCCACAGAAGAGAACAAGTGGTAATCTTCAGACTCCGCACTGGCCAGAACAGATTGAGATACCATCTATTCAACAAGCTAAAGATAGGAACTACCGATCAGTGTAATTGTGGCACTGATAAAATGACTGCTGAACATCTGCTTCAAAGTTGCCCCTTATATGTGGTACAGAGAAAGTGAATGTGGCCGACGCCAGCTCCTTTCGTGGAAAAGCTTTACGGGGATTCAAATAGCCTCAAACTGACTACTGCTTTCTTTGAGAACATTCAAGTGGACGTCTGAGAGTGTAGGAAGAAGAAGAAGTATGGTTTACACATTTGGTCGTTTTGGTGGTTTGATTCGGATAATTTCACATGTTACGCTTTTACATTTCGTCTGTTCGGAATCCGCTTTACACATTTCAACTATTTCGCTATTGAATTCTGTTAATAATAAATAAATAAATAAAGTACTGTTAATAATGCGCGCTATGATTTAGCACCGCCCATTGGCTTCATTGAAATCAGTGTATTCAGTCTGCAAAAGTGATGATGCAATTATTTTATAGGCAAGCAAAAATGATGATAAACCTGGTGAGATATTAAAAGTTCCGTTTCTTTTTTGACTCTGGCAACGCCTAGTATATCTGCTAGTTCTTTTATAAAGACTGAACCGAAAAAAAATGTTGAAAATAATATCAGACACACGTATTAGACTTTGTTTAATTATTCTGAACAATTACATCGCCCTTTGGGAATCAAGTTCCCTGCAAGAATCGATCATCTAAAACTGTAACTGGCAGCTTTTACTATTATATTTGTTTTTGGATGCTTTGCAAGGCTTCAGCGACGAATGACAGAGTGAATAGTGCCCTGCTTCTCTGTGCAAAGTTAAGAGTTCAAAACCCGAAAGCGTCATGCTCCATTATACCCAGCTGTAAATGGTACCTGACACTGCCTTTGAATTAGAGAAGGCTAGGGCATTGGGGAAAAGAACTGGTTACTCCACCTTATAAAGCTGAGACCTTAGTATATTGAGGTCTCAAGCATTTTACTCCCCAATGGCAGTGTCTGCTATGGGACCTTTTATGTAAGGCCCATCCGCTGTGGGTTTTTTCCAATGTGCTACAAGCATGGTCTTCCCTGTTATATTCCTCCCTTTCCCTTCCGTTCCCCCCCCCTCCCCAACCCCCCAAGCAAGACAGTCAGTCGAATTGCGTGGTCCCGCTTTTGTCTGCGCTTTTATTGCAACAGTTTACTCATTTTTAAAAGTAAGAGAAAGGCAGGTAATTTATAACACAAGCTTGTTTATGAGTTCGCAGACATCAACATTTTAAACATAATTCTGACTAGTTATTATATTTACAACTTAGTGATCATGCTAACGTACCGTGAGCTATGGATCTAATAATTTGTATGCAGGGGTTCCCTGATACCTGAAACTAATTTCAAGGATAAAAATGCCTCCAGGATAAAAAGGTTGAGAAAGACTGCTCTAGGATATTGTATAAACCAGGTATTTCCTACTATCACAGGTGTTCTTGCTCACGTAATCATTGTCTCGCCTCTTTCATTTCTTAATCCCAAGCTGAAACCAGTCATCACATTTTTTCACTTCTTTACTACTAAGTTGTGAACTGAAGTCTCCAAGTACCACATGCACCTCATGATATTTGCACTGGCCCATATTCGTGTAAAGTTAAAGAAGAAAGTTACAGTTTCGTCGTCTGTGCTATCTGCTACAGATGCGTAAGTCTGTGTAAAATTTAAAAAAAACAGTGGACTAATTCAGTTTATACCGACTCCTCGTCATATTTATTTCTTCCAGAATAAATTATTTTCCATTTGTTAGAATAAATGTCACTTGCTCTGATATTTTATCTTTCACGTAATCCTTAACAAATTTGCGTCTATTATGTCTATTTCCCTCCTGATGTTTTCTACTTTTCCATCACGTACAGGTGTCCTGACATTCCAAGTTCCTGTCGTTAGTGTATCTTTAATTTTAATTAAGCCAACAGTAGCTTGATGACGGTCAGGCATCACATGTGACACATTATGCGCCCTACTGGACGAGATGGGTTTTCTGGAACGCCCCATTATTGTTGTTCTGCACACTATATAAGTAACAATATGAAGTCGCGCTGAGAAATGTGTAAACTATGTAAATTTATTTCTAACATTGGTCGAGTTTGATAGCGAGTAAGTTAATGCGGAAGATGACAAATATGAAAAGTGGAAAGAGAAATTCACAGTGTTGGTTTAAAATAAACAGGAAGTAACATCTTCATGACGATTCATGAATGTGGTCACACGGTAAAGGTAACCCCATAACAGATACTGCCAAGGGGGAGTTTAGTGTTAGAGACACTATATTAAGTCTAGCTTTATGAGGTGGGACGGCCTTTTCTTTCCTCGTTGCCTTTGCCCTCGCTTACTCAAGTGTACAGTCAGACACCCATTTATAGCTAGGTAGATTAGAGCGAGACGCTCCTAGGTTTCGAATCCGGAATCCGTTAAATTTGTCGCAAGAGACAAGCGGTCTAACCATTCTGCCAATCGGACACTCGTGAATATGGTACCTATGTATCAAATCGCTGTGACAGAATTAACCACTTAACCAATCAGTATCATTTGACTCCCTTGAATATTTGTGGATTATCTTTGAGAGACTAGTACACGCTGTATGCCTCCGTGTGTGTCTCTCACATGGCATTTATTTTCGTTATCGCAACGTATGAGCTCCCCTCTCTTCGGTCGTTACATATCTATCTTCTCTATGTACTCCTAGGCAACTTCGTCTGTATCTTTCTCTGCGAGTTCCGTGGTTTTGGCTGTTGCACGGTTTATACTCAGATGTTAAAAACGTGTGAAAGGTGCACCTTGGTTATTTCCTTTCATGTGTAGGTCTACACTTTACATTCTGCAGACCACAAGGTCGTTTATATATAATTATAACACACAAGGAAGGGAAACCACGAGGCCTGTAAACAGTAAATTAATATGAAACAAATATAAAGGTATGTTATAAGGCACTCGTAGGAAATAAAGAAGTAGAACACTAGACAACAGAAAAACAACAGACATGAGTGGCTTACCCAGGATTTGAACCCTGGACCTTCCGTGCGACAACACCGACTAGCTATGCAAGCGAATCACACTGCCCTCCCTGCCATCTACGCATCCCCAAAAAGGATGTTTCAATGACAGGTCATTAGTGCGAACCTCTATACATAACACCGGAAGTTTATCATGGGCAGTTCAGCCTATTAATGCAAACCTACCCTCTGTCCTGTTCTTACTGTTCTAAGTCTACTATCATACTGGACACAGTATTAAGGTCTTTGTCTTGTTGGACTGACCAATACTGATATATAGGGGAACAACAGAAGTGATTGCGTCATTAATAGGCTGAACTGCCCATGATAAACTTCCGGTGTTATGTATAGAGGTTCGCACTAATGACCTGTCATTGAAACATCCTTTTTGGGGATGCGTAGATGGCAGGGAGGGCAGTATGATTCGCTTGCATAGCTAGGCGGTGTTGTCGCACGGAAGGTCCAGGGTTCAAATCCTGGGTAAGCCACTCATGTCTGTTGTTTTTCTGTTGTCTAGTGTTCTACTTCTTTATTTCCTACGAGTGCCTTATAACATACCTTTATATTTGTTTCATATTAATTTATCGTTTATATATAGACTTGCGCTCCAGTATAACCGACGGGCTTTCTGTTTTGATTGAAAGAGACGTGCCACACTAAGACGAGGCGAAATTCTTAAGGAAAAAAAGTAAAGTCTCAGTTTAGTTTATCTCTGTGTCCTCGCTTCTGATCGTGACCTGCCATTTAATACTGAGAATCATAATGAGACAGACAGTAAGAAATTCGGCAATTTTTGTTATACTTTCTTTACGCTTTTCCTCATCTCTGAGCTACAGGACACCACTGCTTTCATACTCGTGTTGAAAAGTCTCATTTTGCTGGTAACCTTTATTGCATTGATATATATATATATATATATATATATATATATATATATATATATATATATATATATATATATATATATATATATATATATATATATATATATATATATATATATATATATATATATATATATATATATATATATATATATATTTTTTTTTTTTTTTTTTTTCAAGGGTAACAATGTTGTACTGGCTCTGTCTATTCTAACTAAGTCATCTTTTTCTTTTCCTTCAGTTCTGTCAGTATTGCTATGTAAATTTATGTTCTCTACCTAACAAAAATATATTTCAATTACAATTATTTATCTGCAGTAGATTGTCTTCAAAAGTAATTTTTGTTGCATGTTAAAGTCTGCAGACAATAAACAGCAAACAAAGCGTTCAGTGACGGTTTTAGGCATTGGCAGCCTAGCCCTTTTGCCTAAAGCCTCTCGATTATATGTGCCTCGTGCACACATATTTACTTGTTGATACAATAGAAATGTATTTCAAAAGGGCACCGCAAGCTCACGCTTGCCTAGTGCCTCACACAACCTAAAGCCGCCCCTGGAAGCGTCGCATAAGACATAATTTATATTCCCACGTTGTGGTATCAGAAACTCTATAATTTATAAAGGTCTTTTCGACTTTTATTAATACTTCATATCTGTTTTCTATGCATTTTACCCGCTCAAATCTTGTGGATTTTTATGATAGGAATTATTTTTCCAACTAATTTATTGGTCTCTCCTAATATATAACACATAGCGTTGGCGTTTAATGCCCTTGAGGGCAAAAACCAGTATCGACACAGTTTGCGTGACCCTTGGCTACAGATCTATTATTGTTTACTCGCTGTGGCATTTGAGACTTTGTACAGTTAATCGTAGGAAATTCGACTTTTATTCATGCACGATCCTTGCTTTCGATCAATTTTGCTTTTTGACATCGTGTGACTTTTCACGTAAAAATGTTAGGAACAATCGCGCTTAAACCCCGCCCCCCCCCCCCCCCCCCCCCCCCCCTTTAAAAAAAACTTCTATTGCATAAGTTTTGCGTGTAACGTCCTGGAGGGCAATAACCCGTATCAATATAGAAAGTTACGTGCTCTTGGCAATAAACGTGAAACGCTGACTCGGGAACAAAGTCTAGAGGAAAAACGAAAAACGCTGTAGAACACAAGATGGGTGAAGAGGCGGTGTTGAGATATAAGATGTTAACAGGTAAAGGACCCATGGCAGACACTGCCTTAGGGGAAAGAAGTGTTCGTGATTTCACCATATTAGGTCCAGTTTATGAGGTGGAGTGACCAGTTACCTTCCTCTTTGCCGTACCTAACTCAAGACAGTTGGGTAGACTGAAGAGTGGCGTGCCCAAGTTTTCATCCTTGTAACCCGGTAATTTTGCCACAAGAGGCAAGCTTATAAAATCCGACGTTCGCTGTTGAGAATTTAGCCAGGATTTAAATAAATATGAAGAAACAAGAACATCCAAAGTGGTCTAATAGTGTGAAATCTTTCTCTCCCCCCTGCAGAAATTGTGATTCTAGGATTAAGGATGTAGAATTAAAATTTTTTTTTAAAGAAAGGGAAGAAGCTGTAAGCAATAATTAGAAAGATTAAGTCTTGTCTTCTTTTTTACACTTGACTTGCAGACAAGTAGTCAAACAACGTTTAACACGAACAAAGGTTGATATATAGTATTATAGGCCTAGTAGTTGGGAATGCGAAGGTCTGATGCTGTTCTTACAATGCATATGACTTTTAACAGGTGAAAGTCGATTAAATATCTGTTAAAGTCAGTTATATAACTGGAACCACCAGGCCTTTACACTCCTCCACCTTAATATTATTCTTGGTCAGAGTTTCTGCTTGATTTTGTTCGTTTTTTGTGTTTTTGTTTTTTAACATACAAGCATAATTGGTAATTGTGATTTTCCCTATTTACAATGATTTGACAAATGTGATGCCACTTTCTCATATCGGCAGTTGTTCATATTATTTGGAATTGAAAACAATATATATCCTAATTATAACCCAGAGATATTTTTCTTCATTAATTTAAAAAAAAAAAAGATGACAAAAATGGACATACAAGGGAAAATTTACCTTTGGATTAAAGCCTTCCTGAGTAACAGAACAATACAAACAACTGTAGAAGACAATCATCCAAAACGTTTGAGGAAGGAAGACTACATGGTTCTACATAGAGCGGCACCATCGTTCTTATCAATGTAAATGGCCCCGTCCCAATCATGAAGCCCTGAAAGCACTGTTGCATATGACCTAATCACGTGTACAGCAGGGGGAAAAACTGGGGCAAGCTAAGCTAAATATAACCCTTACCACAGATATGTGTACTGCAGGTTTTGAAACTAAAATTTTTTTTTAATGCATAGACAATTTTTTTTCAGAAGTGTACAGAAAAACAAAGAGGTACCATTTGAAACTCGACGGACAGCTATTGTCCAGATACTTTTGAAGGTTAGTTTGTCTGTGGAGCTCCACTCACGAGTACGTTGAATTTGCTTCCTGCGCCACATAAAAGAGTTTGCCAGTGGGTGGGTGTCTCAGCTTGGCTAAGCCAGCTTGCAAGCACCAGCTGGGGAGCAGACAACGATAATCTCAGGACAGCTGCACCTGGGATGTGTGCCATTGGTCATGGATTATAACCTTGAACTTGCAGTCGGCAACGGGCAAAACCACCCAGGCAGATCAAAGTTCAAAACCAAGCTCGTAGGTTCATTTGAGGGAGCATGAGAACCGCGCCAACAGCTGCCTCTGCTTTTGTTTCACATTTTATTTTTAACTTTCGTCTCAAAATATTCTCTTCGTTCAGCTCTATTATCGTCTAATTTTCTCTTTGTGGAGTTAATTAACATTCTACAGATTCTATTCATTGTATTGAAGTACAATAACATAAAGCTAACTGTAGCCCCACAACTACCGTTCCTTTGGACCTACCCGGCTACGAGTAGAGGGGGAACACGCTGCATGGGCAACAGCTTGATCTCCATATAACTGCGCCCTTTTTCCTTCCCTGGAGAGGACAAGCAGAAGAGAACAGAACACGCCGAAAGGATCACCAGGAAATAAAAAAAGCAGCGGAAGACTTATCACCTCAGGGGCGCAGTCCCATAGTTAGTTATGACTAAAGGAGCTACTTTACTGTAGCTCCACATAAGATACTGCCGTATGGGAGTGAAATATATATCATCATCATCATGTGACGTATTCTCTCCAGGACGTTGTCTCCATTACAGCTGCTCTGAACGCATCACGATTTTGGGCAAGTCGACCTGCATCCTCCAAAGACATGTTCAGACTCTCTGTGGTGACTGTCGTGAATTATTCTAATCCCCATATATAAATTAAAACGTAAATGCAAAGCCTAACAAATAAATTTAATAAAAGGAAAGAAGAATGGTAAAGAACAGTGCTGTCACAATGCCTGTACTCGAAATCCCCCTTGTTTTCTACTTCGTCTGCAAATTGTAACGCTTTCACGTTGATAGTAAAAGCCTACTGTATTATTACCCGCTTTCTTCAATGAAACGTGTACTGTATTTCTTGGAAAAACCTTGAGATACGCAAGCTGATCAATGACCTAAATTTAATATTTCATTCATTCCATTTTATACACGGCGTAACTAAAAGACAGATGGACTAAAGGATAGAGAGAAGGGAGAGGCAGAAAGCAGGGACACCTGCAACACTAAACACGCGTCGCGCGATACACAATTGCTGCCATCACGCGTGTAAGGCCACATGCACTAACTTTATTTCAAATCGACAGTGATAAAATTCACTACCCATATCAGAGTTAGGTTTTAAAATCCTGAAAAACGCTTATTGGGAAAGATGACATTAGATGGGTTTACGTTTGAAAACATGACAGTACCCAGACACCACATGGGGATTGAAGTGAACAGGAGGTGGTAGAAAATGCACATTTTGAACGCAGCCACCTAGCTCCCTTAAATTGAGATATTTGGATTCCTTAGGGTTTGCTGACAAAGAATATGTAAAACGTTACGCAAATAGTCTAGGAATTACCAAGTTATGGCCAAAATAAAATAGTGGGGGTGCCTGACAGCATGAAATCATTTCTGCTCATAAAAATTTTTTATAACGTGTTTGAAAAAACATTACGTTACGGAAATAGCCTACCATGTTAACTCCTATTTGATTGGAGCGCAACAAATGAAAGACTAAACACGATTGGTCGGACTATAAATACTATCTTGTGTTGTCAGGGGAAACGTGAGAAAGGGGTACTTTTTTGAAAAGATGTGTAGACATGGTTTGATTGGGTAGAGCTACGAATATACTCAATTCAGAGCGTCTGTTCATTGCCACATCTTGTAATAAACCTACTAAGAAACAGTACGTTGAGCACCAGTGTATATTTTTTTATAAAATAAAGCCTGGGACATCGGCAGATCGGAGTTGTGCTATATTCATTGCCAGTCAACGAAACTGTTTATTATTATTTCCATGAATTGTGGTAAGCTTGAAATATTCAATATCTTTTAATGAAAATTGAATGTAAATTGATAATTTATGTCTGTATATATGTGTGGTTCAGTAGCGAACATGATGTAAAGCCTATAGTGCTCCAGCCTGAACAGAAGGTGTCGGAGGAAAGTAAAACTGCATGGAATGGCCAAACAGTACACTGACACCTAGATTATTAACTAGAAAGAAATAATGCTGGAATTGCAGAGGCGTAGTAACCATTAGGGAGGGAAATACTGGTATAAAGTATTTCAGATGAAGCTGACAGTTGGCCAAACGCTCTGAACTCAATGTTTGTGATGTATTGTGCTCAGTGTAGAAATGGAGTATAAATTAGTTCTGACGTAGAAGGTACAACCTTCTTGTTTCAGGGACCGTGGTCTTAAAGTTATTGAGCAGCACCTGGTCAGAGCTTTGCTGAAGCCAGAGGTGGACAGCATACTCCTTGGTCCATATAGCAACCAGTGGGGTGGCTCCAGAACTCATTTAAGTAATCAAGCAGAGGAGTCTTTTACTGCAGTCATCACGCAAGATAAGAGAGTGTGGCCATGGAGCTCAACATTATGTACCCCATCTTAAAATGACATTATAAATTAAAATTAAGAGGGGAATTTAATTGTTTTAATACCAGGAACTGAGAACATCTCCAATACTAGTTCCAATAGAAACAAACTATTGAAGTCATGATGACAGATACCAACAGAGCTTGAACAAAACAAAACCAGTATTACCTCATATTACCACTACACAACTGACACACATAGGATACCATTAATAATATATGTCACTATAAGAATCATATTAATAAATTCTGTACATATAACTTGTAATTAAAATTGATTGTGATTCCTGGTTCCCTTTGTATTTGAATCAGGACACATATACATTCATAACAGCACTGAATACATATTGTTATTTGAAAAGTTATCAGTGACTCCTTTAAGATATCCTCTTAGAGTGTTATATGTATGTGAGTGTCACAGTGTTGTCAAGTGTGGTGGAATAAATTAAATTGTTTATCTGTCTGTTGTTGTTATGACTTACACTTCATCATACACATACCCTAGACATATAACGTAGTCATCACACTATTCCAGAATAATTCTGACTGAGGTATACATATGTGGCAGTAAGTAAGGTTATCTATAATACACTACTCTTATTAGATATAGATACCTTCACAGCTGATCTCAGTCAGTACACTAAGTCCCCTATAAATATTTATAGCATCCCACTTTACCACAGTGACCTGGATCCACCGTCGTCTAGGAACTTCCCTTCCCCTTTATCCAGGGACCATTACTAATTTTCCTAGACTATTATGTCTTTTTATATGACCGAACATTTTCAGCTTCCTTATTGCGATGGTATTTAGGAGCCAATTTTCCTCTACATTTAGTGAGTGTAGATCTTCTCTGTTGGTCTTTTTTTTCTGTCCAGGGTATTCTCAACATCCTTCTGTAGCATTTCATTTCGAATGATGCAATCTTTTTTGCAACTGTTTTATTGAGTGTCCATGTCGCGCAACTGTATATATATACTGGTGCACTTTATTGTTTAGACCTCTGGTCCCTCGTAGCAAAGGTGCCAGGTTCGATTCACAGTATCGACACGCTCCAGTCTACCCAGCTGTAAATGGGTACTTGTTTTTGCACCTGAGTTTTGGAATGAAAAGGCAGCGAGGGAGGGAACTTGTCACCGCCCACCTCTCGAACCTGGACCTAGTATAGTGAAGTCTCGAACACTTCTCCCCCCTTTGGCAGCATCTGATATGGGACTACTTTTTTGACAAAACCGCCCCTTTCTTTTTTTGCATTGAACAAGCAATTGGATTTTTTTTTAAAGGAACCTGACCAAGTTTCAGTCACCTGACGTGCCTTTTCACTGAGCGAGGACTTTCGTTTTTTTTTTTTTTTCACATCTTTCTCAAATGGTTTGCTAGCTAAAACACGGTTAACGTCGTGATCTCGTGTCTTGCTCAGATATATGCAGCATACGTCAGACAAATCGTAAATGCAATGCTAAAGGTTGCCATTTAACGCCCTACTCCATTAACAAGACCAAACGCATAAATCGTTATCCACAATGAACCGACGGACGGCGTGTACTTTTGCTGCTCATAAGAAAGAACACCCCACCCATTTTCTTTTCAATGTACGGTGCTAATCCTGTCTTGAAATATCAGCTGATGTCATTTTCTGGCCTAGAACGTACACAGCGTTTCCATCTAGGCGGATTCACCTAGAAGTCATGAATATAGACTCGACATTAATACTGAGAAAACAAAAACTATGATAATTAGCAAAACAGACGATAAACCCACATTAAAGATAAGCGTAAATGGGAAAATCCTGGAGCAAGTCAAGAGCTACGTATATCTTGGTCATATAATAATAGATGGTGGCAGATGTGAAACAGAAATCAAGAAGAGAATAGGAATGGCCAAAGCTACATTCAACAACATGAAACATATACTGACATCTAAACAGTAATCTCACAAATTAAAACTTAGAATCATAAAGTGTTCGCTGTAAGTGGGAAGATAACATCAAGAGATGGACAGGAAAAAGTCTATCAGAGTGCACCACCAAGACAAGAGACAGAACACGTTGATCCATTACAGCCAACCTTCGTTGTGGAGATGGCAGCTGATGATGAGTTGTCATTTTACTTCATTAGTTGAAGAACGCCACCTAGATTTCTTCTACAATCGGCCAAAATATCTCAAGTCGCCGATATCTATGGCTTTTTTTTTCTCAAAATTGAGAGTGGCAACGCTGAAAGTGGATAGGTGTGAAAACAGGGTGAGTTCAAAAAAGGAACACCAGTGATGTTAATGATGCGCCTGTTAATCCGTTTAGGATGAAAGGGACGACAAAGTACTTTAGACAAAAGTAAAGTACAAAATGAATCGGACGAAGGTTATAGCTTCACTAGAAGGGGTGCACTTAAAGTATTTGACACAAGGGGTGGATCCTTCCTTTGACACCCCCCCCCCCCCATTATATATATATATACTGAGCTGTTTGCCGAAGGCGCCACATAATCTGGCCTTGGCTACATTCTGGGGATTTATTTTTATTTTTAATAGCTGTTTAGGTTCTAAATCTGGCAAGTTCATTAAAACAAATTCTCAATTGAGGGGCTGAAGCGTGGACGCAGCAATAGCGTCTTTATGTGTAGCCAGGTGAATCTTCTTATTCTTCGAGTGTTCTGACAGAAAACCACCAACCAAAAACTGCTAACTCGAAGCCACCAATAAGACATGCGCACCATCATAGCGGGTAGACGCTGAAACTGGGTTGGCCACATCCTCAGAAGAGATCCTAACACCATCACTAGAACTACCATGCTATGGACTCTAGAAGGAAAGCGAAAGATAGATCGGCCAAAAGCCACCTGGCGGTGAGAACTATGGAAGCAGAGATGCAACGCATGAACCATAAGCTGGGGCTTCACACGATGGATGGCAGCCGAACGTTCAAAGTGGAGACAGTGTTATTGCTGCCCTACAAGACGCCACCAGTCGTGATGGTCACTGCTTGCTTTATCAGTCAGCGGTCAAGGACCACGGAACAGGAATGTTTCGGGGAAAAGGGGGGTGGGGGTGTGTGAAGGGTATCGGGTACTGATGATGAAGTAAGTAGTTACATTTGTCATACAAATTTGTAGTATATAGATTATAATTGTTAAGCTAATTATGTAAGGACGACGACAGTGCTATAGGGCCCTTACATTGTAGTCAGGGCCGGATTGAGGCTAACTGATGCCCTAAGCACAGTGCTCCCCTCGACCTTCCATTGCTCAACTGACAATGATTAAGACTCAATAAGAGCTGAAGGTGAAATAAGAGATTGAAAAATTCAGTTTTCTTACAGGCCAGACCCCACAACTATATTAAATAAAATCTTTATTTTTATTTTATTTAACACCAAAATAGAGTGAGCAATATAAGGAAATTATTTACTTACTAGCAACAACCCGTCAAAATTGACAGGTTTTTAATTGCAGCCATCTTATCATTTTGATCCATAATAATAAGTCTGCAATACTTTAAATTAAAATTTTGTCTTGAAGAAACAACCAAAAACTTACATTTTAAGGTTATTTTTTTTAAGAAAATGATGAGTTAAATCCGTTTCCCGAATGAAACTGGACAGAAGAGTATCTTGATTGTCTGTTGATTTAATCTGCATCTCCGCACCTTCCTGTCTCCAGTTCATGTACTGTTTATCAATTGTGTTGTTGGCTTCTTTCCATAATCCAACTGTTCATGCACACCGTCATTTGCGCACTTTTCTATTTTCGGGAGAGTACATATAAGGAAAACAATACAATTATTGTCTAACTTTCAACCACAGTTGCACCCCTTAGCTGTGGTTGAAAGTTAATGTACTCTCTCGAAAATAGAAAAGTGCGCAAATGACGATGTGCATGATGTGACCGGCCAACGTACTTACGGCGGGAATTATGGTATTGGATAACTAGGTAAACACGGCAGATAAGGGCAATTACAAAAAATTCGACTAAAGTCGAATGTGGCAGTGAAAGAGTTAAGGGCATGGTAGCTAGCGGAAAAAACTCTGTGCCCCCCTTCCCTTAGTGTCCTAAGCAGGTGCTTATTTTGCTTAATGGTTAATCCAGCCAAGATTGTAGTCACGCCGCCGGTTAGTAAAGCAGAATGTATTCTCACTTTTCGTCAACCAACATGAAACGGCAGCTTTTAACCACGAAATAAAATTAACCTTTAAGGAAAATAATCCCTTCAACCTGTGGTGGGTTATAATTAAGATATAAAGTAATTCCAGACAATTCAATAATTGGTTCAAATACCAATAAGTGACAGAGGAATTACCCATCCTATCCAATTACTGAAAATTAGTATTTCCAAATTGTGTGCACGCATTTGGTTTCTTTCCTTTGTCCTAAAATCAGTCCTACTCTATGACTTAGAAAGGTCGCATGTCACCAGAAATATCACGTACACATTATCATGGAAAATCTGACAAGTATAACCAAAAACGGAATGATGAAAGGAACCACACAAGCACCAGTGAAACAAGAGGTAAGGGAAACTCGTTAAACGACTTGATAACACTATACCGCATCTTTTTTCTTCAATCCCCAGGGTAAATGTAAAGAGAGATCCACAAGCACACGAGAAAGGAAATGGATTTAAATGGATTAAGGCAGGATAGGATCTTGAATGGAGTCGTGAGCTAATTGACAGCTATGCTCCCCAGGGCGCTGAATGGTCCTGAATAAATAAAAGCCTTAATTCAATACACAACCAGACACTTTCAAACATTTAACTGTCGATATCACCTTCTGCTTCTTCTGTGTTCGTCCTGAAAAGGACGTTTGTTACGTTGTGTCGCCGTTTACAGCAAAGCTGCGATATTTGCGCCTTTCTGCCCGACACATCCGGTGTCAGCATGCCATTTTTTGGGACCGGGCTAGCCTTCTCTCTTCGATCCCTACTCTCTCAGCCAGACTGCAGTGATGCAGCCTGTTTCCAGGACCACCATATGGAGGTGGAGTAGGGTCTTGGTCAGCTCTGGTTCGCTGACACTGACGCAAGCAGTCAAGCTATGGGTCGCTGACTGCATTTATCACTGTTGCTGCGTATTCGGTCCCGTCGATATCACCAAGAATAGAGTTAAACCGTATACAATAAATAATAATATATGGATCGCAAGTTGCGGAGTTACTGGATAATTGTTTGCTCACGTGAATTTCCGCTTAACCGAATTCCACTTAAAGGGCTAATCAATCATCTGTTACGAAGTACAAATTCGTAACACTTGATAGCGTAATGCATGTAAACTAAACATACTTGAAACGTGATACCACATCCCAAGAAATCGAATGCGTAATGAGGTCAAGCCATTTCTATACTTCATCACATTTATTATTTTTATTGTAGTTGTAGATGCAGTGGAGTTTGGGATCTCGTGCTTCGTCCCATTGACATGTAGTGGTATCTGCACGCGGCGGATCCAAGGGGGTGGCGAAGCGCCGATCACACCTATCTTGGGACTTTAAAATTATTTCACAACAACCGCTCCAGTATTCCCCCCCCCCCCCCCCCCCCCCCCCCGCGACTTTGAAAACCTTTATTTCGTATCTACCGCTCCAGTATTTTTTCATCCACTTGGGACTTAAATGTAAGTAATCGTTGGGTCGGACGGCGAACGAATTAAAACATGTCTGGTACTGGACAATAATAAGTACCATAAAGGTTATGAACGTAGTTTGCAAGTAATTATACGAGGCGGGACAATGAAAGACAATAAAGGAAACCGCCATACACATGAGACAAACGACGACACCAGGCAGGCGACACAAGAAGACTTCACTCGAGCTGCAAAAACATAGGACTTTATGACAAGAGGCGGATAATTTCTGTATCGGGCTGCCAGTCCCGAATCAAAAATTGTTATGCTATAATAAAATATGCATGACTGTCTATCAAATTTTGACTCTTTGTAGTTGTACCTTACTTTAATATAATTATGTTATAGCTATATACTTTTTAAATAACAAAAACGAATATTTTTGAGTTACTGTATAGTAAAAGTTTCAAGTTGTATCATTTTTTTCAAAATTCGTTATTTTGTTTGTTAATTGTCTAAAAATGTGTAAATTGGGTGTGTTTGTGCCTTATCATTCTGATGTCCTTTGGACCATTCCTAGATCCACCAGTGACGGGAGGGGGTGCCAAAGGTAGGATTCGCCCCGGGTTCTAAATACTTGTGTATGCCCCTGCACTTTAAGTTTTCAAGGAGAATGCGTAACGTTCATAATGAACAGGTATGTGACTTTTTTGTTATTGTTAAACTAAAGGAGAGAATGTTGGTATTTTGAAGCAGATAATAAGTAGCGTACAGGTTGTCGAACTTGCTATTCGTTTTGAATTGCGTGGACGTAGTAGTATTTTGGAATTGCCTTCCAGTAAAATTAGACTAACATTTCCAAGTTTTAACAAATTCAGAAAGCTCAAGGCAAGAATGAATGTTCACAATGGTGTAGCATGCAAGAAAGTAAAACTGCTTGATAAGTTTTGTCTCGCGAGCAAGTAAGTTCAATATGTGCTTACTTACTCTTTCTCTTTGACAGTGAGGTGTAGAGGTTTGGAAGAGAGAGCACCATACTATCCTATCGGCTGTCTTCCTCCTGGCCTGGTTCCATTCTACTCCTTCAGAGATTGTCTTATGTTGTCCTCCCGGCCGACTCTGGGTCGTCCTGAAGGTCTGGATCCCTGGCTCTTAGCCTCCCATACCTGCCGTGGCAGTTTGCAGTGTTACAACACACACAAAGCATGGGGGTTGGCGTTACATTCTGCTGATGAATAATAAGTGAAACGTGTACAGTTACTTTTGATGTGTCGAATTTTGGTCAGGTGAAACGGGTAAACATTTGTTAATGTGTAGAATTTTCAGAAGTATTGTCTAAAGCAGGGGTTAGCAACCCAGGAGCTGTGGGCATCTACTTCTGAAACAATGATAAAATCATGTTTTTTTTCAGGTTTCAGAGTATTTAGACTTTGGAATAGGTCCAGCCTTTATGCAACTCATTTCTCCCTCAAGGCCTGCTTCCTGCAACCCCCATGGAAAAGTAAAGATTGCTTTCTATCATATACAGTTCATGAAGAAAGTGAATTTTAGTAAAATAGCTTGCAGGTTTTCACTGAGAATGTGGTGAAAGTAACTTTTAACACGGATACCATTCTTTTAAGTTCTGGTTTAAGAAGGCTAGTCCGAAATTTACCCCGGTTAAAAATTATTTTCATCCCCTCCATCATATAAAGATTTACCAAACGGTGCCTTGGTAGACAAGATCGACCAGTTGCCGACCCCTGGTCTAAAGTATAGTAGTATATCAGCTAGTCTAGTTTTGAGCGAAAAATCAGGTATGCAGATATGTCCATGTGGGTGGGTCAAACAAACAGTAGAACATGTCATCCAAGACTGTCAGCTCCGTAAGCAGATCAGTGTGGTAGCATTGCCTTCTCCAACCCAGCTGAGGAAGAAACTGTATGGTGACGACAGAAGCCAGAGACGGATGACTAGCTTTATACGATAGATAGGGTTGTTTCAGAGCGAAAGATGAGCTCTAGTTAGACCTCAGGGGTGATTAAGTATGCAGAGTACATGAAATAGTGTTATATAAAATCAAGAATGAGCAGCTAATTAAACGACATATAGAAGAGAGCGAGAGCAAGTATTAAAGTACACAATCTTCTATTAACATTCGTTACTCGTTCATGAAATAAAGCAACCATCCATCTATACAGTGCACACGTTGGTGCAATGAAGATCTCCTGACCTCTGAAGTCAACAGAATATGAGGTAAGGCCATAAGAAATGATGTGTGTTCAATCGTCTACAACAACGGATGATGGATCACATATTGATAACACCATGGGCGATTGTAGTGGTAAATAGGCAATGGCGGCCCAACAGTAGAGTGGATATGGCGCAGGACTCTCGTGGCTGGGTTAGAAACATGGTAAAGTCACACTATGGTGTAGCAAGCTGTAAATAGGTACCCTACTCCTGAGTTAAGGAAGACAAATGCAGCGAGGAATGGAACTGGCGAACCCACATCTCTAACACTTCACTCGCCTACAGGACTACCTTTACCTTACTTCAATACTTGTGTGTTCTCTCTTATGTATCACCTGCTTAGTCGGCTGCTCAGCAAGTCTCAATTTCCTAAAACACTATATCCGGGGTCATCAACCAGTAGATCATTTAGTAGATATCTAGGCTTGGAGGGGGGAAGGAATTTTTCTGTTACTAACAGTGTTAGGTAAATCGTCGACAAGCCCTTTCTTTCCGGCACTTAATCCCCATGTTTAAAGGTAATATCACAAAATTCCCAGTGAAGATTAACTTACTACAATTCAGCTTATTCGTGAACTTCATTATAGGAAGCGAGCTTTTTTGTTTGAATTGACGTTAACATTCTATAAAATATAAGTTTGTTGATGGAACTGCAGGAAGTAGATCATCCGGCCGAGATAAAAGCTAACAATAAGACCACACATATTCCAAATACAGTGCAGTCCGGACAAGCGGAAGCCACTTGGGCTTCTAAAATACTTCGGTGTATCTGGAATTTCTACTAAAGAAGACCTCTGTCCGGGACCTGAAGAATAGCTACGACTTAACCAAAATTTGGCTTAAGCGAGTTCCGCTTATCCGAACTACACTGTACACGGAAAAACTATATGATTTTATCAAGGTAGATCTTTAGAGTTCAGTGGTTCTAGAGTAGATCTCTACAGCTCCTGGGTTGCCAACCACTGCTGTACAGTCTCACGGTAATTCAAGTACTCTGCACACCTAATCACTCCATGTACTGTGACCTAGCTGGACCAGATGAAGCATTAATATAGTTCAGACAACAGCTAACTGCATATCAGGAATAAATCCTTTACACAAGTTTCAACTATTGTTCTCTAGCAATATGATATAACGATTGGTGTGTAGCCTCATTTTCTTCCCTGGGGTCTTTTGGTGCATTGTGTGCGCTTCTGGTGTATATTTTGCAATGTGGTGTATCATGTATACACCAGCAGTGGTTTTTGTTTCCTGTCCCTTTGCCCATCAATACGGCTGGTACTTGCTGGGTTCCATGAGAACATTGCCAGCTTTATTTTTTTTCTTCTAAGCATACACTGTACTGTCATGCACCCTGTGTAGCCCCCGGGGCAGTTAGATGAGAAAGAATATGCGCACTGCTCCTGCAGCATGTTGCACAATGTGTCTAATGAGGTTGTGCGTTGGGTTGGCAACCTCATCTTGTAAATCAAACTGCCACAGAAACAACAGCTGTGAGGGCATGGTAATTTCTTAAAGGCTTCCTGCAAAGTGACCAGAAGCAGTGGTGGTTTGTGTTAAATTATGGATAAAAAATAAAACAGACTGGTTATAATTAGAATACTGGGTGTCTATGATTTCAGTGTTAGCTGACAGAATAGGTGACAGGTTTTTGACAATACAAAACCAGATACCCACACTACATTTGAATAAGCTTTGAACTACATGCCACTTCCTATCAGAGTGGACTATGAGAAGGCATCTGACAGTGTAGACAGAGAATCACTCTGGAAACTCATTACATAAACACCCTTCAGTTCATTAAAATAAAGAATACACGAAATGTAGAATTCTTCATAAAGGACAATTACTGAGCCATGGAGATAAAAATAGGAATAGGAGTGCAAACCTTTTCATGATTTCTTTTCCTACTGGGTACTGACACAGATTATGAAAACCAACAGAAATGGTATTGGACTCTTGATATAACAACCTGACAATCTAGATGGTGCAGACGAGATGGCTCTTTTGTCCCACAATTGCAACCAGATGCAAGAGAAAATGAGAATCTACGATGAGGTTACAGCATTTATAGTCCGAAAATTCTGAGAATTTTTCATTTTAATATCACTTGTCTGTCCCTACAACATTTGTCCACATTGCTACCATGATGTATGCATGATCCCATTTTGTGTAGGGATGTTTCACCAAGGGGCAATCATCAGTCATAGTCTTTGAATTTTCAGCCTAAATTGCTGACCTCTCATTGGGTATCATTGTTGAGTTACTGTATGGGACCTCAAGACGCAGCAATAGAGACCGCAGTCAGCGACTCATAGCTTGACTGCCTGCGTCAGGACCAGCGAACCAGAGCTGGTCAAGACCGTGCTCCACCTCCACGTGGTGGTCCTGGAAACAGCCTGCAGCAATGCAGTCTGGCTGAGCGAGCACGGATCGCAATGGGAAGGCAAACCCAGTCCTAAAAAATGCCGTGCAGAAGTCGGATGTGTCGACCGAAAGGTGCAGATATCACAGCTACGTTGTAAACAGACACAACGCAACCACCGTCCTTTTCAGGGCGAACGAAGAAGAAGTAGTTACTGTACGAACATTCCAGGTGTTAAATCATGGATTTATATAGAAAAAAAGGTGACCTAGCAACCTTTGGCTTTCTCTGGGTTGCATCATGAACTAGAGGACCTCCTCCTGAATAGGATGGCAGAGATATTTTCTTTTCTTTAGTTGAACAGTCATAGTTCTTGTGGCTTAAATTTTCTACAGGATTGCCTAGGAAACCCAAGTGTTATTAATCTTTGCTCTCATATTGGACCAGTTTCAAAAACTGCCATTTACCGTGGTGAATTCTGGTTGTTCACAATAATCATTACTTCTGACATCGCTTCTACAGACTCTGGTATATCCTCGCTGGAACAGAAGAGAATGGTACTGCACATTCTCGCCTAGCACTGTGTTATCCACCAAAGTTGTATTAGTTGCCAGCTCTTACAGTGCTGCGTATTGGTTACATATTTCATGTTATTCTCGAGTCTCACCACTTATCTACAATTTGGCTAATGACTTCATGTTCTAATTTGTTATGGTTAAGTGCGCTCCAAATCTTCAATATTAGATTACTGATCGAAAAACATCTCCAGCATCAACATGATTTATACCATAACGTCATCGATTTCACAAAAGCCTTCGATCGAGTCTGGCATGAAGGCTTATGGCAAATAATGAGAAAATTCAATTTTGATACCAACATCATAGATATCATTGAAGCACTATACAAGGATGCAAGCAGTGCTGTTTTTGCAAGCAACGACATTGGAGAATTTTTCAAAACAACTGTAGGAGTTCGCCAGGGATGCATCCTGTCACCAGTGCTCTTTAATATATATCTAGAACATATTATGCAGGAGGCTCTCTACGATTATAAATCAACCATATCGATTGGAGGCCGCCCTCTGTGTAATCTACGTTTTGCTGATGATATTGATCTGATAGCTGGAACAGAATCAGAACTTCAAGACCTTACCTCTAGACTGGAGAAAGTAACAAGAACGTATGGGATGGAAATTAATATAGAAAAAAGCAAGATATGGGTGAATAGCCATAAGAAACATGTTCCGACCAACATTACGTTAAATGGGCAAACGTTAGAAGAAGTTAACACCTTTAAATATCTCGGGTCCACTATATGTAGTGATGGAAGATCAATTAAAGAAATCAAGACAAGACTTGAGATGGCCTCAGCTGCCATGACAAGGTTGAATGTGATCTGGAAAAGTAACATCAGTTTTCCTGTGAAGATCAAATTATACAAATTACTTGTATTATCTATTCTCTTGTATGGGTGTGAGAGCTGGACACTCACTGCAGATACAGAGCGAAGGATTCAGGCTTTCGAGCATAAATGTTATAGAAGAATTTTGTGCATTTGCTATAAAGAGCACAAAACAAATGTCTATGTTAGAGAGAAGATAAACACCTATGCAGGCCACCAAGAACCACTTTTGTCAATAGTGAAACGTCGAAAGCTTGCCTGGTTTGGGCATGTAACTCGTCATGACTCCCTTTCGAAAACGATCCTCCAGGGAACAGTCGAAGGTAAACGGAGAAGAGCAAGGCAAAGAAAATCCTGGGCTGATAACATCAAAGAATGGGCAGGACACGGTTTTTCCACACTTGTACGCATTGCTGAGAATAGAGAGCAGTGGAGGACCATGTCTGCTGATGCTTCCACCATGGCACCCCTACGACCCATGACGGGTTATGGGTTGAGATGATGATGATGAAGTGCGCTCCAGAAACAAGCATAGGATTTTTTTTAGTTCCAGAGTTATGATTGTTCTTGTCATGGCTAATTATGGTCGTGTGTATGCGCATGTTCCATCTTCAAAGATTGAGGAAATTCTAGAAATAATTACAATAGGAAGAAGTTAAATAAAACCATAAATCAGTGATGAACAGTGCAGATTTGCAGAAAGCAATGCAACATACATTAAGTACATTCCTGCATACATGTTACACTGGAGTAGAACCATCCATGCTGTTCAATATACATACAAATAACATAAAGAATGCCCCAAACACACAACATGAACCAATACTCGAGCAGCTGGACCAGTGCATAGAGACAGATCATCAAGTAATACAAAGCAGTTGGGCTAATCTATAACAAATTGACATGACAAAAAAAAAGTTAGTAGAAACTTAGTTGTCAAGAAAAGGCGCGTCCAATCAAACCTGGAGATGAAGTTATAATAAAGTAAAACACTAATAAGCAAGCAGTAATTTTCAAAGACGCACCGACAGTACTCAGGATTCAATGACCCAAGATCAAAACAGTGTTCATAAATTTTTCACCCCATTATAAGCCGCAATTTGTTATTGTAGGAAATGGTTTTCGCCAATATTAACACAACTCAAGACTGTTTTATTTTAAGTGCGCTATCACACTTCAATGAATAGTAAATTTCCACACGCCACTTTAGTAGCATGCATAACATCAAGGTGAAAGATGAAGCTAATGTCTCTTCAATCCGGTGTTTTAATTCTGTGATGTAATTAACCTTCATTGGATACACTCTGTCTTTTAAGTAGCCTCATTAAAACCCAGAGAGCGAGGAGACCATGGAACAGGGCCATCTTGCCCAATCCAACGAGAAAGTAACATATCATGAAGGGGCTGGGCACTTCTAATCCCCATGTGGCTGCATATACTGAAGCTGAGGTGCAGCATACAATTCAAGCATATCTAGATAATTTGTAGCCTTCAGCGTTCTCATGGAAGTAACATGGTTTAATTACATGGGTACGTGTAGAGCTCAACCAACATTTATCTAATGACTTGCGTTCCTGTACAATAAATTCATGCAAATTCTCCTATTCCCATAAACGGCAAATTAGTTGTTAGTAATTACAAACTGTTTTAAGACAACTCCTATAATAATGAATTTATTAAGGCTTATAATGTTGTGAATAAAAAATGGACACCCTGTATATAAAACAGGCTGAAGGAGTTGTGACACAGTGTATTGCACCTAATCCATGGCAAAGATGCTGAAAAACGAGGGTGGGGAATAACGCCAGAAAGGTAAATAAGTAGCCTACAAACAGGTCAAAATATCCCATCAGATGCAGATGCTGGGATAAGCGGGAGATTGCATTCAGGACACCTACACAAAAAAAATATTTACGGTAAACAAGAGGTCAAACTATAAATTCTATCACTGAGCACAAAAGAATGGAAGAATGTCAAGGAAATTAATTGTGACATACAAGCACTGAATTTTAAGCATTTAAAAGAATGGAGAAAGATAGAATTGCTTTCTGGGACCCAAAGATGCAGCAATAGAGAATGCAGTCAGCGACCCATAGCTTGACTGCTTGCATCAGGATCAGCGAACCAGAGCTGGTCAAGACCGTACTCCACCTCCACGTGGTGGTCCTGGAAACAGTCTGCAGCAGTGCAGTTTGGCTGAGCGAGTACGGATCGAAGAGGGAAGGCAAACCCAGTCCCAAAAAATGCCATGCAAAAGTCGGATGTGTCAACCGAAAGGTGCAGATATCACAGCTTAGGCGTAAACAGACACAACGCAACCACCGTCCTTTTCAGGACGAACGAGGAAGAAGAAGAAGAAGAAGAATTGCTTTCTGTGTCAAAATCAGTTTTCTGTACACAAAGACAGGACCGTTACACAATTTTAGATGGCTGCACTGAAGATGGGAAATTTGACCAAAATATGATAAATATCAAACACAAAAAATATCCTCAGAGAAAACATTTATTCATTTCTCATGTATGTGCATGACAGTAAATCAAATCACATCTGACAGTAAAAATACAGTGACAGTTTTATCGGTTGGACTTGGCAACTCTCTCCAGTTCATCCTTCTTCTTTATGGCATGGGAGTTAGATGACCCCTAGAGAAACACAAAAATATGAGATTTAACCAAATGACAAGCATAAATTAAAAAACAAAGGTTACACAAAATACTGTAGCAGAATGATCAAAATCAAATAAGCAGAATGAACTAAAGATTACAATATACAATGTCTGACCATCATTACATCAAACATATAGATCATCATTTTCATTTCCACCAAGCATTCATACACTCTTGCAGCAGTGGTTTCTATGTCCACTGGCTTTAACATGACGAGGCTGCAACCCTATAATACCCTCACGCTGGTCGCCATGTACGACGACATATCATAAAGATCTAGTTAACACCCCCACATTTATTTAAATTCATAGAGAAAAAAAAACAATTAACAGCGCACCCTATCTCTGGCTATGTTCTGATTGTTCATATGATAAAAAAAACTCAAACTTGCCAGAACATAACAGATGCAAGGGTGAATAAATTAGAATTCAAATTATTGACCACATAATGTAAAATGACACCACTAACCTTTGCAGCATTAATGAGCTCATCAGCCAGGCATTCAGCAATAGTCTTTATGTTCCTGAATGAAGCCTCACGGGCTCCAGTGCACAACAACCAGATGGCCAGGTTCACACGTCTCAGAGGGGACACATCAACAGCCTGACGACGAACTGTACCTGCACGACCAATACGGGTAGAATCCTCACGGGGTCCACTATTGATGATTGCGTTCACCAGGATCTGCAGGGGGTTCTGTGAAACAAAATTTAATTATCAATTGTTTAGATGACCCCTAGAGAAACAAAATATGAGATTTAAATGTTTAGATGTTTACCCATCTCATGTAGCTTTGGCCACTCCTTTATTTCTAATTTCTGTTTCACATCTGCTATTTTCTGTTATTTACATGACCACGATATCAGAAACCCTGGACTTGTTCCAGAAGTTTCCCATTTATTCTTATCATTAATGTTGACTCATCTGCTTTTGATAATTAGCAGTCTTCATTGTCAATGTCCAGTCCATATTCATGACTTATACTATCAACTCGCTCTCTGGTACTTGTCTTCTTCTTCTTCTTCTTGCGATCGCATCTTTGATGATTACACCGTCAGACGAGTTCTCATGATGAATTCGACTGTTGTTTGAAGTTCCTCTTTAACTCCATATAGCTTTGAGTTTAGTGTTGAGTCATTGGGCCAGTATATCTTTCTTAACTGGTCATACAGAGGACAGTCCTGTAGAACATGCTCAGCAGTTTGTTCGTTTAATCCACATGTGCACAGTGGTGAAGCAGACAATCGTAGCTTGTGCATGTGTTTATTCAGTTTGTTATGCCCTGTCCTGAGTCGAAAAATAGTTGTCTGTCCCTGCCGGTCGAGAGTGTGATAGTCGTCTTTGGGTTGGTTCTGTTCTCTTCTGATAGTCTGGATAGCTCTCTTTTTCTCAAAGTATGTGACTTCATTATCTTCTTGTTCACATTCTCCTCCCTTTTTTGCAAGTTTATCTGCCTTTTCATTTCCGGGTACACCACAATGAGATGGTACCCACTGAAGTATGGTTCTCTTTTTGGCAGCTACCTTGTTTAGTTCATTTCTCAGATGCGGGAGTTTACCACCCTTGAGAGCTTGCAGGACAGACAGTGCATCTGTGAGGATGACTACCTGGTGGCAGTCAGAGTTGGTGTTATAAATCATATTTGCAGCTTGCTCTAGAGCTTGAACCTCAGCTGTATAGTTGGAACAGAATTTACCAGTGGGAATGTGCCTAGTCTCATAGTGGTTGTCAGGATATGAGATAAAGATACCGGCACCTCCATTCCTAACAGCATTAGTTGCTGATCCATCTGTATAGGCATGTATCCATGATTGATCGGGATAGCTTTCTTGGATCATACTCAATGTAGCAGTTCGTTTTTGCAGATCATTATACTCACATCCACTTGTGAGACCACTGACTGTTGTATTAATTTGGAGGGCACTGCTGGCCTGCTCCCATGGTACAGGGTATAGGGTGGGCTTCAGTGGTGTTGTCTTCATGGATAGGTCTTCTTGATGCTGTCTTATAAGTCTTTTCCCCCGATGCACAAAGCTGCTACGCTTTAGACGTCCCAATGCCAGATCATCTAGTCTTGCCTTCATTGGGTGCATTGGCATACTGTTGTACTTTTCATCTGGATCATGGTTTTTGTGTCTCTTCTATGGGACAATGTCTGTAATCCAGCAACCTTCTGCATCTCTGTTATTGGTGTAGTTTTCATGGCTCCTGTAATGAGCCTGAGAGCTTGATTTTGCACCTTGTCCAAAGACTGCAGATGTGAGTTAGCAGCTGATGACCATGCTGCTGAGCTAAACTCTAAGTGTGGTCTTATTACTCCATTATAAATCTTCTTTAGATTTCGTTCATTTGCTCCCCAGTTGGTACCTGCTAATTTTCTGAGTATGCCTAGTCGTCTTCGGGCCTTTCCTTCTGCATTTTCAATATGCTTATTCCATGTAAGCCTTTGGTCAAATGTCACCCCAAGATAGGTGGGGTAGCTTTCTTCCTTGATCACGGTTGTCCCTAGGTGTATGTTAGCTGATTTGTCCTTGGGGGCGAGGGAGAACAGTGTTGTGGAGGTTTTGTCTGTGTTTATTGTGATAAGCCATTTCTCTGCCCATGACACTAGCATGTCTGCTGCCCGCTGCATTCTATAATTTGCTGTGGTGACATTTTCATCAGCGCACCAGAGTACTAGGTCATCTGCATATAAGGCAGCTTTAACTCCTGCAGGGAGATCTTTCACCAGGTCATTGATGTAAACAAGGAAGAGTGTTGGGGAAATTACTCCTCCTTGAGGTACCCCCTGATGAGCAACACTTTTCTGCTCTGCAGACCGTCAAGAGTGACTCTAGTTCTCCTGTTATGCAAGTATGACTGGATCCATTTCATCATGTTGCCTTGGATTCCACCTCTCCTAAGTTTTGCAATGAGGCCATCTTTCCACACCTTGTCAAAGGCCTGCTTGAAGTCGACCCAGATCGTTAGGACCTTTTTCTTCTCCTGGAAGGCATCTTCTATTGCTTGAGACAAGTAAGTAACTTGGTCTTCTATACTGTAGCATTCTCTAAATCCAGCTTGTTCCGGACACCAGGATCTGCTCAGACTCTAAATACCATTTCAATCTGTGGTTGACTATTCGCTCCATAGTCTTCCCAACACAGCTTGTGAGACTGATTGGCCGGTAACTTGCAGCCTCGGTCTTACATTTCCCTTTCTTTAGTATGGGTATTGTGATGGCTTCTCTCCATACTTGGGGTACCGTTCCTTTCAACCAGCTGTGGTTGAATATCTCAAGCAGTTTTGTCTTTGCTGCTGAGCTCAGATTTACTAGCATTTCGTTGCTGATTTTGTCTGGGCCGGGTGACTTTTGAAACTTAAGCTTGGAAATAGCCTTCTGTAGTTCTCCTAGTGTGATGGGTCCCTCATTGGGGCAGGAGTATCTGTCTGTCCCATGGTTGCCAGTATTTCTTTTCTTATCTCTCTCTGATGGTCTATGTTAATGGGTAAGTTGCTTTCTGAACTGTATCTTCTAGCAAACAAGTCTGCAGCTTGTTTTCCTCTGAAAAGTTTGCCACCTTCATCCAATGTGATAGTCTGCCTTGGTGAGGAATGCTCTTCATTTAGAGACTTGACTAATCTCCAAAGTTTCCTGCCGTCTTTCTCAAGGTTCAGCGATGCCGTTTTAGTTCTCCAGCTTTTCCGCTTTTCTTCTAGCTTTGTTCTCTGAAACTCTGCTACAGCCTTTTTTCCATTTGTTGTGAGTTTCAAGTGAAGGCTGAGACTCTGCGTCCTTTCTAGCCTTGTCCATAGCTTCCTGACGTTCTTGGAGTGTGCTGGACCAGTATGGTATGTAGTTACGCCGGCATCCTTTGGGAATGGTTTCTTTTGCAGCTTGTAGTATGCATCTGTTGAAGTCTTTTACCACTTCATTAATGTCTCTGTTCTGTACCTTGAGGGTAGACAGCAGCGTGTTCACCTGATGCCTGAATAAACCCCAGTTGGCTTTTTTGTAGTTCCATCTTGTAATGGCTGGGCCTGTACTGAGAGTTGCACTCTGGACAGTAAGAAAGATTGGGCGATGGTCGCTTCCCCCTAGTTGGTCTCCTACTTCTCTACTAATAGATCCAGCTATATCTGGTGTGGAGAAGGCAAGATCTGGTGTTGAGGTTGTGTGCCATCCTCTGGAGTAGAAGGTAGGAGTATCTGTGGCATTATTGACTAGGATTAGGGAGTGATCATCTTGCCAAGTTTCAACCTCTTCACCTCTGTGATCCAGATGGTTATAGCCCCAGCTCTGGGAGTGGCTATTAAAGTCTCCAACTGCTATAAAGTTGGTGGCTGGTACCTGTATAGAGCTGAGACTCAGGGGTTTGTTGTTCGGACAGTAATAGTTCAGGAGTTCTATTTCCATCTTGTCTACCTTTATCTGCAGCAGCTGATATTCTGCTCCATCCATGAAGGTTTTCCTTTCGTGTGCAGGAATGTTATTCCTTACAAGAGTAAGTACTCCTCCTTTTCGTCTATCTTGTCTGTCGGATCTGAAGCATTGATATCCCCTTATTTTAAAGGTTTGATCTGCTTTCAAGTGAGTCTCTTGGATACAGCAAACACTGACTTGCTTCTCATACAAGATGTTTTCCAGCTCTGTCTTTTTGCTGTATCCAGCCTGCTTGCTGTTCACTCCCTCTGCATTCCAGTGCATCATGACAAGTGGCACTCTGGGTTTCTCTTTTTCTGTTTTGTTTTGGTCAGTAGTTCTCCTCCGCCGTCTGTTGACTCCACAAGACGGTCTAGAGGGTCCTCCAGTAGCTGAGGGTGGGCTCTGTCGAGGCTCAGAGCCCGGCACTGCACCTGCCTGGTGGAGCTCCACAGGGCGAGCACCAGAACGAGATTTATTTGACGGTGTACTCTCCATAGAAAAAAAAAAGCGAGTTGCATGATACTGTGGTTTCCGGTGCGCCTTCTGGCCCAGTATCTACGACTTTAGCACCTGTTCAACGGGAGAGTGGGCTCATCCCTAATCTGTTTATGTTCCCAGTAGTAGACTATTCGCAAGCAGCCTGGGGGTGTCACTGCTCTGCGCGGACCTTGTTTACCGAGGCGGCGTCCGAGCTCGTATGGTGAAAATATGGTTGCGTTATCTTCAAAATAGCCCTGTCTTTCCCGTGGCTTTTCTGCCATCCTGCAACTTTGAGTTAGGGAGTTCTGAGCTCCAGTCTCTTTCCCAGGCATTTTATCCTGGCCTGGCACGCATACAGAGGACCCCACTTCTGGTTCTAAGTTAGCAGTTGGGGATAGGTGGGGTAGCACACTGTGCATTCCCCGTCATCCAGGGGGCTCTCCAACTATGCAGAGCTTGCACAATGCTGTGCTCTGGTTCTGGGCTCTCCCAAGGAATCCTCACGTCCTGCACAGAGCCACTTCCCGATACCCACCACCTGCCAACCCTCCATTGTAGAAATCTCCTGCATGCGGCCATCCAGTCAAGAGCCAGTATTAAGTCTGGTGCCCAAGTGATTCCCCCAAGCTCAGTGTGCAATGCTGGGTTCTCATCATGCTGCAACACAGGAGGGATTGTGATGCTCAGCCATCTCTCTCAATTCTGCACCGATAAGTGACATCGGGGACTTAACTTTGCCTCAGTACTGGGAGGCCCCGTTTCCGGGTACACCACACACAGCCAATTGAGGCAACGGTCGCCATGGGCGTGATAGACGACAAACAGTGAAGAATGAGGCAAGAAAGCATTTAACCCATGAAGTGGGGGTGGATTGGTGCAGACCAGAGCATGTACCACTCGCCGGTGGGTTCTGCATCTACACCTATAGGGTTCCACCCACTCCTCAGCCCATTTAGTCTGGCCCCTCACCCAGGACCTGTCCGGCTTGGGTGACCCTGCCAGGAGTAAAACTCCCGCCGGCATAGCTCCCGGGATCATTGAGGCGCTCAAGCTCTCCAACCACGGCAAGGTAGGCTTACATGTGGAGAGTGGTACTTGTAATTCGCTCTCTGGTACTTGTAATTCCTGTTCACTTTCAGCCAACTTCTTCTTCTTGCGATCGCATCTTTGATGATTACACCGTCAGACGAGTTCTCATGATGAATTCGACTGTTGTTTGAAGTTCCTCTTTAACTCCATATAGCTTTGAGTTTAGTGTTGAGTCATTGGGCCAGTATATCTTTCTTAACTGGTCATACAGAGGAAGTCCTGTAGAACATGCTCAGCAGTTTGTTCGTTTAATCCACATGTGCACAGTGGTGAAGCAGACAATCGTAGCTTGTGCATGTGTTTATTCAGTTTGTTATGCCCTGTCCTGAGTCGAAAAATAGTTATCTGTCCCTGCCGGTCGAGAGTGTGATAGTCGTCTTTGGGTTGGTTCTGTTCTCTTCTGATAGTCTGGATAGCTCTCTTTTTTCTCAAAGTATGTGACTTCATTATCTTCTTGTTCACATTCTCCTCCCTTTTTTGCAAGTTTATCTGCCTTTTCATTTCCGGGTACACCACAATGAGATGGTACCCACTGAAGTATGGTTCTCTTTTTGGCAGCTACCTTGTTTAGTTCATTTCTCAGATGCGGGAGTTTACCACCCTTGAGAGCTTGCAGGACAGACAGTGCATCTGTGAGGATGACTACCTGGTGGCAGTCAGAGTTGGTGTTATAAATCATATTTTGCAGCTTGCTCTAGAGCTTGAACCTCAGCTGTATAGTTGGAACAGAATTTACCAGTGGGAATGTGCCTAGTCTCATAGTGGTTGTCAGGATATGAGATAAAGATACCGGCACCTCCATTCCTAACAGCATTAGTTGCTGATCTATCTGTATAGGCATGTATCCATGATTCAGCCAACAAAACTGTATCCCCTGCACATCTAAAGTTGTTTATTATCTTCCACCAATGTTCAGCTCTGGCAGTTCCTGCAACCTTGTCTCATTCCTCCTTTTATGTCTATATGGTCAGTAATTCATGCCAATCTTATTGTTGCAGTTTGTTCCCAATAAAATAAAGACTACTGAGTATTCTTGTCTGTTCCATCAACACCTATGTCTTCGAGGCATTCAATTATTCTCTCATGGTCGTCTTCGTGTATGGCAATGAAACCATGTACTATTTTGGACCTATATTTTTTTTTTTACAAAAATTGTTACTTTTGTTCCGTCGAGAGCCTAACTGTTCTTACTGGACATCAAGTAAGATTATAACACTTGTTCTTGATGCAGCATCCACCTTGGGCAAATCATTTTGAGCAAATCCAGACTTCTGACAATTTCTTCATGCATTTCCCATGACATATGTTTAGGTTATGTCTTCCATTTCCTTGTTTCTATCCAGTTTTTTTTGCTTGTTCAGAAATAAGATGTATTTTTTTTAATTGTTTTATATCCTGTTCATTGCTCTCTCTCTCTGCCATAAAAATCTTGAATTCCTTTCTAGATAAATTTTTATTTTCTGATTGTATGCTTGCTTTTTACCCGAAATGTTCATACTTATTGATAAGACTTGTTTTTATCTGGCTACTTCATTACTGACCAATTACACACAAAGTAAACAAATACCAGTATAAATGCCACGAGGTCTGACCCGTGTTTCTATGAATTAGTGCACATAAATTGTAAAGCAGCCACTGTAACTAAAGTTCTACAATGACTAGAACTTTGCAACCAATAACAATTTCTTCTCACATTAAAGACAGCAAAGTTTTTCCTATCTTTGGAGAATAGAACTGGAGATAGAAAATAAAGGGATGAAAAAGACAGCAAGATTTTGAGCAGACGGATGATGCAATAGTAAGTCTGTTGATGACCCAAGCTCCTTGGTCAGATGAAGGGTGATGATGACAAGTTTCTCCTAGCCAGTTCTAATCTTTAATGTGCACCTGGTTGACTTTTCATTTTTGTAATATTTCCTCAGAAGATGATAACTTTTAAGTTTAAATATAAACATTTTTAGCCTGACAATAATCAATTGAGCTGCACTAAGTAGTAAAGTAAACAGTAGGAAAGTAATCAAAGATAAAACACTTGGGCTGATAAATGTGTCATCTAACTTCAAATAATTGATTTTAAAAATATATTTTATGGTAACAGAAAAACTTAAGATGTTGGAAATAGCAATTCCGTGAAACAAAGCAAAGAACTTTAGTTATTCTGACCTAACTTTCCTCGTAAGGGTGGGGAGAACAGGAGAGAAGTAGACAGCAACACACTTCAGATCTCTAGAGTACAAGGAACTATCTTATGCTTATGTGTGCATTCATGTACATGTGTAAAACCATAATTTATGTTGTTCTTCTTCCTCGTTCGTCCTGAAAAGGACGTTGGTTGCGTTGTGTCTGTTTACGCCGGAGCTGTGATATCTGCACCTTTCGGTCGACACATCCGACTTCAGCACTGCATTTTTTGGGACCGGGTTTGCCTTCCCTCTGCGATCCCTACTCGCTCAGCCAGACTGCAGTGATGCACTCTGTTTCCAGGACCACCACGTGGAGGTGGAGTAGGGTCTTGACCAGCTCTGGTTCGCTGATCCTGATGCAAGCAGTCAAGCTATGGGTCGCTGACTGCATTCTCTATTGCTGCATCTTTGGGTCCCTAATTTATGTTCGAAAGGTGCTGCCAATTCAAACTATCTGTGCCAGACAATCAAGATGTAACCATTTACGTCCACCTGCAATACTGTATTGAGATAAGCTGGGGGTGGCAAGGAAACTGAAAATTAGCAAGCCTCAAACAGTTAATCATGATACTTACTTCTCCTGTGAGTAAGTAGATGATTTCAAAACTGTGCTTGACAATCCTCACAGCCATAAGCTTTTTGCCGTTGTTCCTACCATGCATCATTAAACTGCAAACCAGACGCTCCACAATAGGACACATGGCCTTGCGGAAACGCTTCACTTGGTAACGGCCAGCAGAGTGGGGAAGGTATTTGGCATACTTCTCCTTCACAGCAATGTAATCCTAAACACAAGAAAAGAAACATACCCAATTACACATGATACGAATTATATCTTCTCAGAACATAACATTAAACACATCACATGCATGGAGGCATATCTGGAGTCATCCTTACATGACCACCAGCTATGCACAATGCTACAATATATGTATGTGGAAGTGAACCTATGTCTGTGAGGCTAATTACATCCTCATTAACTCTTGAAATCATCCACACACTTCCAGGGATTCCCCCTGTGGTAAAATTTGTTGAGAACCCAACATTGCACACTAAGCTTGGAGAGCCCCCAGGCGTATTTCTTTGGCTTTGACTTGGCTGCATGCAGAAGGATCTCACTGTGGACCCAGCGATAGGCAGGGAAAGCTGAGAAGTGGCTCTGTGCAGGACATGACAATTTCTTGGTAAAGGTCAGAACCAGATAGCAGTATTTTAGCTCGGCATAGTTGGAGAGCCCCCTTGGATGGCGGGGGATGCACAGTATGCCACGCACTTCTTACTCCTAGCTTGGGACCAGATGTGACAATCCTTTAAATGCAAGCCAAGCTGGAAAAACTGGAGCTCATGACCTCAACTCAACACGTTTTTGAATGGCAGAAAAGTCACAGGAATAACCTATCCACATGTAAGCCTACCTTGCCGTGGTTGGAGAGCTTGAGCGCCTCAATGATCCCGGGAGCTATGCCGGCGGGAGTTTTACTCCTGGCAGGGTCACCCAAGCCGGACAGGTCCTGGGTGAGGGGCCAGACTAAATGGGCTGAGGAGTGGGTGGAACCCTATAGGTGTAGATGCAGAACCCACCGGCGAGTGGTACATGCTCTGGTCTGCACCAATCCACCCCCACTTCATGGGTTAAATGCTTTCTTGCCTCATTCTTCACTGTTTGTCGTCTATCACGCCCATGGCGACCGTTGCCTCAATTGGCTGTGTGTGGTGTACCCGGAAACGGGGCCTCCCAGTACTGAGGCAAAGTTAAGTCCCCGATGTCACTTATCGGTGCAGAATTGAGAGAGATGGCTGAGCATCACAATCCCTCCTGTGTTGCAGCATGATGAGAACCCAGCATTGCACACTGAGCTTGGGGGGATCACTTGGGCACCAGACTTAATACTGGCTCTTGACTGGATGGCCGCATGCAGGAGATTTCTACAATGGAGGGTTGGCAGGTGGTGGGTATCGGGAAGTGGCTCTGTGCAGGACGTGAGGATTCCTTGGGAGAGCCCCGAACCAGAGCACAGCATTGTGCAAGCTCTGCATAGTTGGAGAGCCCCCTGGATGACGGGGAATGCACAGTGTGCTACCCCACCTATCCCCAACTGCTAACTTAGAACCAGAAGTGGGGTCCTCTGTATGCGTGCCAGGCCAGGATAAAATGCCTGGGAAAGAGACTGGAGCTCAGAACTCCCTAACTCAAAGTTGCAGGATGGCAGAAAAGCCACGGGAAAGACAGGGCTATTTTGAAGATAACGCAACCATATTTTCACCATACGAGCTCGGACGCCGCCTCGGTAAACAAGGTCCGCGCAGAGCAGTGACACCCCCAGGCTGCTTGCGAATAGTCTACTACTGGGAACATAAACAGATTAGGGATGAGCCCACTCTCCCGTTGAACAGGTGCTAAAGTCGTAGATACTGGGCCAGAAGGCGCACCGGAAACCACAGTATCATGCAACTCGTTTTTTTTTTTTTTTTTTTTTTTTTTTTATGGAGAGTACACCGTCAAATAAATCTCGTTCTGGTGCTCGCCCTGTGGAGCTCCACCAGGCAGGTGCAGTGCCGGGCTCTGAGCCTCGACAGAGCCCACCCTCAGCTACTGGAGGACCCTCTAGACCGTCTTGTGGAGTCAACAGACGGCGGAGGAGAACTACTGACCAAAACAAAACAGAAAAAGAGAAACCCAGAGTGCCACTTGTCATGATGCACTGGAATGCAGAGGGAGTGAACAGCAAGCAGGCTGGATACAGCAAAAAGACAGAGCTGGAAAACATCTTGTATGAGAAGCAAGTCAGTGTTTGCTGTATCCAAGAGACTCACTTGAAAGCAGATCAAACCTTTAAAATAAGGGGATATCAATGCTTCAGATCCGACAGACAAGATAGACGAAAAGGAGGAGTACTTACTCTTGTAAGGAATAACATTCCTGCACACGAAAGGAAAACCTTCATGGATGGAGCAGAATATCAGCTGCTGCAGATAAAGGTAGACAAGATGGAAATAGAACTCCTGAACTATTACTGTCCGAACAACAAACCCCTGAGTCTCAGCTCTATACAGGTACCAGCCACCAACTTTATAGCAGTTGGAGACTTTAATAGCCACTCCCAGAGCTGGGGCTATAACCATCTGGATCACAGAGGTGAAGAGGTTGAAACTTGGCAAGATGATCACTCCCTAATCCTAGTCAATATGCCACAGATACTCCTACCTTCTACTCCAGAGGATGGCACACAACCTCAACACCAGATCTTGCCTTCTCCACACCAGATATAGCTGGATCTATTAGTAGAGAAGTAGGAGACCAACTAGGGGGAAGCGACCATCGCCCAATCTTTCTTACAGTCCAGAGTGCAACTCTCAGTACAGGCCCAGCCATTACAAAATGGAACTACAAAAAAAGCCAACTGGGGTTTATTCAGGCATCAGGTGAACACGCTGCTGTCTACCCTCAAGGTACAGAACAGAGACATTAATGAAGTGGTAAAAGACTTCAACAGATGCATACTACAAGCTGCAAAAGAAACCATTCCCAAAGGATGCCGGCGTAACTACATACCATACTGGTCCAGCACACTCCAAGAACGTCAGGAAGCTATGGACAAGGCTAGAAAGGACGCAGAGTCTCAGCCTTCACTTGAAACTCACAACAAATGGAAAAAGGCTGTAGCAGAGTTTCAGAGAACAAAGCTAGAAGAAAAGCGGAAAAGCTGGAGAACTAAAACGGCATCGCTGAACCTTGAGAAAGACGGCAGGAAACTTTGGAGATTAGTCAAGTCTCTAAATGAAGAGCATTCCTCACCAAGGCAGACTATCACATTGGATGAAGGGGGCAAACTTTTCAGAGGAAAACAAGCTGCAGACTTGTTTGCTAGAAGATACAGTTCAGAAAGCAACTTACCCATTAACATAGACCATCAGAGAGAGAGATAAGAAAAGAAATACTGGCAACCATGGGACAGACAGATACTCCTGCCCCAATGAGGGAACCCATCACACTAGGAGAACTACAGAAGGCTATTTCCAAGCTTAAGTTTCAAAAGTCACCCGGCCCAGACAAAATCAGCAACGAAATGCTAGTAAATCTGAGCTCAGCAGCAAAGACAAAACTGCTTGAGATATTCAACCACAGCTGGTTGAAAGGAACGGTACCCCAAGTATGGAGAGAAGCCATCACTTCTTCTTCTTGCGATCGCATCTTTGATGATTACACCGTCAGACGAGTTCTCATGATGAATTCGACTGTTGTTTGAAGTTCCTCTTTAACTCCATATAGCTTTGAGTTTAGTGTTGAGTCATTGGGCCAGTATATCTTTCTTAACTGGTCATACAGAGGACAGTCCTGTAGAACATGCTCAGCAGTTTGTTCGTTTAATCCACATGTGCACAGTGGTGAAGCAGACAATCGTAGCTTGTGCATGTGTTTATTCAGTTTGTTATGCCCTGTCCTGAGTCGAAAAATAGTTGTCTGTCCCTGCCGGTCGAGAGTGTGATAGTCGTCTTTGGGTTGGTTCTGTTCTCTTCTGATAGTCTGGATAGCTCTCTTTTTCTCAAAGTATGTGACTTCATTATCTTCTTGTTCACATTCTCCTCCCTTTTTTGCAAGTTTATCTGCCTTTTCATTTCCGGGTACACCACAATGAGATGGTACCCACTGAAGTATGGTTCTCTTTTTGGCAGCTACCTTGTTTAGTTCATTTCTCAGATGCGGGAGTTTACCACCCTTGAGAGCTTGCAGGACAGACAGTGCATCTGTGAGGATGACTACCTGGTGGCAGTCAGAGTTGGTGTTATAAATCATATTTGCAGCTTGCTCTAGAGCTTGAACCTCAGCTGTATAGTTGGAACAGAATTTACAGTGGGAATGTGCCTAGTCTCATAGTGGTTGTCAGGATATGAGATAAAGATACCCCGGCGAGAAGCCATCACAATACCCATACTAAAGAAAGGGAAATGTAAGACCGAGGCTGCAAGTTACCGGCCCCAATCAGTCTCACAAGCTGTGTTGGGAAGACTATGGAGCGAATAGTCAACCACAGATTGAAATGGTATTTAGAGTCTGAGCAGATCCTGGTGCCGGAACAAGCTGGATTTAGAGAATGCTACAGTATAGAAGACCAAGTTACTTACTTGTCTCAAGCAATAGAAGATGCCTTCCAGGAGAAGAAAAAGGTCCTAACGATCTGGGTCGACTTCAAGCAGGCCTTTGACAAGGTGTGGAAAGATGGCCTCATTGCAAAACTTAGGAGAAGTGGAATCCAAGGCAACATGATGAAATGGATCCAGTCATACTTGCATAACAGGAGAACTAGAGTCACTCTTGACGGTCTGCAGAGCAGAAAAAGTGTTGCTCCATCAGGGGGTACCTCAAGGAGGAGTAATTTCCCCAACACTCTTCCTTGTTTACATCAATGACCTGGTGAAAGATCTCCCTGCAGGAGTTAAAGCTGCCTTATATGCAGATGACCTAGTACTCTGGTGCGCTGATGAAAATGTCACCACAGCAAATTATAGAATGCAGCGGGCAGCAGACATGCTAGTGTCATGGGCAGAGAAATGGCTTATCACAATAAACACAGACAAAACCTCCACAACACTGTTCTCCCTCGCCCCCAAGGACAAATCAGCTAACATACACCTAGGGACAACCGTGATCAAGGAAGAAAGCTACCCCACCTATCTTGGGGTGACATTTGACCAAAGGCTTACATGGAATAAGCATATTGAAAATGCAGAAGGAAAGGCCCGAAGACGACTAGGCATACTCAGAAAATTAGCAGGTACCAACTGGGGAGCAAATGAACGAAATCTAAAGAAGATTTATAATGGAGTAATAAGACCACACTTAGAGTTTAGCTCAGCAGCATGGTCATCAGCTGCTAACTCACATCTGCAGTCTTTGGACAAGGTGCAAAATCAAGCTCTCAGGCTCATTACAGGAGCCATGAAAACTACACCAATAACAGAGATGCAGAAGGTTGCTGGATTACAGACATTGTCCCATAGAAGAGACACAAAAACCATGATCCAGATGGAAAAGTACAACAGTATGCCAATGCACCCAATGAAGGCAAGACTAGATGATCTGGCATTGGGACGTCTAAAGCGTAGCAGCTTTGTGCATCGGGGGAAAAGACTTATAAGACAGCATCAAGAAGACCTATCCATGAAGACAACACCACTGAAGCCCACCCTATACCCTGTACCATGGGAGCAGGCCAGCAGTGCCCTCCAAATTAATACAACAGTCAGTGGTCTCACAAGTGGATGTGAGTATAATGATCTGCAAAAACGAACTGCTACATTGAGTATGATCCAAGAAAGCTATCCCGATCAATCATGGATACATGCCTATACAGATGGATCAGCAACTAATGCTGTTAGGAATGGAGGTGCCGGTATCTTTATCTCATATCCTGACAACCACTATGAGACTAGGCACATTCCCACTGGTAAATTCTGTTCCAACTATACAGCTGAGGTTCAAGCTCTAGAGCAAGCTGCAAATATGATTTATAACACCAACTCTGACTGCCACCAGGTAGTCATCCTCACAGATGCACTGTCTGTCCTGCAAGCTCTCAAGGGTGGTAAACTCCCGCATCTGAGAAATGAACTAAACAAGGTAGCTGCCAAAAAGAGAACCATACTTCAGTGGGTACCATCTCATTGTGGTGTACCCGGAAATGAAAAGGCAGATAAACTTGCAAAAAAGGGAGGAGAATGTGAACAAGAAGATAATGAAGTCACATACTTTGAGAAAAAGAGAGCTATCCAGACTATCAGAAGAGAACAGAACCAACCCAAAGACGACTATCACACTCTCGACCGGCAGGGACAGACAACTATTTTTCGACTCAGGACAGGGCATAACAAACTGAATAAACACATGCACAAGCTACGATTGTCTGCTTCACCACTGTGCACATGTGGATTAAACGAACAAACTGCTGAGCATGTTCTACAGGACTGTCCTCTGTATGACCAGTTAAGAAAGATATACTGGCCCAATGACTCAACACTAAACTCAAAGCTATATGGAGTTAAAGAGGAACTTCAAACAACAGTCGAATTCATCATGAGAACTCGTCTGACGGTGTAATCATCAAAGATGCGATCGCAAGAAGAAGAAGAAGAAGAAGAAGTTGAATTTACCAGTAGTTACCAGTTTCTCTAAGTTTTCCCACGACAGTGTCCAAAGAACTTGATACTCTCGAGCATGTCAACTAATTCAATCTTTTCTTCTGAATCTTTTATTAGAACCATATTTCTAGTGCCTAAAATTTTCATACCATCTTTTTAATGAACAGTATACAGCAGTTTAAAAAAATGCAATTATTGCATTTAATGATATATGAAATTCTCGTTAAAAAATATAAAAATAAATAATCTTCAAATTATTTGAATCAATTGTATAATTAGTGTGATCTTCGGAACTGCATGACGCTGGTTAACTGTACATAGTTAGAAGTGTTTATCGGAAGTTTTTGAAATTTTGTTGAGACCACTAACCACGAGTAAGCTATAATTTCTGACAATGCAAGCAAAATTACATTTATTCACTAATTAGCAGCGGGCATACAAATAAGCCTTCATGGGCAAAATGGTGCCAAGCATGACATTTAAGCTTCTGTAAATAAGCATATATAAATACAATTTGGTAAATAGCTATGCAATATCTTACAGTCAAACTGATATCGCTGACTTGAACATCATCTGTTGACCATTTCCCAAAAAGTTTTACTTCAGGCAACTCTGCAACAGCCACTGCAGCTCCTCCAACAGCAGGCGCTTCTTCTGCATCCCAGTTCTCAGCCATGGCTTTCTGTGATTTCTTTTACCTCTGTTGAAAAGAAGGTTTACATCAGATTAAGATATGCAAATGAAGACACAAGACGTGGACCCAAACATATTATCTTGAAAGCAACATAGTCTGCAGTACAGAGTTTGGCAGTCGCTACCTACACTGCAGATGCCAAGGCGGTTAAGCCTTTGTTACCAGACGCAGTTATCCACGTACATCTGCGGCTGTGTGTAATGTGGTTTGACCTTACGTGGCGTGATCCTAGTTAGTACTTCACGTTGTGGTTGTATTTTGCATTTTTCTTATATCTTCTTCCAAATTTTACAAGTTTAATTCTTAATTCGAAGAATAATACATCTCCCGTATGCACAAACAGTCAAGTGTACCAAGAAGTTAATAAAAGTTGGAGAGAGAGACAGACAGTGATATCAAAATAAGAATACAAAAAGCAAGTGGAGCTTTCATTGCATTGTGAAACATCGTGAACAAGAGAAATCAAGTCCAACAAGAAAATAAGAATCTTCAACTCAAATGTGAAGTCAGTCCTATTGTATGGCTCTGAGACATGGAGAGCAACAAAAACAACAACCAAAAAGGTAGAGACTTTTATAAATGGGTGCTTGCGTAGAATAGGACTGAAATGGTATGACAAAGTCACAAATGTGGAATTGATGAAAAGAACCAGAAAAGTGCCAATGGAACAAGAGTTGAGATTAGAGAAGACCTGTTGATAGCATTACAAGGCAGTCCTTGGTCTGGAATCCACAGGGAAAGAGAGGCAGAGGTAGACCAAAAAATACACGGAGAAGAGAACTGGATACAGAGGTGAAAATGATGAGGAAAACATGGAAAGAATTTGAGCAGATGACACAAGACAGGAAGACTTGGCATGTGTTTGTTGAAGGCCTATCCTCACTCACTACACCTGTGGCTTATGCCCACCCCTTTTGTCACACGTGATTAAAGTGCCAATAATGGCTTACTAGCACAAGAAATAATCTGTTAGGGTAACATTTTTATTTAGGAAAACTAACTATTTTGGAACTAGGAAATTTCCAACACAGATTGTGTGTGGATTTATGCAATTAAAAAAAAAAGACAAAGCAGCACGTTTTCAATTAGTTCCTGTCAAGCCATCTTCTCTTGCACCACAAATTCAGTTTTTCCATGCATATTTTGTCATCTGTCCTGCTTGTTTCACCCTACTTATTTTACCTGGTGAATCCTGAGTGACCGCCATGTAGGTCTAATGCTATGAATTGACTTTCTTAAACTGCATCCTAACAATTCCATTGGCTTTTCCTTGCTCCATTTACTTTCTGGCATTTTGCTTTCCAACAATCCTACACTTGTGATCCTTTTTTAACAAGGGCTTTCAGTCAAAAATAAAATGCAATAGAAGGGCAGAGTAGTAGACAGGCTTGGCGAAGTTACCCAAATAGCTATCGATATGTCAACAGTGTCACTTGGTGATTGTTCTTCTTCATACACTCTCAGACATCAACTTGAATATGTAGCAGAGGACAGCTTGAGGCTATTTCTATCTCCATAGAGCTTTTCCAGGAATGGTAGGCCTACTGGTGATGGCCACATGTGCTTTCTCTGTTTCTCTATGTTGGGCATCTTTGAAGCAGATTTTCAGCAGTCATTTTATCAATGCCAGTCCCACTCTACTTGGTGATTAAGGGGGAAGGGGTGTGTGTGTGTGTGTGTGTGTGTGTGTGTGTGTGTGTGAATAGTGAACATAAACCGTTTCGTTGCGAATGTCCAGTGTAAGAGAAGTGAGTCTGGTTGAATGAAAGCATGTCAATGGTGGCTTGATGTGGATTTGCAGACGTCTGCAATAAGTTGTTAGGCCCCATTTCTTGTTAATTTTATTGAAAGTACTGATTCAAAATTTGTTGAAAATGGTTAGGCCTATGCCTCAGGTTAGGTTTTGACATATGTAAGCACCAAGGCTGATGTACTGAAAGCAGTTGGCAGATATATTTGTTACATCTGGTTGGTCCGTGTGGTTTAACTCTTACAGGACGACGAGCCAGTTATATTGGTCGATATTTCTAGCCTCTAAAGACGGGAGACCAGTAATCTTGGCTCATGGGTTTGAACTAAGTTTTTGTTTCGTTTCATCCCAGTTAGAAGTTTTCGATGACTGGGAAGCGGAAGTATAGCCATTTTTATTATTATTTCTAAAGCGGGAGAGTTATAGCGTCACTCTTTCTATTAAATTCAAAACGATTCCGATTGCATCGTGTTTTTTTTACGAAATTTGGGTTACCTATTTTCGATGGCATCTAATTCATCTTCTCGAAAGCGACCTGCTCGTTTAAGTGCTCAGCAGGCCCTTAGTTTGCTAGAAAATTTCAGCGAAGATGAGGACGGCTATAGCAGTAGTGATTTTAGTGCTAATTCGATGAATAATTCGTCTTTCAGTGATGTCGATTCAGAGAATGAAGGTAGGCCTATTATGTTAGAAAGAGTGGGCGTGGTTCAGAGAATGAAGGTAGGCCTATTATGTTAGAAAGAGTGGGCGTGGTTCTATCACCTAACTTTGATTCTTCAACATCAGACCCAGTAGGACCTAATTTAGTTTTACAAGAAGGGGAAAGACGAAAACAGGAGTGTGTCAGAAATATAGAATGGCACGAAGCAAACTTGGGTGAAGGCTTACTAACAACGAATAGCTTTAGATTTCAACCTAAAGACGGAAGAGCAGTGGGTTTGTCCGCAAATTTAGGCCTAAATGAATCATCTACCCCGATCCAGTGTTTTAAAAGCCTTGTATCATCAGCTGTAAGGGAGGAAATTTTAAAAAGCATATACTGCTTTGCAGAAATTGAAGTACAGAAGCATACATGGAAAGTAGTTAGAGTATAAACTTGATGTGTGGTTTATTTCCAAAATGGATATAGTTTACAGTGATTTCTATATTGGATGGTGGATTAGCTTCAATTGGTAAGTCTGACATGTTTGTTTTGTTTTTTGTTTAGTAAAATATTTTTCTGTCTCGTCTTTAACTACTTTATATTCATAAAAATTTTCACAATCTTCATTCATTTTCCTTTTTAAATATCTATAACATGACTATATTCAGTTAAAAACTTTGAAATAACTGACTCTTACATGGTAACACTATATGCAAAACCTGTGCCGCATAAAATTTGTGACAAAAGAGTGTCTTTCCTTTTCTTGAAGCCAATTGAAAAGTAGTTAGAGTATAAACTTGAACCATATGTATTTTATTTCCAAAATGAATGTAGTTTACAAATATTTGTATCTTGGATAACATAAATGATGCATTAGCTATCTTGAGTGGGTAATTCTGATGTTTTTATTTATTTTTTTGTCAAATTTATTTTCCGTGTCTCCAACTATTTTATACTCAAAAAATTTTTTTTTAAATTATAAACTGAACATATTCAGAATCCTCATCCATTTTCCTTTTTAAATATATATAGGCCTAGGCAAAAACTTTGAAATAACTGACACTTACATGGTAACACTATATGAAAAATCTGAGTCACAAAAAATTCCTTGCGTAAAACATGGGAAAACCCCTACGTCCTGAAAGAGTTAAGAATTACCAATTCCCTTTTCAGGATTTAGCAACTTTCTAAAATATCACTTGAAAAAACTTTCTAAAATATCACTTGGTTCCATCAGTATATACTTGGATCCATGCTTCTCTGGGGTATAGTTCTTCAATCATGTCACATGCTGCTATTTTCCTTTGGAGAGTATTTAGCTCTCCCATGGGGCAGGTGGTAGTTATGGAGGTCTTAATACTGAAATTTTGATGTTGTTCCCATGGGGTTGGGAGGAGTGTGGGAGTTATTTCCTTAGTGATGTCTGGTAGTTCATCCTTGTATGTTCTAATTAGTTTTTTGGACCGATGCACAAAACTGCTTCTCTTCAACCTCCCACTGGCTAAATCTCCAAATCTAGTTTTCTATATACTTGGATCCATGCTTCTCTGGGGTATAGTTCTTCAATCATGTCACATGCTGCTATTTTCCTTTGGAGAGTATTTAGCTCTCCCATGGGGCAGGTGGTAGTTATGGAGGTCTTAATACTGAAATTTTGATGTTGTTCCCATGGGGTTGGGAGGAGTGTGGGAGTTATTTCCTTAGTGATGTCTGGTAGTTCATCCTTGTATGTTCTAATTAGTTTTTTGGACCGATGCACAAAACTGCTTCTCTTCAACCTCCCACTGGCTAAATCTCCAAATCTAGTTTTCATTGGATGTGCGGGCATGTTCTTGTACTTTTCTGCTTGGATCAGGGTCTTAGTGTCTCGTCTGTATAATAAAGGTGGAATGCCTGTGATTTTTTTCCATTTCATTTATTGGTGTGGTCTTCATGGCACCCGTGATCAACCGAAGCGCTTGATTTTGTACTTTATCTAAGGCTTGTAGGTGTGATTTGGCTGCTGTAGACCATGCTGCTGATCCGTACTCTAATATAGGTCTTATTGCACCTGTATACACTTTCTTTAGTGTTGTTTCGTTAGCTCCCCAACTTGATCCAGCTATTTTCCTCAGTCCCCAAATCCAGTTTTTTCCTCAGCTATTAGCTCGCTTAAGCCTCTGTTCTCTCGATGTGGTGCTTCCATGTCATTCTCTTATCTAATGTAATGCCCAAGTACACCGGTTCCTCATCTGTTTGGACATGTATATTTCCAAGTCGTATCTCTCCTGCTTTGTCTTTGTTGGAGAGCGTGAAAAGTGTTGTTGATGATTTTTCAGCGTTGATCTGCACCATCCATTTCTCTGCCCATGCTGCTATGTTGTCTGCTGCCCTTTGTATTCGCTTATTAGCGATAGTTAGATGTTCTTCTACACACCACACCACCAAGTCGTCAGCGTATAGGGCAGCTCTCACACCTTGTGGCAGATCGTGGATGAGGTCATTGATGAATACAAGGAACAGGGTGGGAGACAATACGCAACCAGAGCAGTGAAGAACGGAGGCGCAGGAGTTTATGTGGTCTATCCAGACAAAGAAAATGAATCCACCTGTTCACCTACTGGAATATTCTGTTCAAACTATGCTGCTGAAGTACAGGCCATAAGCATTGCTGCAGGAATAATAAATAACACAATAAGCCAATTGTCCCAGCATCATATGCGAAGTAAATATCAAAAGAAGGGTAATGCTACAGTGGATACCATCACACTGTGGCATACCAGGAAATGAGAGAGCAGATATGTTAGCGAAGTAAAAAAAAGAAGGGTAGTGCTACAGTGGATACCACACAGGAACAGGAAAAAAGCAGATAACAACAAACAATCACATTCCAGGAAAAGAAGAACCTTATCAAGGCCATCAGGAAAATTGATCAACAAAGAGACAACTATCAATATCTTGATCGAGCAAAACAGGTGATCCTGTTCCGTATGAGAACAGGACACAACAGACTGAACAGTCACTTATACAGACTGAGATTGGTCCCATCACCCCTATGTACGTGTGGACAGGCAGCACAGACAGCCGAACACATCCTGCAAGACTGCCACATGCTTAGTCAATTGCGAACTGAACATTGGCCCACAGAGACGCACATCCACACAAAGCTGTTTGGGAGTCTTGAAGAACTTTCAACCACAGCAACATACATCCAGAGAACCGGACTTCTTGTGTAGACATTTCTAAACAACAGCGAACGAGAAGAAGAAGAAGAAGAAGACTTGGTTCCAGAAATGTTACTGTACGCAAACACCAACTGATTAATCTGAAAATAAACTGCTGTGATAGAAGACTGAAATGAAGAATGGGGTGGCTGTGTGTTTGATGCAGCCTCAAAAAATATTCAAACACAGTAATACGGGCATGGGTTAGGAATCCTAAACATAACTTTTGTCCTAACGACGTGGGAGACTTATCTGGATGGCATCGAAGAACACGTCCCACTGTGCTTCATTTCAACCAAAGACTGCTAGTAGGGGCCTAGGCCTAATTAGGCCTACTTTGAAAGTTAGCATCACGCCACTTAAATGAAGTGTTGCTAAAGTTACTTCTACTTTTCTCTTTTAATCCACCTTCACAGGTAGATATGGCCTAACAATTCTGTAGGTATGCCGAATATTTTTCCCCCTAGATTTCAAGCAGGCTCTATATAAATAAAACATTCACACGTTAGGCCTAATAGAATGTCGTAGAAATTTATAATAGGCCTAGGCCTACTTAAAAGAGAATTATTTTCTTCTAATATAAAGTAGCCTATCAAGCTCAGGTGTTGTGTAAAAATTTAGCTTGTATTCTTCTGATGGTGAGTAGAGGTGCTCAGAATTTAAACGGTAGTTAGTTATTTGACATTGCAAGCACCCGGAGATAGTTTTCCATGTTGCAAGTGAAAAATGTAGGCTACCGGGTTTGTGCAGTCGTTCATATTTACTACCGCTTGAAATTCGTTATATAGCAGTAAATATTGTCACTTTCTTTCTATTTTTTTCTATAAACAGTGTAACTTCATTTCAAAACTCCAAAATAACAGTGTCTGTTTCACAAAACCCAACACAAATTTTAAGACAAACGATCACGTCTTTACCTCTCCGTTGCTGAATCAAAAAGGAAACACGTGTGGGGACGAATTTCCGTTTTTGCACGGAGTACCAAATACACACATCACCGAAAGAAACTACAAAATAAAGACAAGAACCAGAAAACAAACCCCAAAAACACGCAAAAATAATAAATAAATAAAAAATTGCGATTTACGTTTTATCCACAGACAAAATTTCACACGGCATGATATCCTTTACGATTAATTGTACTGACTTTGCTTTGACATTTATTTTACATGATTTTGTATATCTTATTTATTTTTTTTTAACGTACGCCCGCTATTACTCGAAGCGAGAATCTCCGGTTAGTATATCTAACCTGATTTTTACGTGAGTATCCTTTTTTCCCTGTACACTGACAGGTGTCCACTTGTCATTCAGGCAGATACTCGCCGTCTTCGGAGGGTACCCATTGGAGCTGGGTCGGCTCAGGAGCAGCCAGTCCCTGGTCGACGACACTCTTTCAAATGTCTTCGCCAGGGCTCGAATTAATCGTGTCCCAAGTCTCAGTCGACGACACTCTCTCAAATGGTCTCGTCCGGGCTTGAACCTCGATCACCCGATCGCCAGCGCAATGTGGTAGTTTCTTAACCCGTGGTCCACACACATACATATATCCGTTGTCCTATCAGCACGTTTTTTAATTTGTATTAATAGTTGTGTTATTTTAATTAGTTATTTAATTATTGTTGCTATAGATGGTGTACAACGTACAACTTTTACTTCATACATAAATATATGCGCTACTGTTGATAAGATAAATAAATATTACACACACATAAAGGTATGTTTTCAGGCACTCGTGAATAATAAAGAAATAGAAAACTAGACAACAGAAAAACTACAGACGTGAGTCGCTTACCGGGGAATCGAACCCAGGACCTTCCGTGCGGCACCCCCGTCTAGCTATGGAAGCGAATCACACTATCCTCCCTGCCAGCTAAGCACCACAAAAATGATGCTTCGATGACAGGGGTTATTAGTGCGACCCGCAACACATAACACCGGAAATGTACCTAAGGCAATCCAGCCTATTAATGACGCAATCACTTATGTTATTCCCCTATTATACAGTATAGGTCAGATTATTCTTTATATGTTGATGAGATAGCGTGATTTCGCCCAAGAAAGATACACTGGCAAGACAAAACTGTTACAAAGGGGATGCGCTGAAGGAATGTTCAGTATACATGTATACAGTTTCCGACATATTTAATGAATTAATTCAGAACACAAAGCATAATTTACCCTACGACTTGAAGATATTAGCTTCATTACTTTGCTGTAAGAGAGGAAGTAGAATGTACAAGCTACAGAACCATTTGACTAATATGTAATAAAATCAGTAAGTCTCAATATCATTACTGGCACAGGGAAGAATACAAAGTAAAATAAACAATAAAGTAAATAAACGATTTGTTTTCGACTTAGTAACGGAACCACGAGCAGAGTATTGTGTTTATTGGGATACTAGCAGAAAAATGATTCTTTCTTCTTCTCTTGTTATCTGCTGCTTTATTCGCGAAGCCCAGCTGTTACGTGCAGTCTTTGATATCTTACAATATTATACATTGGTATACTTGTTATGTTCGCAAATATTTTGTAAACAAAATAGATATTTTTTAGTGCTTAAGGGAAAGTCATTGTTGAGTTACTTCCCTTGAAAGTTGTGCCGTCTCTTTCGATCGAACTCCGCGGATGAATCCAGTTTTACTGCGATTTATTCTTTGTTTGGGTAGTAATAGATTGTTCTTGCTTCAGAATATCTATGGCCTGAATTTATGTGTATTGTTTGTCTGTGTAGGACGAATCTGTCTTATATATGTATATCTTTACATATCTAAGTCGAACTATATGTTCTGTTGTCTCTAGAGAGGTCAAAGGCTGTTCGGCGGATGTGTTGCGAGAGAGGTGTTTTTTGGCTTCGCCCTGATGATGGGCTGTGTTTTTCTATGTCGGCTTGACGCCGGGGAAAAAGTGATCTCAGTGGTTTTTGGGGAAAGTGATAGTCGTCTAGACCTATCGTGTATGCTTTACCCCAGTGTTCATTCTTATTGCCAAGGAATGGCAAAATCATATTTCTGAAAACCAAGGTAATAAAGATACTCTTTTGAACTCTCGTACGAAGCCACCGTTTTTCGGTAGGGATGATTTGTACGTCTGAGAGGATACATCTAACTAGATGAAAAAAAACGATTCTGATTCCTAGCAGCACTATATCCTGTAGAATGCAGTCAATTGTTCATGATCAAATCTACAGAGCAATGAAATGTTTAATGAATGACTAACTTTAGGACAGATTCATTATCTGTATCCAAACGTGAGTGACAGCTCACGAGTGAAGCCATCTTGGAACCAAACATGTAGTGACTTTCAAGAAGAGAAAAGGGATGCCCGTATTATCGCTTGATTAGTCCAGAGATCACTGCTACACATGAGAACCCATTGCTAGCGGTTCAATATAATTATATGGAAAAATCTGTGCTGGACATTATGTTAAGGAATCTTCGCTAGACGAGATTAGGTCTAGAAGCCATCTTGGATATTGTTTATAATCTGACGTGCTTTGTCAGTAAACTCAGTTGATATATATATATGGGCAATACTGAGTGCTTGGCTACTGACAGTCCATTATACTATTATTCTACATGAGTGCCCATGTAACATAACATTGCAAGACCATTTATCCACTGTACCATGATGTATTATGCCAACCTGTGATTTGTCACTATCTGTGCTGTCGAGTGTGTACGTCCAATTAAACTTTAGTAAAGGTACACAGTCGTTGGTGTCGATGACTTCCAGCCATACATGAGTGTGAGAAAAGAACATTTGTCAACACCACGAACTCTTCCTATCATTCGCACATTATACACTCCATCTATGTCTACACACCACTGCGTAGGTCAAGTTGACATTCCATACTCGAACCACGAGCAACACAACAACACAGTATTTAACTCTGGTGATGTTCGAGCGAGCTTCAGATTTCTCAGCATGTCTCTTGCTCAGGGCAAGGGTCTTGTATTAAGAGTTTATCAACTGATGATGATGATGTCTGCTTCCATCCACTTATATTTATCATTTGGTGGACATCATTAATAAGAAAAAAGATTCTTATCAACTGGTGGACCAGCTTTCTGGGTTTGACCTTGCAGAAGTTCAGAAGTCAACAGATTACCGATACCAGACCGTTTCCTGTGGCTGATACGACACACTTGCAGTATTGGTTTGCTCTTTGTCAACACTTCGTCACGTGACCTGTCAAGTGAAGGCAGTATGTAGGTCAGCGTTGTTGACATTTTTACATTAGACATTACAGAGTTTCACAGAACAGTTGGATCAATTCTTGTCAATGTTAACAGGAAGACAGTATTATTGAACTAAGAAGTCCTATTTTCATCGATGGATCTTCTTGTTTTCTATATATGAACTTTAATATTTAAGGCCAGAATATATATTTCAATAAAGTGGCAGTTTATTTATTTTACAAGAATAACTTTGCCATTACTGTAAAACTGAGCCTATTTTGCAACACATTACACACATGATATATGTATTTATGATATGTTACATGTTATTTGTTTGTATAGTATGTTAGTTTATATGTCAGCGAGTTGTGTTTAAGGTTGGGCGGCGTCCTCACAACAGAATATCCCACGTCATAGAGGGTCCGTTGTGGGCGTTTTCTATAGGTGCAATTTTCTTGATTGAAAATTTGCTTGCGACAACTGTTGCTTTTGTGTTAGCTGTGAAGTCTGTAATTATTGTTATTTTTGTAATATTTCTTTGTTCTTTAGTTTTGTTTTGAATTGTTTGTAATTTGTTGGTCTACCCTTTTCTATCTTTCAGTTCTATTCACAATTTATATTCATATACTGTGACGTCATTTGTGTTGTTATCCTTTGCAGATTCAGTGATTATTTTCATTGATTTCCCTATTTGATTTATTTTGATTTCTGCAAACGTTTTCGTATTGTCAGTCCTATTTGTACTTTATGTATTCTGTTGGCTGACATATGTTTTATATAGGTATATTTCATAAGACACAATTGCCTGTGCACTGCACTTGGATTATGGTATAAACCAGTACCTGATTATTATTACTGTTATACAAGACCTTATTAAGGCTTGTGACCCACAGATATTGGGATAGTGTACTGATTAATCAAGTCATTAAGAACTTGTGGTATTATTATTGTTTCAGGTGATTAGTATTATTGTTAGACACCATGTCTACATTAGAATACTTCATTATACAAGGGAAAGCCCTTGATAAGACTGGTCAACAATTAGAAGAATGGGCAGTTGCTCAATATGACAAAGCATTAGCTGCAGAAGAGAGAAAAGCTCTGGCTGAAGAGAAAAGATTAGAAAGAGAAGCTGAGGCTGCTGCTGAACAAAAGAAATTGCAGATGCAGGTGGAGCAAATGAGATTTGAAGCTGAACAAAAGAAATTAGAAAGAGAAGCTGCTGCTGAACAAAAAAGATTAGACAGTGAAGCTGAACAAAAAAAATTAGAAAGAGAAGCTGCTGCTGAACAAAAAAGATTAGACAGGGAAGCTGAACAAAAAAGATCAGACAGAGAGGCTGAAGAAAAAAAAAGCAATAAGAGAACATGAATTTGAGTTAGAGAAATTGAGATTGACAATTATGATTAATGTTAATCAGGCATCTAGTGGTAATGGTAAACCTTCTACTTACAAGGTTAAGGTTCCACCGTTCAATCAGTCCAGTGACGATATTACATTCTGGCTGGATAGATTTGAACGTTCTTGTCGTACACATAATGTGGATAAATCACAATACGCTAATCAATTAGCAGAAAACTTGAAAGGTGAATCTTTGACTAGATTATGCCTTGTAGGAGAAGCAGATAAGGATAATTATGATGTCATTAGGGCGGCTTTGATAAAAAAATACCAGCTAAGTGAGGAAGGCTATCGCCTTTTGTTTAAGACGATGGTGCCTGAGACAGGTGTAGAATTCTCAGAATTCACTGCAAAGGCACGTCTCACAGTTGATCATTGGATTGAGCTTTCCAAAACAGAAAAAACGTATGAAGGACTTATGGATTTGTTGCTCAGAGATAAGATTATGTCATGTGTTAACAAACCATTCCTGGAATTTATACATGAGCGTAAACCCAAATCTCTAAAGGAAATGGAAGAATATTGTTCCCAATATGTCACTGCACACCCCGACGTGACTTTTGGCAACACTAAGATTAAGGAGGGTATGCCAGTTGCTTCAGCAACACCATACAATCCCAATTATTCACACAGATTTCAGGGACCTCAAAACAGATTTGATAAAAAAGGTAACCATAATAGTTATCAAAACCAAGGTAACCAATCATTTCAGGGTTCTTCTTCAAAGACCTGGAGACGAGCTGATAGCTCTCGACACAGGGGTGGTCATAATTATAGGAATTTCCGTAGAGGAAGTAATTATAGAAACTATCAGGGTTATCCGTCTTGGAGTCAACAAGATCATAATTACAGAGATACTCATTATAATGAATATGATAATGGTAACCAAGGGAACTATGACTCAAACCCAAATAGGGGTTACAATAGAGGTAACAATAACTACAGAGGTGATAATAACCGAGGTAGATCTCAAAACAAAAGACATAAACCACATTTTCAGGCAAACTCTGCACAACAAGAGTCCCATGAAGCCTATAAACAGAGTAAAGATAATAATGATGCTAGTAATATGGCATGTGCCGCTTTTGATTTTGGGAGAGCATCTCAGTGCCCCCAATGCAAAACGTTATTTGAGCCAACCACAGTGTCTACTTTAAGCTGTGGCCATCCTCTTCCTGCTCTTCCGGCATCAGTCGCGCATGATGGAAGAGGTTCTCTTGTCTTACATAAGGGTTTAGTGAATAACAATCCAGTCTCTGTGCTATTTGATTCTGGATGCACCACAATTGGTGTTAGGCAGTCACTCGTAGATCCTTCCCGTGCCACTGGACAAGTAGTCAAATGTGTAACATTTGGCGGCACATTAGAGAAATACTCTACTGCTATCATTAGGATTGCTACTCCTTTCTTTACAGGAGATGTACACGCATGTCTTCTCCCGAATCCGATCGCTGACCTCATCATCGGTCGCATTCATGGAGTCAAAGAATGCACTCCGCAACAAATTTCCGCGTGGGAAAGGCAAAACATGCAGATTGCTAACGCTGTAGTCACTAGAGCTCAGGCTCTTAATATGCCTCAAACTTCATCTACTGAAGATAATGAAGTGCATAACCAAGATGATCCCTTGGTAATTTCTCGTGACTCGTTTATAAAACAGCAAGAAGATGATCCCACTCTGAAGAAATTCTTCATTCTTGCAACTAAAGGTGATCCGAATAAAGACACAAGTCGTAAATCGTGGATTACAAAGAAGAATGGTGTACTTGTACGTATGGTTCAAGACTCCATTACGTCAAGTCATTCTCAAATCCTGGTTCCCAAGAATTTGAGAGTTAAAATTTTGCAGCACGCTCACGACTCTCAGTGTGCTGGACACATGGGTTTTTCCCGTACTAAGTCAAGAGTCCTTGCGGCTTTCTTTTGGTCATTGGTAAACAAGGACATACGGATTTATTGTCGATCTTGTAAAGTATGTCAGGAAGTTAAATCCAAAGGTCCACGGCATGCTGCACCCATTCAGGCGGCGGACATTCCTATTCGGCCGTTTCAAAAAATTGCCATAGACATTATTGGTCCATTTAAGATCAAGTCTGCCAGAGGACATCAGTTTATCTTGACATGTGTTGATATGTGCACACGTTGGCCAGAGGCTATTCCTCTGAAGAGCATTACTACTGCTGATATTGCAGATGCTCTTTGGCTTATATTTTCTCGTTTGGATTTCCCCGGAGAGATATTGTCAGACCATGGCACCCAACTAATATCAGATACCATGTCTCAAGTAATGTCTACTCTGCAGATAGATAGATCTTTAAGTAGTATCTACCATCCAATGTCTAATGGTATGGTCGAACGCCTTAATAGAACACTTAAAAACTTACTACGGAAGATAACTGAGGATCATCCTCAAGACTGGGACAGAGTTTTACCTGCGGCCCTCTTCGCTTACAGAGAGGTACCCAATGAACATACAGGATTTTCTCCCTTTGAACTCGTCTTTGGCGCGCGTCCGCGTGGCCCTATGTCGTTGCTTCACGATCTCATAACATCTGACAATATTGACGATGACACAAAGTCATCCTACGAATATGTCATCGCGTTGAGACAAAAGATTATCTAAGCATGCAAATTAGCAACTTCTTCTTCTGAATTTGCGAAACAGAAGGCAAGGCAATTTGCCAATAAGAAGAGATGCTTACGACAACTTTGTCCTGGTGACAAAGCATTTGTATTACTACCTTGTAGGGAAAACAGACTACTTATTTCTTGGAAAGGTCCGTACGATATAATATCGAAAATTTCCGATGTCGACTATATTGTCGATATTGATGGGAAGCATAAAACCTTCCACATCAATATGCTTACTGAATTCCATGAACGTCCGGATTATTTGCAACCCATTTTCCAAGCAACGGACAATTCTCCAGTACAACATGGTCATTACTCATCACTGTCCGTGATACAGGATGAGGAAACAAGTTTTTCAGATGTAAATCTTCCTCTTCCAATGATCCCACTTCATTCTAGTGAATCATGGAAGAACGTTACTGTCTCTCCTGATTTGTCTCTAGGAGAACAGCGACAAGTTTCAACTATGTTGCAAACATTTCAGGATGTACTCACTGACATCCCTGGACAAACGAATGTCATTGAACTTGACATTGTTCTAACTGACCATACTCCTATTAGGGTTAGACCTTATCCTATACCTATACATTTTCAAGCACAGGTCGAGAAAGAGTTGGATGAGATGATAGATTTGAAAATAATCGAACCATCCACCTCTGCATATTCTTCGCCGATGGTTATTGTGCGTAAAAAAGACAATAACATACGTCTTTGCATTGACTATCGAAAATTGAATCAGGTAACGAAGTTCGATGCTGAACCTATGCCTTTACTGGAAGAACTACTTACTCGACTCTCCAAATCTCATTTTTTCACTAAACTTGATTTGTCTAAAGGATATTGGCAAGTTCCTTTATCTGAACGCGCCAAACCTCTCACGGCTTTTTCAACACCTAGAGGTTTGTTCCAATGGAATTTTATGCCTTTCGGTCTTATGAACACACCAGCTACATTCGTACGCATGATGCGCCGAATCCTATCTTATCGGTCAGATGTCATTGCATATCTAGACGACATCTGTCTTATCAGCGATACTTGGGAAGATCACTATTCAGGGTTAGATGAATTGCTGTCTACTTTGCGCGAGCACAACCTGACAGCGAAACCCTCTAAAGCCTATATTGGTTTTAGCGAAATTTCTTTCCTAGGCCACCGAGTTGGTCATGGTTTCCTAAAGACAGAGGACCATAATACTAGTAAGATACTTAACATCTCAATCCCTAAGACTAAAAAACAGGTGAGAAGTCTGTTAGGTCTTATTCAATTTTATGGCAGATTCATTCAGAATCTATCCTCTATCATGGCACCTCTTTCAACACTTCTAAAGAAAGGTTCGTCTAATGTGGTCCACTGGTCTCAGGAATGCCAATGCTCTCTGGATAAGATTAAAACATTGTTTTCAACACCACCTATTTTAGTGCTACCCACTAAAGATAAAACATTCGTTCTTCGTAGTGACGCTTCATCCACTGGGATTGGAGCGGCACTAATGCAAGAGTACTCTGGAACTCTGCATCCTGTAATGTATATTTCCAGAAAACTTAATGCGGCAGAAAGGAATTATTCGGTTTTAGACCGTGAGCTATTAGCTATGGTTTGGTCGATCCTCAAACTACAGAGATTCCTTCTGGGCGCACATTTCATAGTAGAAACCGACCAAAAAGCTCTTACTGCTATACAGAGTAAGAATTTAAAGAGCTCGAGGTCTACTCGATATGCAATTGCTCTTCAACCTTTTCATTTCTCTGTGCGAGCTATTCGTGGATCAGATAATGTGATGGCAGACATTCTGTCAAGATGCCCACATGATTCCACATAACTATTAGGGCTTAGACTTCTTGATATGTCTAGTTCTATAGTAGTTCCTTTTCTATATCATGATAGATACAAATTTGTAATTTAATAATATAATGATTGTATCACTACATAGCGGTTCATTGATGTTTATTCACCGCTGTGCTTTGATGATTTTTTCTTCATAAATCATAAATGTAAGATATCTAATACGAAATGATGGTATGAATTTTTTAGGCATCGTGTAATTGCCAGAATTGTATTATACTTTGATGACACCTTCCTGGAAAAATATACTTATAGAGAAATAATTTCTCTCAGTTTATGAGACACATTCTCACCAGTCGCTCCATAAGTCGACTTAGCCTCATATTAGGCGTTATATGTATTCCTGATATTTTCATCTGCGCATTATTCATGCGTTGTGAGCCTATTGTACGTTGCTCCTAGATGTATTTCAAAAAGAAAAAAAATGTTCCATTTTTTTTTTTTTTCCCGGGAGGTGTGGTAAGACTGTTACGTGCAGTCTTTGATATCTTACAATATTATACATTGGTATACTTGTTATGTTCGCAAATATTTTGTAAACAAAATAGATATTTTTTAGTGCTTAAGGGAAAGTCATTATTGAGTTACTTCCCTTGAAAGTTGTGCCGTCTCTTTCGATCGAACTCCGCGGATGAATCCAGTTTTACTGCGATTTATTCTTTGTTTGGGTAGTAATAGATTGTTCTTGCTTCAGAATATCTATGGCCTGAATTTATGTGTATTGTTTGTCTGTGTAGGACGAATCTGTCTTATATCTGTATATCTTTACATATCTAAGTCGAACTATATGTTCTGTTGTCTCTAGAGAGGTCAAAGGCTGTTCAGCGGATGTGTCGCGAGAGAGGTGTTTTTTGGCTTCGCCCTGATGATGGGCTGTGTTTTTCTATGTCGGCTTGACGCCGGGGAAAAAGTGATCTCAGTGGTTTTTGGGGAAAGTGATAGTCGTCTAGACCTATCGTGTATGCTTTACCCCAGTGTTCATTCTTATTGCCAAGGAATGGCAAAATCATATTTCTGAAAACCAAGGTAATAAAGATACTCTTTTGAACTCTCGTACGAAGCCACCGTTTTTCGGTAGGGATGATTTGTACGTCTGAGAGGATACATCTAACTAGATGAAAAAAACGATTCTGATTCCTAGCAGCACTATATCCTGTAGAATGCAGTCAATTGTTCATGATCAAATCTACAGAGCAATGAAATGTTTAATGAATGACTAACTTTAGGACAGATTCATTATCTGTATCCAAACGTGAGTGACAGCCACGAGTGAAGCCATCTTGGAACCAAACATGTAGTGACTTTCAAGAAGAGAAAAGGGATGCCCGTATTATCGCTTGATTAGTCCAGAGATCACTGCTACACATGAGAACCCATTGCTAGCGGTTCAATATAATTATATGGAAAAATCTGTGCTGGACATTATGTTAAGGAATCTTCGCTAGACGAGATTAGGTCTAGAAGCCATCTTGGATATTGTTTATAATCTGACGTGCTTTGTCAGTAAACTCAGTTGATATATATATATATGGGCAATACTGAGTGCTTGGCTACTGACAGTCCATTATACTATTATTCTACATGAGTGCCCATGTAACATAACATTGCAAGACCATTTATCCACTGTACCATGATGTATTATGCCAACCTGTGATTTGTCACTATCTGTGCTGTCGAGTGTGTACGTCCAATTAAACTTTAGTAAAGGTACACAGTCGTTGGTGTCGATGACTTCCAGCCATACATGAGTGTGAGAAAAGAACGTTTGTCAACACCACGAACTCTTCCTATCATTCGCACATTATACACTCCATCTATGTCTACACACCACTGCGTAGGTCAAGTTGACATTCCATACTCGAACCACGAGCAACACAACAACACAGTATTTAACTCTGGTGATGTTCGAGCGAGCTTCAGATTTCTCAGCATGTCTCTTGCTCAGGGCAAGGGTCTTGTATTAAGAGTTTATCAACTGATGATGATGATGTCTGCTTCCATCCACTTATATTTATCATTTGGTGGACATCATTAATAAGAAAAAAGATTCTTATCACCAGCACATGAAACTAATGAATGTGTTACGATCCAATGCACGCAATACTCCCTGATGTGTTGTCGTACAGTGCTTCTTTAGAATGTCACCAATAATTTTCTTCTTTGTCGTCCTATGTACCTGTTCTCTCAAACTGAAAGATTACAGTCCAGTGAAGTTAGCTGATAATGATTTATTATCACGAGATGTGAAAGATGGCCAGTAATTTATATAGATGTTCACACATTTTATAGGTTTCCTAAAAGTACGGTACTTATATTTGTTTTCTAAAACGTGGAAATGTTTTTCGCACTGTGCTAATTGAAGGCTTCAGAGAAACGGGTTTTTGTAGAATAAGTATTGTTTTTTTTTAAACAAAGTATCCCATTCAACACTTGATTGGTTATAATTAGGATATATTGTGTAATCAATTCAAGACAATATACAGTAGTAACTTCTTCCCTCCTCCACTCAGCCCAAATAGAGTAAATTTAATATGAATCGTGTCGAATTAGCAATTTTCGACTGAGTAATCTTAAATCTATGCTGGGAACAAATCGCAACAAAAAACATTGAAGAACTTCGATTTTTTTTTTTTTTTTTTTGTCAGCCACTTTTATTTAACTTCACACGAGGTTTATAGATTAGCCGCGTTTGAAATATTTGACGCTTACAATCTCTGTTAACGCTTATCGTAGAGAACTTACAATCTGCACGCAGTTCCTTTTCGTTTTACATTTTAATGTTTCAAGCCGTGTCCAGCTTTGACCCAGCCAATTATAAATAGTAACTAAATAATGTAAAATAACTTGGAAATAACGTAATTTAAGTGAAGGAAATAATAAACTGAAAATTTAGGGTTTTTTATTTTATTTTATTTGAAAGAGACCCGTGTAGGATGGTGAACGGTAATGTGTTGACTTAATTATTAAATTAATGTGTTTTCTTAACAAAAAGGTCATCCGTGAAGTCAAGTAACTAAAGATGAATTTAACTCGATGGAGGTCGCTACAGCCCTAAAGACGTAATATTAAGTTATAACAAAGTCAAATTATCGGAATCAGAAAATTCTTGAAATACGTGAGTTTTGTTTTTTTCTTTTAAATGTAAAAATAACATGGACACTTGACTTAGTTCAGAATTAAAACTAGATCAACAGATTTTACATGTCTTTGCGTTACAACGATATGATTAACATACTAGGATGATCAATGAAAATATGGATCAGTGATTGGGCCAACAAACTATTACGGTACCAAAAGTGGCTTTACCTATATACAAATAACTCGAAATGACCAAGATCGTTACATGTGCCCTAATATAACCGACTAGGTTGAACGGAATGCGCCTCGCCAAAACGAGTCAAAGTGTTATTTAAAAAACAAAAAACAAACAAACATTCTCATGTCGCTGCAAAGACGAAAAAAGAAACATACAACTCATGACAAACTGTTTCATTTATATATACTTGTAATCTCCCTTAGCATTAGAACACTAAACAACTGACATAATTCGAAATACTATTGATAATTAAACAAAACAGCACAGTGTCGACGCGTGATAAATCAAGAACATTTTCTGACACAAACATCCTGCGTGAAAGGACTATGATGTCGTCTTAAAATGTAACGACATCGTGTTTCTTTGTGCTGCACATTTAAATAAATAAAGAGGGTAACTCGAGGCCCGTAAACAGTTAATAAATAATCCGCACATAAAGGTATGTTGCAGGCACTTGCGAGAAATAAAAAAGTAGAAAACTAGACAACAGAAAAACAACAGAAATGATAGGCTTACCAGTGACTGGAACCCAGGACCTTCCGAACGGCAACACCGACTAGCCGCAGAAGCGAATCGCACTTTCCGCCCTGCCACATAGGAACCACAAAAAATAGTGGACAGGGGTCATTAACGTGATTTTTAAAACGTAACACCACCGGATATGTACCTAGGGACGACATCTATCATTTCCTAGACACAGTACTATGGTCTTTGCCTTGTGTAAGCTGACCTATACTGTTATATAGATGACCGCAGAAGTGATTGCGTCATTAATTAAACTGGGTCGTCCCTAAAAGAGATTACAGGAGCCAGACAATACTTCTAATACAATTTTTAAACATGTCATAATAAGACTGGACACTTGAGTCAGAATTTAAACAGATCAACAAACATTTAATGTATTTACGTGACGTTTCCGTCAATTAAAATATGGACCAGTACAAAGACCAAAAGAACTATTAATAGAGACGGTTTTCATCATCATCACCTTTCAGTTTCCCAAGGCGCATAGGTCTTCAACAAGCACATGCCAAGTCTTTTCTTCCTGTGCCATCTGCTCAAAGTTTGTATATAGCTTCTTCATCTCCGTTATGTTTGTGTCCATTTCTCTCCTACATGTGTTCTCTGCATCTCTATAACTGGGGATTCTAGAGCAAGGACAAGTAGTGGCTTTACCTAAATATAAATTATTCGCAATGAACAAGATCACTAACAAACATTTTCAAGTAGCAAAGAGAAACTGGCCGAAAGATGAAAAAAAAAAAAATAAATAAAATAAAATAAAAAAAAGCATACAACTCATTACAAATAGTTCCATTTATATATACACGTAGTCTCCTTTGGCCCAGGAATCCGACCACAAAAAAAAAAAAAAAAAATTTGGATCACTGTTTCTCAAACTTAAAATAATCGCGTACCCCTTATGAGAGTTTAGTCTTACCGGCGAACTCCTACTAGGTGAAGATAATTTGAGGGTTACTTTTTAATAATACAATTTTAGCTACACTAGCGCCTATATATATATATATATATATATATATATATATATATATATATATATATATATATATATATATATATATATATATATATATATATATATATATATATATTGAATTTCAATACAGATTTTGCTAGAGACAAGATAGTACTCCTCACAGACTCACTATCGATCATCACTACCTTCAGAAACAATAAAAACAACGAATTAGACGGCCTAGCAGAAGCACTGGAGGAAGCCAGCTATACATTGTAATCATTAAAAGTACAGTGGTCACTGCCCACTGCAAGAAATATAGAAATGAGAAGGCAAATAGACTTGCCAAAAAAGGAGGAAAACGTATTGTAACAATGAGAAATAATAATCTCTATTTTAAGTATCTTATTTCACTTACTGCGTTCATTTGATTAAACTCTGTTGGAGCAGGTTATTTGAGAAAACAAAACAATTTTCGGTTTCACAGCTGTGGTGAAGTGGGATGTTATAAATATTTACAGGGGACTTAGTGTACTGACTGAGATCAGCTGTGAAGGTATCTATATCTATTAAGAGTAGTGTATTATAGATAACCTTACTTGCTACCACATATCTCTATATCTCAGTCAGAATTATTCTGGAATAGTGTAATGCTACGTTATGTGTCTAGGGTATGAGTATGGTGAAGTGTAAGTCATAACAACAGACAGATAAACAATTTAATTTAATCCACTACACCTGACAACACTGTGACACTCACATACATATAACACTCTATGAGAATATCTTAAAGGAGGCACTGATAACTTTTCAAATAACAATCTGTATTAATTGCTATCATAAAGGTATATGTGTGTCCTGATTCAAAGACAAAGGAACCAGGAATCACAATCAATGTTAATTACAAGTTATGTACAGAATGTATTAATATGAATCTGGTAGTGACATATATTATTACAAATATCCTATGTGTGTCAGTTGTGTAATAGTAGTATGAGGTAATACTGGTTTGGTTTTGTTCAAGCTCTGTTGGTAGTTGTCATCATGACTTCAATAGTTTGTCTTAAGGAAATTAGTATTGGAGATGTTCTCAGTTCCTGATATTAAGACAATTAATTTCCCCTCTTAATATTATTTTTACTAAGTCATTTCAAGATGAGGGGATATAATGTTGAGCTCAGCTGGCCAATTCGCTTATCTGGCGTGATGGCGGCAGGAAAGGACTCCTCTGCTCTAATTCTCCTCTGGGCTCAGGAGACACCTCACTGATAGCTAAAAAGACCAAGGAGTATGCTGTCCGACTCTGGATTCAGCAAAGCTCTGACCAGGTGCTGCTCACTACCATCAAGACCACGGTCCCTGAAATCAAGAAGGATGTACCTTCTACTTCATAACTAACTTAAACTCTCTTGTTACACTGATCACAACACAGCACAAACATTGAGTTCAGAGCATTAGGCCAACTGTCAGCTTCATTTGAAATACTTTATTCCAGTATTACCCTTCTTAATGGTTACTACGCCTCTGCAATTCCAGCATTATTTCTTTCTATTCAATCATCCAGGTGTCAGTGTACTGTTTGGCCATTCCATGCCGTTTTACTTCTCTCCGACACCCTCTGTTCAGGCTGGAGCATTATAGGCTTTATCTCCTGTTTGCCACTGAACTACACATATATATACAGGCATAAATCAACAATTTACATTCAATTTTCATTAAAAGATATTGAATGGTTCAAGCTTACCACAATTCATACGAATAAACACAGATACGTTGATTAGCAATGAATTCTGGCACAAACTGGCACAAATTCCCATCTGCTTATCTTCCAGGCTTTTATTTAGCCAAATATAAGCTGGCTTCAACGCACTGATGCTTTATCAAGTTTATTTAAACAAGTGGTTTCGAACTAACGCTCCCAAGTGTGTATATCAGCGAGTCTGACCAATGAGCCCCGTTTCGACAAGTGTTTGAAAAAATGTTACCTTTTCCCGTCTCCCCCAACAACCAAGATAGTATTTATAGCCCGACCAATCGTGGTTAGGCTTTCATTTGTTGCGCTCCAATCAATTTGGAGTTTACATGGTAGGCTATTTCTGTAACGTAAATTTTTTTTCAAACACGTTAAAAAAAAATCTTATGAGCAGAAATGATTTTATGCTGTCAGGCACCCCCAATATTTTATTTTGGGTATAATTTATTAATTCCTGGACTATTTGCGTAACGTTTTACATATTCTTTGTCAGCAAGCCCTAAGGAACCCAAAAATACTAATTTAAAGGAGCTACGTGGCTGCGTTCAAAATATGCAATTTCTTCTACCTCCTGTTTCGAAGATGTGCTGTCTGGGTACTGTTATGTTTTCAACCGTAAGCCCATCTATTGTTATCTTTCCTAATAAGCGTTTTTTATGATTTATAAACCTAACTCTGGGAAAGGGTAGTGTATTTTATCACTGTCCGTCTGAAAAAAAATTAGTGCATGTAGACTTACACGCGTGATGGCAGCATTTGTGTATCGCGCGACGCGTGTTGCATGCGTTCCTGATTTTCAGCCCTCCCCTCTCTCTTTATCCTTTTGTCCATCTGTTCGTTCGTTTTGGTAACGTAATATAATTAATGTTAGGATTAATTTAGGTCATTACGCAGGGCCTCTCAATGCTTTTCCAAGAAATACAGCACACGTTTCATTGAAGAAAGCGGGTAATAATACAGTAAGCTTTTATATCAACGTGAAAGCATTACAATTTGCAGACGTAGCAGAAAACAAGGGGGATTTCGAGTACATTCTTTGTGACAGCACTGTTATTTTTCCATTGCTCTTTTCTTTATTAATTTTATTTGTTAGGCTTCATATTTACCTAATAATTTATATATGTGGATTAGAATATTCCATGACAACAGCGTGCGATATAAATCAGAACGGCAAAGTTGGTTTGTCAAAACTGGTAAGTCCTGAGTCGAGTCGATTATCTACCGCTAATACTCGAGGCGAAATCTCAGGTTATTATTTTTTTTTTATGTCTAACCTGACATTGATTTTACGTGAGTATCCCTTTATTTCTTGTACAGAGACAGGTGTCCCTCGCCATTCAGGCAAATACTCGCCGATTTCGGAGGTACCCATTGCAGCTGGGTCGGCTCAGGAGCCGCCAGTCCCTGGTCGACGACACTCCTTCAAATGTCCTCGCCAGGTCTCGAGTTAATCCAGTCCAAATCCCGGTCGACGAAAAATCCTCAAATGCCGTCGCCCGGGTTTGATCCTGTATCACCCGGTCGCCAGAGCGGTGTTGTAACCACTACGCTAGCGCGGCTCCGATTATCTAATAAAAAATAATTTGAGCCGTCTAGAGTCGAGTTGTTGTGATGATTAAGTCCGACTCGAGTTGGAGTCCATCGACTCAAGTCGATAACATTGCTAATATCTTCAAGCATCGCCGGATGTCTTATCTTGTTTTGGGAGGGTAAATTTACAGTTATTTGGTACTCATTAGAATAATTTGATTCTAGATAATTCTCGTCTGGTTAAAATAGCTTTCAAAGAAAACAAATGTGTGTTACCTAACATTCCAATAAGAACTACAACTCTTGAAAATCAATAGTCCTGTCTCGAGTATTCTTCCTTTCGCCAAACTAATTATGTCTGCTTTTGGTCGATCTCACCACCAACTAAACATTAATTAAATTTGTTGGACAAAAAATGTTTTGTTTATAACCAGCGCATCACTCTTTTATTCGAAACACACTCCATCATCTTCATCTAATTACAAAAGCGATTTTACGCTGACTGCCGTGTCGGGAAATAGCACATATTGAATAAGGTTAAAGTGTGTCGTCTTCCAAAATAGTTTGGGAACCACTGCACTAAATGACTTCGTACAAACAAGAAAGTCATGCCACGTTTATTTTTTTAATTGCGTTATTTCTACCAGACGTACGGGCGGTATCCGCTTCTAATAATAGCAATTTGTTTTTGTTTAAGAAAAAGTAGTAGTTAGAAGTAGTGGTAGTGGTAGTAGTTAGCAGTACCGTAGAAGCAGTAGTGGAGGGAATGGCAGTTGTAGTAGTTTAGCAGTAGCAGTGGTAGTGGTGGTAGTAGTAATTGTTAGCAGTAGTAGTGGTGTTAATAGTAGTAGTGTTGTTCGTTATGTTGGTGGTGCTAGTAGTAGTAGTTATTATTGTATTAGTAGTAGTAGTAGTAGTAGTAGTAGTAGTAGTAGTAGTAGTAGTAGTAGTAGTAGTAGTAGTAGTAGTAGTAGTAGTAGTAGTAGTAGTAGTTATCATGGAAGTACTAGTAGAATGATTCTGATAATGAGAATATTCAAGACTGAACATAAGAAATGAGAAAGAATGAATACAGGAAATGAGAAAGAATCTACTGCGACTTCTACCGGGAAACTTTAAGTGATCAATGTGGGTTTTTGTTATCAGTTTTCGAAGTGCTAAAATTAAAATAACCTCTAAAAATATGTTTGAAACATTGAAATAGTTATATACACAAAAAACCAAATATTGGTTTTGATTTCTTCCATATAATGTTATACTGATATTTATAAACACTGTTTTGCGTGTCTTACACTACCCGCTGCAGCACTGGCCACGTTATGGTTATCATGACCTCGCGCCAAGTTTCACAGTCTCTCACACACTCACTGACCAGTGACAAATACTGACAGCAACCACAGCAGCGCTGAAAGTGTCAGACTTGCGGCTAGACTTAATGTATAAGCTATCTAGCTTATTGTTTGTGAAAGAAAAAGGATCTAACGCGTGAGCGACGATCCCTATTTCACGTGAATGCTAACCGATCATCCGGAATAAGCGACAAAATACAGTCAAGGCTTCAGTTGTTGCTGAGATTTGAAGTGACTTCCGATAAACAGCCAGTTTGCATTTAGCTCCTCTGTCGTTTGCTCAGAGCAGTTTTGTGAGTGATCCGAAATCAGCGCTTGACTTTGCTTATCAGATACTGACTATCGCTAACACTGCTGAAGCTTTATAGGTAAGATTTATAAAGTTCAGTTTGTTAACGCATTAAAACATTATTACCTTTTCGTTTTCATTATTACTACACGAAATAGGTACTGAACGACTTCACACAATTCATTAACTTCCCATCAACATGAATATTGAGCATGCTTTACGGTAAACATATAAGTTGAAATGAAAACAGTGGGCCGTGTTCTTTGATGTCATCCTAGTAAGTCGCCAACGTCGTTTGGGTTAGGATTAAGTTTAGGGTTCGTTTAGGATATCTAAATCTAACCCTCACCACTTTTTACCTCGTCCCTGAATTACTTTTTAAGGCCGTATCGAATAGAGGTCCCATTATTTTTCACTTCAACTAACATATCTTCTTCTTCTGCGTTCGTCCTGAAAAGGACGTTTGTTACGTTGTGTCGCCGTTTACAGCAAAGCTGCGAAATGTGTGCCTTTCGGCCCAACACATCCGGTTTCAGCATGGCATTTTTGGGACCGGGTTTGCACTCCCTCTTCGATCCCTACTCACCCAGCCAGACTGCAGTGATGCAACCTGTTTCCAGGACCACCACTTGGAGGTGGAGTAGGGTTTTGGTCAGCTCTAGTTCGCTGACCCTGACGCAAGCAGTCAAGCTATGGGTCGCTGACTGCATTTATCACTGTTGCTGCGTCTTCGCTGCCAACCAACATATATGATTGGTAGATTACTGGTACACCACCATCGTCATAATCATCATCATCACCATCATCATCATCATCATCACCACCATCATCATAAAAACCATTATCTTCATTATCACCAACCCACACCATCCTCATCATCACCACCACCACCATCATCATCACCAACCATCATCATCACCAACCACCATCATCATCATCACCACCATCATCATAATCATCGACACCGCCACCAATACCATTGTCGCATAGAGATTTATGATCAATAAATTTTCTATATTCTTTTCTTTTCTACCCGTGTCCTCTACTTTATTATCGCTCTTTTATCCTTTTCCTGTTTTTCGCATTCGTTCGTTTGCGACTATATATATTTTCCCGTTCTAAAGTTTACCTGTTTCTTTTCTCGTCCTGAGAACGCATTTTATTACGTCAGATGTCAGTCTCTGCATGTGAGCGAATGGTGTGAAATTCGTCTCGATAGACATGGGATGGCAGACATATCGTCTAACATTTCCATCTGACACGGCGTCCTTCGGCCAGTTTTCGGCCTGAGGTGGGGAAAGCGCCAGACATACATCGCCCAGAATAGCCGTATGTCAGGAGAAGGCGTTAAGACGCGTATTGACAGGTTATGGCAGGCTTCTGAGTTAATGTGAAGTGTTAGGAGAGGGGGAGATACCGGCGCTATTTCGGATTTCGAAATAACGTGGGATGCTTTGTCTGTTTCATATATCCTAGCAGGAGTTTAAACGTGACTTCATTCTGTTCTCCAAATTTGCAGTAGACAGGTTGTTTCGTGCTAAAGAGAATAAGCTGTATAGCGAAGTCTGAGTTTGTTTCGGAAATTTTGCTGAGCTTCTAGACTACCAATAAATATAAGCGTATCATTCTAAGTTTGTGCGATTGCCTGTAGTTCTGTGTGGAGGTAATTATTATTGATATCTATTGTGTTGAGTGATCTAGTGATAAATCGCTTATTTTCATTTGACTAGTTAGATTTCTGTGCAGAAGAAATTAATATTAAGTCTGTTATATTCGCTAGTCGACATGTTACAGTGGAAAGCAGAATATATTATAATTTCTAGCTTAAACTCATGCAGCTGTAAATGAATTAAATTAAACTGCGAATAATCAGTCGAGAATATTTTAACTAACTTATAACTGCACTGATTCATCATTGAGTATTGACGAAATACGTATGTATTTCTAATTCATGATGACTGATTTTGTGAATATAACTTATTTCACGGGAGATTTAAATGATAAGACAAGCTCTACGCTTGCAGTATATAATGTAAGTTATAACCGAGGGAATAGTATGTATAAGTATTTTATATGTTGTTTTCTCTTTATTCAGTGAAACTGGGGTGACCCAACTTTGCCAGCGTTGAGTACTGAGTAGTATCTGTGAAGAACATAAACATTTTATTCTTAAAGACGTGGGTGTATAAAGTAAAACCTGTCTGGCATTGCATTGGCGTCCAGAACGACAGAGTACCCATTCCATAAACTTTAAGATTTAAATAAAGTAACGGGCCTATCGCGCCAGATTTAATTCTTCCTGAGAGAAACCTCAAGTGCATTTCCGCCCTTGTGGCAAGTAAATATTACAATCAATAAACATTCCGACGGAGTTGTGACTAGTATGTGGTGTGACCAAATAAAATCCTATACTGAGAGAAGGCAGTTACCTGACATTCCTAGTTACTATAAATCTAAGCTATTGACACCTTGCTCGCTGTTAACGTTCGTGCCTGGACAATTTTAATGTTACAGAACCAGATATACCTAAATAAGAAATACCAAGGAAACGTTCCCTAAAGAAGCGAATTCAACCTATCTTTTTTGAGCTGGGGTTCCCTTGGCCAATGTCTAACCCTGGAGATTCTGAATGTGCATGTCCTAAAAATAGTTTGTCCAGAAGTTGCTACCAAAGCTGTAAGTACGAACGAAAGCTAGTGATCACGGCTGACTGAACAGAGTGAATGCAGGATTGAGCGATTCTTTTATTGTTGTATTTTGACACCCATTTTTTGCTGTCTTAAATTTCTTTATGCAAGTGTTGTTGCTAACAATATTTTCTTTAGGATAGATCAGAGTATCAAAGTCTGTTCATACCTTTAAAGGGAAATCTTAGACTAAATCATATGTATCCGCGACTCTTTGGGGCTATCACTTTTCTTCTAACAGGACTGTTGGCTATACATCGAGGGAAAGGATCATACCAATGGGTCTATCATTCTTGTAGCAATTTATTGACTTTATGACTATTTGTATATGTTCGATGTAATTTTATATGTTGTGATGGAAGTCTATTCATCATCATCTCATCTCAGCCCGTAACCCGTCATGGGTCGTAGGGGTGCCATGGTGGAAGCATCAGCAGACAGGGTCCTCCACTGCTCTCTATCCTCAGCAATGCGTACAAGTGTGGAAAAACCGTGTCCTGCCCATTCTTTGATGTTATCAGCCCAAGATTTTCTCTGCCTTCCTCTTCTCCGTTTACCTTCGACTGTCCCCTGAAGGATCGTTTTCGAAAGGGAGTCATGACGAGTTACATGCCCAAACCAGGCAAGCTTTCGATGTTTCACTATTGACAAAAGTGGTTCTTGGTGGCCTGCATAGGTGTTTATCTTCTCTCTAACATAGACATTTGTTTTGTGCTCTTTATAGCAAATGCGCAAAATTCTTCTATAACATTTATGCTCGAAAGCCTGAATCCTTCGCTCCGTATCTGCAGTGAGTGTCCAGCTCTCACACCCATACAAGAGAATAGATAATACAAGTGATTTGTATAATTTGATCTTCACAGGAAAACTGATGTTACTTTTCCAGATCACATTCAACTTTGTCATGGCAGCTGAGGCCATCTCAAGTCTTGTCTTGATTTCTTTACTTGATCTTCCATCACTACATATAGTGGACCCGAGATATTTAAAGGTGTTAACTTCTTCTAACGTTTGCCCATTTAACGTAATGTTGGTCGGAACATGTTTCTTATGGCTATTCACCAATATCTTGCTTTTTTCTATATTAATTTCCATCCCATACGTTCTTGTTACTTTCTCCAGTCTAGAGGTAAGGTCTTGAAGTTCTGATTCTGATCCAGCTATCAGATCAATATCATCAGCAAAACGTAGGTTGCACAGAGGTCGGCCTCCAATCGATATGGTTGATTTATAATCGTAGAGAGCCTCCTGCATAATATGTTCTAGATAAATATTAAAGAGCACTGGGGACAGGATACATCCCTGCCGAACTCCTACAGTTGTTTTGAAAAATTCTCCAATGTCGTTGCTTGCAAAAAACAGCACTGCTTGCGTCCTTGTATAGTGCTTCAATGATATCTATGATGTTGGTATCAAAATTGAATTTTCTCATTACTTGCCATAAGCCTTCATGCCAGACTCGATCGAAGGCTTTTGTGAAATCGATGAAGTTATGGTATAAATCGTGTTGATGTTGGAGATGTTTTTCGATAAGTACTCTAATATTGAAGATTTGTTCTGAGGTACTTCTTTTTGGTCTAAAGCCAGCCTGTTCCTCTGACAAGATTTCTTCTGATTTCTGTTTTATTCTGTTCAAAAGTATCCTTAACATCACCTTACTTGGATGACTAATAAGGCTAATGGTTCTGTAGTTCTTGCACATTTTTAGATTTCCTTTCTTTGGAAGCGGTATTACTAATGACTGCGTCCATTCTTTTGGCCATTTTTTTGTACTCCATATCTTCTGGCAAATTGTTGTCATGATTTTTACTATATCTGGTCCTCCATATTTCAAGAGCTCTGCTGGGATATTATCCACACCCGGTGACTTCCCTCCTTTCATCGAACATATAGCCTCTTCCACTTCTTCCCGTAATATTGCTGCATTTCCGAGTTCCCTGTTTTCGCACTTAATGTTGTTTAATATGCCTAAGTCAGTGTCAAGTTTACAGTTATATAATTCTTTACAATATTCTGTCCACCTTCTCATTACAGCTGTTTTTTCATTGAGCAGAGCCCCATTGCTATCTTCTATGACAGTTACCCTGGGCTGTTGGGGTTTTGATAGTTTTCTTAATGTGTCAAAAGCTGCCTTGCTGTTACCTTTTATTAGCCCCGTATTAATGGACTCACATTGATCAGCTACCCATTTTTCTTTGGCCTGTTTCATTTTCTTCCTAATATTTTTATTCACCATACTGTATTGCCATGCTGCTTCAGGAACCTCTTTCTTAACCTTTTTCATTTCCCGCCGTGTATCACATAACTTCAGAATGTCATCTGTAACCCATGGTTTGTTTATTTTCTTTCTTTTACCAAGTATTTCTGTTGCTGATTCAATGAGCACGTCTTTCATGTTCTCTGTGATTGAGTTGATATCATCCTCCAAAAAAAATTGAGAGCTGCGAATTTTCCTCCAACAGTTGCCTCAAAGATTCCCGCGATTTCTGGATCTTTCAGTTTGTCTAAATTGAATCTTAACTGAGAACATCTGTTTTGATTATAGTTCTTTTTAAGTTTAAGCTTGAGCGTCATCAATACCATGTCGTGATCACTACCAATATATTATGATAATTAAACTTCACATAAACTTAATCAGTGTGTTGGTCAGCTCGTTCCAAATTATCTATATTTTCATTGTCATAGGTTCACGTCTGTGTGTCTATTGTAGTCACTTATGTGTGTGTATGGGAGGTATATATATACTACTATATATTATATTAGATTTGTCTGACTAATCTAACTCTGTTGTAGATGATAGGCTGACTGAGAGAAGCTTCTCGAGTGTCAGAGACAGAATCTAATATAGTTCCTCCATCTCACCCGTGAAATCTATTTCTATTTTATCACCTCCCACTGAGCTATCACTTATGTCTATGTCTATTCAGAAGGGACCTGTCGTGAAACGAAGTGTAACCCACTACTTTGTTAATCACTATGTCGAGATACAGATTTGCTTCAACCAATCAACTTGCACCGTTCACCAGTCTCTGAGACAGAATAAATTATACTGTTCACGCAGTTCACGCAAGATGGCGGCTAAAAACTGAATAAAATTAGGCTGTATGAGACCAGGTACAAAACCGGAGGAAACCAATCATTTTGCTCCGCCAGGAACCAACCGAAAGCTTTCCTCAAGTATTTACCTGACTATATAATCGGGCGGATTTTATGCTAACCACGCAATCCCGAACTTGACGCCAGAGATACCGACTGAATGAAAGGGAAGAAGCTGTCACTTTGATTTATAACTTACCTGAGGGCATCGACCTGCAACCTACTTCACTAAGTCGCGTCAAAACCTGGCCAGTTTAAAATCTTAGGAGGGTAAATATATTTACGATAACCGTTGGTATTTGTTGTGTGTCATTATACCACCTATCAGGTTACTGATTGTATCTTGGGGGAATTAAGTGAATAGACGAAGACTAATAGGACTCATACTTCAATCTATTGTCTCCTATATTCAGTCTATTGTCTCTGATAATTCCAAACTAGAAATATAACCATAACAGTCCTTGTTATGACTCAATCTATTGTCAGTCTATAACTTCAGTCTATTGTCTCTGATAACTCCAAACTGCAATATAACCAAAACAGTCCTTGTCAGGACTCAATCTATTGTCGCATCTAACTCAATCTATTGTCTCATATAACTCAATCTATTGTCTCAGATAAGACCAACTGCAATATAACCAAAACAGTCCTTGTCAGGACTCATTCTATTGTCGCATCTAACTCCAATCTATTGTCTCCTATAACTCCAACCTGATATATCACCAAACAGTCCTCGTCTCATATACTCCTATCATAAGAACATAACAATATTGTTAGGATATATGTTACCAGCTATTGTCAGAGAGAGCGTGATATAGTATAGGGGGAAGGACATTGTTGTATCACACCTAGGTGTACATATTATTGGATTTATTCATGTATTGATTTATATTATGGAATATATTAATGTAGTAAATGTATTCATGTATTGAATCTATATTATTGAATGTATCCATGCATTAGTTTATCAGAAAGAATGTTTTGCAAGTAGACACCTGTCTTGTCTCGCTATTGCTAAATCATACTGAGCCATGTTGTCATTCATCCTACATGCATACATCTGAGACACGCTCATTTCACTCACACTAGAAATAGGTGGGCTTGAGGACAGAAATTAGCCCCTATTTTTGCTTTGTTACAGGTTTATTTGTGTCCTAAAAACCTGAGGTCGTATGTTCGAGTCAATCCCGCTGCCTGGAACTCCGCAGGAGCATAGAGGTTGACCAGACTCTACATCTTTGGTCCCCCTCAGTCTTGGGTGGGCTAAAGTAACGAGCCTCAGCAGTAATGTGTGAACCAAACAAAGCAGAACAGACTTAAGAGAGATGAGTACACATTAGTACCATTTCTGTCGGCATTGTGAGCATAGAAACTGTCAGTGATGAGAAAGTGAAATTAGCATAGCAAGAGACAAAAATAACAACATAGCTGATAAGTGTTATATCCTTAATTAACAGCACAGCTGATATAATTGTTGTTCCTATAATTGGAAAACTTGTTGTAATATTTATTTACACACATATATATATATATATTTGTAAATCATATGTAAACTTACAAATTCATTACATTTCATTTTTTTCAACATTGACCCTTCAGCACAAGAGTAGATAGTGTATATACTAAATAAATACTTAGGAAATTGTATTTGAAGACTTGTCAATTTTATCATTGTTAAGCAAAATCTGTTTCCTTGTTTTTTTTATATCACAGTTAGTTACATAGCGGAGGTGGCACTTTATGTCGGTCTCCTCTCTACTATTGTTTCGAGATCAGAACATTCACAGCCGTAACTAATTTGTTCTCTCAGACACTGGGACTTCACCATTTTCTGCAGAAATTCTATTTCTGTAATTTTCAGTACTATACTGATCCTACAGCCAAACAAAACCTCTCGCCACAGGACCAAACTAAGTCTTAATCACCTATCACAAATCTACGACAACCATCATCATCACCACCATCATCATTGTGGTGGGTTTTGATGTTAAAGAATAAAATATTATTTGTAACAGATGTGAGGTCGGCTGTGCAAGCCCCTGAGGTTAGTTATTTATAAATGTGTTCTCAGGGAACCTGTCTGCTACCACCTTATGACCTCAACCTGCGATATATTTTCTCCTAATTATGTGTACTGGTGTATGGGTGTTGTCTAGCTAGATGTCTAGGGTATATGCAATGTATGTGAAGTAATTGACAACAACCACACTTTAAAGTTAAGTAACAATTTAGTAAACAACTCACTATTGAACTTTGAAATTATTAATCTTTTGTACAATTTATTTGCTGGTATCTAATTGCTTTGATACCAAAATGTTGAAAGTCAAAGGATAATTCAAGGTATTTACACAAATAAAAGTTCAATTACTATAGTGTCTGTTATTTCTAGATCTTGTAAAAGTATATGACTGGAAGTGTTCCTACTGTAGTAATACCATCTAAGAATGAGCACACTTTGGAGGAGTCAATGGACTCATCATCTCTTATAAATCTAGTTGATATAATTTTGGTGGAGAATCAGTCAGTGAGCTAACACGTGCCCAAAACATAAATCCTTATCTCATGTAGGAATTCTGTGATGTCCTGTTCACACGTCTGCATGCACACAGCGCTGTACAGCTTTCAGGATACTTGATACTTTAAGGCACACAACTTCTATTGCCTCAAACTGGTACTTTTAGTTGACATAAACTTGACTGGCACATTTCTGTTTCACACAGAAACCCGTAACAATGAAATATCACACTTAGTAAGTTAAAACAGGCTATTAATGGTCACACAGATCGCCTGCTGCATCAGAACTGCGAAGGCATGTGAGCACAACACGTCTGGATTTGCACTAACTTTACTAGTGGAATTATAAGTTTAAAGTGGCAAGGACCGTTCGTTTCACTGCGTATTTATTCCTACTGTTAGTTATTCTACTGCAGCCAATCGGATTACATCTGCTCCTTCGCGTCTTTTTCGAAAAGTTAACCTACTATTTTCAAATCATGGGACACTTCCCTTCTCTCCCAATAATATGGCAAGCCGAGTGAAGGTTTCCCTATAATCGTATATATATGTCTTCATTCTACAATATTTATTTTATTCTCTAACCCAGAGGTGGCCAAACTACGGCCCGCGGGCCAGATCCGGCCCGCCAACCAGTTTTGACCGGCCCGCCAACCTGTTTTGGCCGGCCTCTTATTGTTGATTGAAAATTACTGTATACTCCGACCACTGTGCTAAAAAAAATATTACAAAATAGCACGCACAGGCACCAGAAACAAAACCAAAAAGACCCAAAATGTACGATTAACATCTCCCCATCTCCCACAACACCACCAACTCTCTCTCTCATACCAATTGAGCTCTACTAGTTAGTGCCGACAAAACGGAAATGATAACGTCAAATCTCTGATCGTGCACGTGGACAGGCGAAGACAGTGTCGGTACCTACTTTGATAATGAGAAACTGAAAGCAATGACAGATCTTTTCTGCGGTCGGAAGTCTCTGAGATCCAATGATGTTGCTTTGTCTTTAGCATCGGTATGGGAAAGTGATCGTGGGAGTGGGGGTGGATGGTAGGTACATTTCTATAGGAAGGAGTTGAGGTGCACAGTTGGTCTTGTGAAGTGTGTTAAGTATAAATCAGCCAGTGACACTTCTGGGCTTGTAGCTGTTGTGCACGTTTTCATGTATAAGAGTTTGCATTTGTAAAAATGTTTTCTAAGTATAGAAAAGTGGACAGTGAAAATCGCGCATTTAAACCAGAATGGGAGTTCGATTATTTGTTCATTCTCAATAAGGATAATAAACCTCAGTGCTTAGTTTGCGCCCAAGTGTTAGCCGTAGTGAAGGAATATAACTTGAAACGTCACTACATCACAAATCATCAGAAAAAAACAACGACGAGCATAGCAGCGAGTCGAGAAAGCTTGTGATTGAACAACTGAAGAAAAAAACTGAATCAGCAAAAGAGTATATTTAGTCATGTAAATAAGATTCAGGAATCATCGCTCATGGCGTCCTATGTGATTAGTTATGAGCTTGCAAAAGCAAAAAAGCCGTTTACTGATGGAGAGTTTGTGAAAAAGTGTGCAGTTCAAATGGCAGAAGCGTTCAATGAAGAAAAAGTAGTAAAAGAATTTCAAAATGTACCTCTTTCAAAACAAACCGTAGCTAGGAGAACAGAAGATATTAGTTTGCATTTGTCCCAGAACTTGAAATCTTTAATTGAAAATTGTCCATACTTTTCACTGGCGATTGATGAAAGTACAGACATCACAGACACTAGCCAGCTTCTTATTTTTGTTAAAGTGATCCAGGAAGACTTTACTGTTTCTGAAGAATTACTGAAAGTTTGTTTTTTGCATGGTACAAGTAAAGGGGATGACATATTTTCTGCAGTTCAAAATGCCATGGAAGAATATGGTGGGTTTGAAAAATTGTCTGCTGTGTGTACCGATGGTTGCAAGGCTATGGTTGGGAAAAATACTGGTTTTGTTGGACTTTTGAAGCAAAATAAAATTGACGTGCCTACATTACATTGCATAGTTCACCAAGAGGCCCTTTGTGCAAAATCCATAAACCTAAATGACACTATGGCTACTGTAGTGAAAATAACGAATTTGATCAGAGGAGAACACAGCTCTCTAACTCACAGGAAGTTCCTTGCATTTTTAGAAGAAGTGGATTCTGTTTACGGTGATCTCCTGCTTCATGCTGAGGTGAGATGGCTTAGTCGAGGAAAATGTTTAATAAGATTTTGTGAACTGAAGGATGAAATATTTGACTTCCTGCGAGACAACTTACCATGTTCAATTGATCTTCAAAATAAACTCAAAGATATTCATTTCATTCAGCACTTGGCATTTCTCACAGATATAACACAACATTTGAATGTACTGAATTTGCAGTTACAAGGAAAAAGGCAAACAATTTTTCAAATGATGGGCTATGTTGATGGCTTCAAAAAGAAACTGAGCCTATTTAGTCTGTCTTTGCAAAAGAATGACCTGTTTCATTTTCCTTGTTGTAAACAGCTGTCTGAGAAAGATAGTGTTAACTTCAGGAGGTACACAGATGACATTGAACAGCTGATTTCTGAGTTTGATCGTCGATTTCAAGATTTTGAGATGTTTCGTCCACAAATGGAACTTTTTAACAACCCATTCAAGTGCACAGTGGAGTCTCAGCCAGCAGAACTACAATTACAGTTATGTGAACTCCAATGTGACCCATTCATCAACACAACAGAAGCAACTGGAGCTGATTTGTGGAAATTACTACCAAAGGAACGTTACCCACTTCTGAGAAAATGGGCCCTAAAAGTGTGCTCTATATTTGGTAGCACATATCTTTGTGAGACAACATTTTCTGCCATGAAGCTTATCAAATCCAAGACCAGAAACAGATTAACTGACTCTGTATTATCCCATGTTCTCAGAATTGCTACGTCACAAATGGAAGTAGACTTCAAATCACTGGTGAAAAGTTTTGATAAGCCACACTCTTCACAATAAAATAACACACAAATGTATGTTTGAAATAAATAATTACATGTCATATTACAAAATTACAAATTATATCTTTTTTTACAAATTGGTAAACAATGTCTTGGCAGATTCATTAGTTTGCCGTTATTTTTTTTAACAGTAATTTCAGTCCGAAGACTGGTATACATGTACCTTGGCAGATGTGCAGTACAGTAGTTTACCGTTGCGGTTTCTGTACGTGGTTCATTATTCAGCTTTATATTTTGTCAAAAACTAAACTTTCTCAGCTAAACGTATTGTCAATGTATTTTTAACGTTAGAGTTTTTATAGTCGTCTGTGTTTCTTTGCCATCACGGCGTTTATCCGCCTCAATGTCGTTCATAAGTTTCACTTTTAGCCCCTAGATACCCTACACTCAGTATTATTTTAAACTTTCACGTTAATTCGGTTAACCGTTGTCGTTAATTTCAAGGACAGAGCATTGAAAACGTGCAGTATTGAAAAAGAGACATCGTTCGTTAATGCGTTACCGGTTTGAATCTACTGTAAACTGAGGCGTAGGAGACGAAGTACGTCCACAACTTTGGACCAGTGGCCAATTTATTTAACATAAGGGTTAATCTTACTGAATTTGGCGATTGTGTTACTGATCTTGCTACAATCATCACCACCACCATCATCATCTCCACCACCATCATCATCTCCACCACAATCATTATCATCACCACCACCATCATCATCAACCCCCGCCACCATCATCACCAACTACCCCATCATCATCACCAACTACCACCACCATCATCATCATCACCGCCACCACTTTCATCAGCACCGTCACCATCATCATCATCACCACCACCATCATCTCCACCCCCATTAAATACAAAAAAGAACAAGTGTTAAGTTATTAAATGATTGTAAAAGTTAATAGTTTACACGTGTACAGCATATTCTGTGATTGTAAAGTTAACAGTTTACACAAGCGTAAAGTGTATTTTATGATTGTAAAAAGTTCAGTTTACACAAGTGTAAACTTGTCACCGCCACCACTTTCATCATCAGCACCACCACCATCATCATCACCAACCACCACCATCATCATCATTACCACCACCATTATCATCACCACTATCATCATCACCACCACCATCATCATCACCACCACCATCATCCTCACCACCATCATCACCAGCCACCACTATAATCATCACCAACCACCACCATCATCACCATCACCACCACCATCATCACCACCATCATCATCATCACCATCATCATCACCACCATCACTATCATCATCATCACCACAACCACCATCATCACCAGCATCATCACCACCACCATCATCACCTCCTCCATCATCACCACCACCACCATAATCATCACCACCACCATCATCATCACCACCACCATCATCATTATCATCACCAGCACATTATCATCACCACCATCATTACCACCATCATCATCATCACAACCTCCATCATCATCACCACCACCACCACCATCATCATCACCACCATCATCATCATCACAACCTCCAGTATCATCACCACCAACATCATCATCATCCCCAAAGAGCACAGGCTCTCAACAAACTCATTCTAAGTCCCCTACCCCCGCCACCGGCCCAGGTCTCTCCATCACCCCCTTCATATCCGCCTCTAGCTCTCCTCGGCTGACCGCAGAACTAGGACTGCCCCGCAATGCTATCAACAGCTTTTTTCAATGTGTCTAACCCATCTCCATCGTCCACTTCTGGTGTTATTGACATTTTTTTTTTTTTTTTGGCTTAAGTTTTCTAGAGTATTTGGTAGCCAGCCACTTGCCAAACTCCCATTAGCCACCTCTAACGTATTGGCGTGGCAGGTTACAGTAATCCTATTCTTTGCTATCCTTTCGGGCCCTGATAAAACTCGCGTGCAACAAATACAGATCATTATATATTTATGTAGTTATTGGGACCCAAAGATGCAGCAATAGAGAATGCAGTCAGCGACTCATAGCTTGACTGCTTGCATCAGAGTCAGCGAACCAGAGCTGACTAAGACCCTACTCCACCTCCACGTGGTGGTCCTGGAAACAGTCTGCATCACTGCAGTCTGGCTGAGAGAGTAGGGATCGCAGAGGGAAGGCAAACCCGGTCCCAAAAACTGCCGTGCTGAAGTCGGATGTGTCGACCGAAAGGTGCAGATATCACAGCTCCGGCGTAAACAGACACAACGCAACCAACGTCCTTTTCAGGACGAACGAGGAAGAAGAGGAGGAAGAAGAAGATGTAGTTATTTCCTTCACCGACTAAACGGCACTCCCCATTCTCCAACAATCTCTCTCTCTCTCTCTCTCTCTCTCTCTCTCTCTCTCTCTCTCTCTCTCTATATATATATATATATATATGTATATCTAGCCCCTATACATGTCTGTATAGTTTTCTTGATAATCGAAAACAATTTTCTGATGAAAACAATAACGTGGTATTTAGCGCAGCGTTTTTATTGACCTGCATGATGTAACAGCTGCTGTTAACGTTTGAACCCTAACAAAAATCTGTGTCAAGCCACGTGCATTCGAATTTCCCCCCCCCCCCCCTTTTTTCCATTAAATTAAAAAAAAGGACACGTATTAAGTTATTAAATGATTGTAAAGTTAATAGTTTACACATATGTACTGCGTATTTTGTGATTTTTAAAGTTAACAGTTTACACAAGCGTAAAGTGTATTTTATGATTGTGAAGTCCAGTTTGGGAGCCGCGGTAGCAAAGTGGTTAGTGCACTGGCTTCCTAGCTCAGTGGTCTATGGTTCGATCCGCAGATGAGGTGGGTCGACCCAGCCCCAAATGGGTACCAGAGCAACTTCTGGGAAGGTTAAGGCGGCCGGCGTGATGCTGACCACATCACCCCTAGCGTGCCGATGGTCAAGAAAATATGGGCCTAACACCATATTCCCAATATGCCTCAAAACAGATTATACAAGTGTAAAGTGTGTTATATGATTGTAATGTTAACAGTTTACACAAGTCACGTAGGTGGCTCTTTGCTGGCTTTTACTATATCCTTTTATTTCAGTGGTTCTCAAACTTTTTTCTCTGGGCTGCACTTTCGGAATGAAAATTTGCTCGCTTCACACTGAATTTTCTATTGATAAGAAATGCCTTTAAAAAAACAAATCATAGCAGTGCTTTAGTAAATAAATAAATAATTTTTAAATATTCTATTATTATTAGGAACATCTATTTGATATAAAATAAATATTACTGAATCAAATCTGGAAACTTCTTAAACATTCTAGAGTTTCTTTGCATATATTTCCCATATTATATCACATGTAATAAAATAAATAAGAAAATGACCTTCAAATTTACTTTTGGCATATGCATTTTTTGGAAAATGTCTCTAAATCATTGATTGTCTTTGAATCTTCCCGCCACACATGCCATGCTCTCGCGCCGCACCTGAGTGGCGAGCCGCACCGTTTGGTAACCACAGCTTTAATCGGCTATCAGTATTATGGAGCAATATCCACTGTTACAAGATCATGTGAATGCTTGGTCCAGTCTTCCTGAAAGGGAAGCAACTGCGGTGAAGGTTGTGTTCCGTATGGAGCGCAACAGAATTTGAAAATGAATACTAGAGCAATCCAGCTAACGTTTCAGTGCGCGGTGTCTTCATTCATCAACACTTTTCAGCTCACCAAGGAGCATGTGGTGAAGTGGGATGTTATAAATATTTATAGGGGACTTAATGTACTGACTGAGATCAGCTGTGAAGGTATCTATATCTAATAAGAGTAGTGTATTATAGATAACCTTACTTGCTGCCACATATGTATACCTCAGTCAGAATTATTCTGGAATAGTTTGATGACTACGTTATATGTCTAGGGTATGTGTATGATGAAGTGTAAGTCATAACAACAACAGACAGATAAACAATTTAATTTATTCCACCACACTTGACAACACTGTGACACTCACATACATAAAACACTCTACGAGGATATCTTAAAGGAGTCACTGATAACTTTTCAAATAACAATATGTATTCAGTGCTGTCATGAATGTATATGTGTCCTGATTCAAATACAAAGGGAACCAGGAATCACAATCAATTTTAATTACAAGTTATATGTACAGAATTTATTAATATGAATCTTGTAGTGACATATATTATTAATAGTATCCTATGTGTGTCAGTTGTGTAGTAGTAATATGAGGTAATACTGGTTTTGTTTTGTTCAAGCTCTGTGTAGTGGTGTTTGATGGTATTGTATGATGGTGTTATTACTAAATGTAAATTGTATGAGGCCAGCTGTGAAGGCTCCTGAGATAAAATGTAGTGGTGAATTGTCAGAAGGCCTTTCTTGCTACCACTACGACCTCACACTTAATTTTTTTTTAATGAATGTGGCTACGTAAAGTGTCTAGGGTTATGATATGTAGTGTGGTGTAATGGATTATAAATATACCCACAGATATTAACAAGACTAATAATATTAATAAATGTTAAAATACACTGAACTAACTCACGTGTGTAAAATTTTTTGATATAAGTATATTACATTTATTTTGTTCTGTGTCAATTTTTTAGGTTGACCAGAACTTAAAAGGATTTAGAGATTATGAAAAGAAATGCATGGAATAGTATATCATAAATGCAATAGTGTACATATATATGTACTATACTAGTTAGTTTTATTAAAATGTTATAGTATTCATCTACTTGGGAGGATAGTACTGTTTGTGCTGTTGGGGTGGCCTCATCACACCTGTCTATATTGACTACACAGTGTCCAGAAAATGGTGGGAATCTTTATGGGGTTCTTAGTAACTAAAGGGCGTTGGTGAAAGTCCAGCAGACCAGAGGCTCACTCATCTGGTAGTTGTCGCTCTGGTGCTGAAATCAGGTGGTCCCACCTCTCCGTGCTGGCGGGCAATAATGGTGGTCTCTGTCACAAATACTGCACAGATACACTCGAGTAAAGTCACCAACTGAATAGACCCTGCTTTGTTGACGACAGAAACTCGCAGCTCTGCAATCAAAGTATGGGCCATGTGTCAAAATCTATTCTCTACCCACGTCTGGACACAACAGTGACACAACAACCACATCATACAGACAGGTCAGATCTCTCTGACCAAACAGCACATTTACCATGGTGGTTTTACATCAGATAGATCCTCCCAGACTATAGATCCTGAAAAAATGTTTATTAGTTTTCGGCCCTAAAAGAGGATAGGTAATATGTATCATTATTCTCAACACTTGATCTGTCTTGCATAATCCTTGCTGGAGCTTATGTACATTTTTGGTCCCTAGACCCTGACTAGGGCGGGGGGGTCTAGAGCAAATCCCTACTTGTTTGTAAGGCTAGATTTCGATATGGCAGTATCAAATCACTCGAACATGAAACAATATTCAAAATATATAAGGAAATAATTTCAATCTTACCAGATTATGAATAAATAACACAGAATTGCTAGCAAAACTCAGCTGAGCTGCTGGCTATAGTATGGCGTCCCTAAACTTCTTTCTCTTTCTTCATATGGAAAACACCACACTTTAAAATCTGTGTCTATCACTGAACAACTATTGAAGAATGGCCCCACTTTCGCGTCTGAGCGCTAATGATATGATTGTCTGTGGCCAATCACTGCCTAGGTTATTTGAATTTCAAAATTTCTACACTAAAGTCATTTCAGTCATGCTTCAGTCAAGTATGGATGTTTATCTGTTAGTCTGTCCGTCTCTACTTGTGTTTCTAAAAAAATGTGCTTGGTTTTTGAACCAACCTTTCTCTCCCCTCCAAAATTTTGTCGTTAAAAGTTATATTTAGACACAGCTACCGCTCAAAAACCCTCTCCTCCATACTAAGTAAATTTGAACACCTGCGTCCAAGGTCGTGTTTTTGTGTGCAAATTGCGACACTTTTTTATTCAACACAGTCTGTCGATGATGTGAACTACACTGTCTTTTGTCATTATCTTCAATATTATCTATCCATTTGTAAAATTAAGACCATCTTAGTTCACTGCTCAGAATAGGCCATCCGGCCAGCTAATTTTTATATTCCTAACATTAATATTAAGAAAAAATTACTTTTTAATTTTTGTAATATTCCTAACATCTGCGTTTTACCGCTCCATTCAAATCAAAAGCTTGGTATCGCAAAAGCGTCCAATAAATGACTGTGGCGTAACATATCTAGGGTCCCTTCTGTGGAGTTGCTTACTTTTTATGTCAACTTGGGAAACGTGACTTTTCTCCGTTTCCCCCCCAATTGCGTCTCCTTAGCCTTTCCAGTCATATTTTTTTTCTTTTTGATCCGCCGTTCCCTCCTGTCTAGCAAGTCAATTATTATGGAGGATGATGACCCGCGGTCTAGGCGATCATGTACATCAGCAGCCTACGCATTATGTTTTTATCCTTAAATGTTATCTTTGGAGGGATTTTACCGTTGTATCTCTGTCAATTTCACTACACATCTCCCCACTTGAAAACATGCCTATGGCAAGTTCCAAAACCAGCGATACACATAGGTAAAATTACTCCTCACGTCTGCCACTACTCTAATTTTGATCACAGGGGTGCCGACTGAGGAAATCTGCACCGACATTCAATTTGCCTGGGATATATTGGATACTAAACTGATAAGGTTGAAGCAATAAAGACCACCTCAGCAATCTTGCGTTTTCATGCTTAGCCTGAGACAAGAACACGAGAGGCTGATGGTCCGTCTCCACCACAAATGTCCTACCATACAGATAGATTTGAAACTTCTTTATTGCCCAGATTAATGCTAAACATTCTTTTTCGCTTGTGGAGTATCCTTGTTCCGCCTTATTCAATTTGCGGCTTGCATAAGCGACTGGTTTAAGTTCCCCATCAGGTGAAGATGATCTTTGCAACAAAGCCCCTCCGAGTCCCACATTACTTGCATCGGTTCTTAAGACAAAGTCCTGTGTCAAATCAGGCAGTTTGAGAATAGGCTTGCTAGTGAGTTTTTCCTTTAACTCTTGGAACGCTAGTTCACATTGTGCAGTCCAAATAATTTTATCTGGAAGTCCCTTGCGAGTCAAATCAGTCAGAGGAGCACATATAGCGTTAAAATTCTTGATGTATTTCTGATAAAATCCGCATAACGACACAAATGATCGCACGTCCTTTTTTGTTTGCGGCCTAGGTGCTCTCTGCAGTTTTTCCAAATTCTTAGGATCAGGGGTCATATTACCCTGATATACAGTGTGTCCCAAGAATTCCAGCTCTTTGCATCCAATACAACATTTTGTTGGCCTAGCAGTTAAGTTCGCCTCCCGAAGTCTATCAAACAACATCTCCAGAGCTTCAATGTGTTCTTCAAATGTCTCGGTGGCGACGAGAATATCATCCATGAAATTTGTGATACAGGGGTTATTCAGGGGATCCAACAATTTTCGCATCATCCTTGAAAACACACTCGGAGCATTTTTCAGTCCGAATGGTAGCATATTGAATTCATAATGTCCATCCGAAGTGCTAAAAGCCAAATAAGGTCTCACTTCAGGCTTCACTGGGATCTGGTAATAGCCTTTACTAAGATCCACTTTTGAAAAATATTTTGCCTTGTTCAGTCTGGCAAATAACTGTTTTGTGTCTGGTAATGGATCCACTTGTCCTTCTGTGACCGCATTCAGTTTCCTGTAATCTATGCACAGTCTGTGTTCCCCAGACGGTTTTCTCAACAAAACGACACTAGAACTAAAAGATGATTCACTGTGCGAAATAATCCCCTCCTTCAACAAATACTCTATTTCTTCCTTCAATGCCTTCTCCTTCGCGAACGGAATAGAATAGGCTCTCATACAGATTGGGTTTGAGTCTACCAGTTTCATGTCATACTGTAGCAAATTTGTATGGCCTGGTTTATCTGTTAATACATCTGTATGTTCCTCCAGAACCTGTTGAACTCTCTCCCTCTGGTTTTTTAGTCAGGTGCTTACTGACTTTTACCTGTGCTGCTGTTTCACAAGGATGTAATGGGTATTCATGTGAGGTGAGTGGTTCCTTTTGCATCTGGGTTGCAATAGCCAAGGTCAATAAAGGGGTGCTTTCCTGGAGTGGTCTGTCCAGATACTTCTTTAACAGGTTTACATGATAAACTTTTTCCTTCCCCTTTTTGTCAATTTTATAGTTTGTTCTAGACACCTTCTCTAGAACCGTATATGGACCTTGCCAACCAATTTGTAATTTATTCTGGCTTCCGGGTAGTAGAAGCAGCACCTTCTCTCCGACTGCCAGTTCCCTGTCCTTTGCCTTCCTATTAAAATATGCTGCATGTTTCTTCCTGGCTTGTTTCAAATTATCATTTGCCAGTTTCCATCCAGCTTTCAAACGAGTGGTCAGTTCGTTCACATATTGATACGATGAGGTAACAGTCTCTTCCGCCTTCTCATCTGTCCAGGTCCTTAATAACGCTTCTAATGGACCTTTTATTGGCCTCCCAAATAGCAGAGTTGCGGGAGCCATCCCGGTTGAACTATGTGGTACCTCCCGATACGCAAACAATGCGGCGGGCAGGAATTGATCCCACAGATCCGGTTTTTCGTGTGCCAGCTTTCTCAGGATAGAAATGAGAGTCCCATTGAACCTCTCTACCTGGCCGTTCCCTTGTGGATGGTACGGACTACAATGAAAGTGTCTGGCTTGAAATAGCTTAAAAACTTCTTCCGTTAGTTTCCCCTTGAACTGAGATCCATTATCCGTCAAGATTTGATGTGGGAATCCTAATCGGGTAAATATTGTAAGTAGTGCCTCTGCTACATGTTTTGAATCAATTGATGGCAGGGCTACCGCCTCTCCCCACATAGAACAAGTGTCCACCAGAGTAAGATGTAACTGTTCCTCCTCTTGGTCCGAGTGAGAGGTCCTACAATATCCACTGCAACCCTCTCAAAAGGTGTTCCCACTATGGGCATTTCCCCTAGAGTTGCAGGAGCAGTCCATTGCTTTGGAGCTACCCTTTGACATTCTGGGCAGGATTTGACATATCTTTTTATATCCTCCGTTATCCCTGGCCAGAAGTAATGACAAGCTATACGCTGTCCTGTGGCGCTGATCCCCATGTGACCACTGAAGGGAATCGCATGCCCGAGTTCCATCACTTTATCTCTATATGAAGTGGGAAGAACCAGCTGGTTGTGACCATTTGTTCCAGTTCCGGCCTTCCTGTATAAGAGTTTGTTCTTCATGAAATATTCCCCCTTGCTCGGAGGTGTGTGGCATTTGGGCAATTTTTTTAAAACAGGGCTTGAGTGTCCTATCCTCAGCCTGCGCCTTCCTCATCTCCTCTGGATGAGCATTTATAGGTTCACCTTCTTCCTCCTTCTTCTGTGACCTGGTCTGCACTGTCGCCATGATCACAGGTTTCTCGGGATTCCCCAAAGAAGACGTATCTACACCCCAATATCAGAGGGTAGATTGGTTCATCTATCACTGCTGCTCTGATTTCTCCTTCCACATAGCGAGTTTTCACCGTTATCCTTGCGATGGGAAGTGTCATGAGTGGTATGTCCTTAGTCGCCCCTTGTATTTCCACTGTTTCTGTGGTATACTGACTTGGGTCCACTAGGCTAGACTTCACAACTGAATCATAATCCAAACCTGTATCATAAAGGCACCTTATGGTGACCCCATTACAAATAACATCCTCACAAACTGGGGGGTGATAAGGTTCCTGTTGTCCCTTAGGATTAACCTTTAATCTTTGCGTCCCCGACTTCATTGCAGCAATGTTTGAAGGTTTCCTTCTACAAAATTCGGTGTTATGGTTATCCTTCTTGCACCATTTACACCATCTTTTTCCTTGGTTCAACGGTTTTCTTTCATTGAACTTTTGGTCATTGAACTGTGAGTTTCTGTCGCGATAGTCATTTCTCGGCCGCTCAAAGTTTGTCCTACCTTTATTTCCCTGCTCTCTATTATCAAATTTATTAAATTGCTGTGGAGCTTTAAAATTGTCTATGTGCTTCTTCTTAGCACCACTTACCTCTGCCTGAGCTGCCTGATACCTCTCAGCAACATTTAAAATTTCCCCCAACTTCTCTGCACCTTGTTCCATGAGAAATTTTCTCATGTCTGGAGCCATGGACTCTCTCAATTGCTCAATCATGATCATTTCTTTAAGATCTTGGGTCTTCCCCAGAGCCGTCCATTTCTCCAAATAGGTTTCTAGTCTGGCAGAGAATTGGTGGTATGTCTCCCCAGACAACAGTTTGGCATTTCTAAATTTCTTACGATAAAATTCACCATTCTTCTCGTACCTTAATAACAAAGCCTGCTTTAACATGTCATAATTGTCTTGGTCTTCCCTGTTCATTTTAGCAAATACTTCATAAGAAGTACCCCTCAATCCCTGTGATAGCTTTAAACTCCACCTCTCTCTCTCTAACCCATATGTAGTAGCTAATAACTCAAAACGTCCTAGGTACCCCTCTATGTCATCGTCTTTCTCAACAAAATGGTCTAAATGAAACCCCATAGCTGAGTTTGAGGCTCCCAGACTGGGCGTAGCATCTGAGGCAAAAGGGCTGGCACCATTTTCAGGGGCCGGGCCTTGTAATTCCAGCTCCCTTAGTCGTAATTCGTGCTCCCTCTGCAACCTTCTATCTTCTGCCTCCCTTTCGGCAGTCAACCTTTTTTCTTCTGCCTCCCTTTGCTGTCGTTTTTCTTCCGCCTCCCTTTGCTGTCGTTTTTCTTCTGCCTCAATCTGCAGCCTCTTAATTTCTCTATCAGCCTCAATTTGTAACCTCTTCTCTTCAGCTACCTTTCTATCTTCCCTTTCAATATATTTATCACATTCAGTCGTTACGTATTGAATTAAAATTTGACCATCCATTCCCATCTCCTTCGCGGTGAGCACAGCAGCTGATCTAAATTTTGCCAGCTCCGCCATACTTTTTAGACAATATAATAATATACAAGCTAAATCTCTAACCAGTAAATACACTAAGTACTTCTTATGACTATAGTCTAACTAATTCTAACTAACCAGTTAACTAATTAATTATTACTGGCTGTGAAGATTCACCAACTTTTATCTGCAGGGACACTTTTAATTTTAAGGGAAATTTTACAATTTATTTCCCTACTTTTATTTCTCCCACCAGGAGATCCTAATATTACTGTTGGGCTAATTATCCCTGGACAAGACCCCAATATTGTAGTGGTGTTTGATGGTATTGTATGATGGTGTTATTACTAAATGTAAATTGTATGAGGCCAGCTGTGAAGGCTCCTGAGATAAAATGTAGTGGTGAATTGTCAGAAGGCCTTTCTTGCTACCACTACGACCTCACACTTAATTTTTTTTAATGAATGTGGCTACGTAAAGTGTCTAGGGTTATGATATGTAGTGTTGGTGAAAGTCCAGCAGACCAGAGGCTCACTCATCTGGTAGTTGTCGCTCTGGTGCTGAAATCAGGTGGTCCCACCTCTCCGTGCTGGCGGGCAATAATGGTGGTCTCTGTCACAAATACTGCACAGATACACTCGAGTAAAGTCACCAACTGAATAGACCCTGCTTTGTTGACGACAGAAACTCGCAGCTCTGCAATCAAAGTATGGGCCATGTGTCAAAATCTATTCTCTACCCACGTCTGGACACAACAGTGACACAACAACCACATCATACAGACAGGTCAGATCTCTCTGACCAAACAGCACATTTACCATGGTGGTTTTACATCAGATAGATCCTCCCAGACTATAGATCCTGAAAAATGTTTATTAGTTTTCGGCCCTAAAAGAGGATAGGTAATATGTATCATTATTCTCAACACTTGATCTGTCTTGCATAATCCTTGCTGGAGCTTATTTACATTTTTGGTCCCTAGACCCTGACTAGGGCGGGGGGTCTAGAGCAAATCCCTACTTGTTTGTAAGGCTAGATTTCGATATGGCAGTATCAAATCACTCGAACATGAAACAATATTCAAAATATATAAGGAAATAATTTCAATCTTACCAGATTATGAATAAATAACACAGAATTGCTAGCAAAACTCAGCTGAGCTGCTGGCTATAGTATGGCGTCCCTAAACTTCTTTCTCTTTCTTCATATGGAAAACACCACACTTTAAAATCTGTGTCTATCACTGAACAACTATTGAAGAATGGCCCCACTTTCGCGTCTGAGCGCTAATGATATGATTGTCTGTGGCCAATCACTGCCTAGGTTATTTGAATTTCAAAATTTCTACACTAAAGTCATTTCAGTCATGCTTCAGTCAAGTATGGATGTTTATCTGTTAGTCTGTCCGTCTCTACTTGTGTTTCTAAAAAAATGTGCTTGGTTTTTGAACCAACCTTTCTCTCCCCTCCAAAATTTTGTCGTTAAAAGTTATATTTAGACACAGCTACCGCTCAAAAACCCTCTCCTCCATACTAAGTAAATTTGAACACCTGCGTCCAAGGTCGTGTTTTTGTGTGCAAATTGCGACACTTTTTTATTCAACACAGTCTGTCGATGATGTGAACTACACTGTCTTTTGTCATTATCTTCAATATGATCTATCCGTTTGTAAAATTAAGACCATCTTAGTTCACTGCTCAGAATAGGCCATCCGGCCAGCTAATTTTTATATTCCTAACATTAATATTAAAAAAAAATTACTTTTTAATTTTTGTAATATTCCTAACATCTGCGTTTTACCGCTCCATTCAAATCAAAAGCTTGGTATCGCAAAAGCGTCCAATAAATGACTGTGGCGTAACATATCTAGGGTCCCTTCTGTGGAGTTGCTTACTTTTTATGTCAACTTGGGAAACGTGACTTTTCTCCGTTTCCCCCCCAATTGCGTCTCCTTAGCCTTTCCAGTCATATTTTTTTTCTTTTTGATCCGCCGTTCCCCTCCTGTCTAGCAAGTCAATTATTATGGAGGATGATGACCCGCGGTCTAGGCGATCATGTACATCAGCAGCCTACGCATTATGTTTTTATCCTTAAATGTTATCTTTGGAGGGATTTTACCGTTGTATCTCTGTCAATTTCACTACACTCTGTTGGTATTTGTCATCATGACTTCAATAGTTTGTTTCTATTGGAACTAGTATTGGAGATGTTCTCAGTTCCTGGTATTAAAACAATTAAATTCCCCTCTTAATTTTATTTTACAATGTCATTTTAAGATGGGGTACATAATGTTGAGCTCCATGGCCACACTCTCTTATCTTTCGTGATGACTGCAGTAAAAGACTCCTCTGCTCGATTACTTTAATGAGTTCTGGAGTCACCCCACTGGTTGCTATATGGACCAAGGAGTATGCTGTCCGCCTCTGGATTCAGCAAAGCTCTGACCAGGTGCTGCTCAATAACTTTAAGACCACGGTCCCTGAAACAAGAAGGTGGTACCTTCTACGTCAGAACTAATTTATACTCTATTTCTACACTGAGCACAATACATCACAAACATTGAGTTCAGAGCGTTAGGCCAACTGTCAGCTTCATCTGAAATACTTTATACCAGTATTTCCCTCCCTAATGGTTACTACGCCTCTGCAATTCCAGCATTATTTCTTTCTAGTCAATAATCTAGGTGTCAGTGTACTGTTTGGCCATTCCATGCAGTTTTACTTTCCTCCGACACCTTCTGTTCAGGCTGGAGCACTATAGGCTTTACATCATGTTCGCTACTGAACTACACATATATACAAACATAAATTATCAATTTACATTCAATTTTCATTAAAAGATATTGAATATTTCAAGCTTACCACAATTCATGGAAATAATAAACAGTTTCGTTGACTGGCAATGAATATAGCACAACTCCGATCTGCCGATGTCCCAGGCTTTATTTTATAAAAAAAATATACACTGGTGCTCAACGCACTGCTTCTTAGTAGGTTTATTACAAGATGTGGCAAGGAACAGACGCTCTGAATTGAGTATATTCGCAGCTCTACCCAATCAAACCATGTCTACACATCTTTTCAAAAAAGTACTCCTTTTCACGTTTCCCCTGACAACACAAGATAGTATTTATAGCCCGACCAATCGTGTTTAGTCTTACATTTGTTGCGCTCCAATCAAATAGGAGTTAACATGGTAGGCTATTTCCGTAACGTAATGTTTTTTTCAAACACGTTATAAAAAAAATTTTATGAGCAGAAATGATTTCATGCTGTCAGGCACCCCCACTATTTTATTTTGGCCATAACTTGGTAATTCCTAGACTATTTGCGTAACGTTTTTACATATTCTTTGTCAGCAAACCCTAAGGAACCCAAATATACGAATTTAATGGAGCCAATATGCATTTTCTTCTAGGATAGTCGTGCTGTTACTACCTTCTCACTTCCAAACTTGAGGGTGTCTGGGTACTGTCATGTTTTCAAACGTAAACCGGTATAATGTCATAATTCCCAATAAGCGTTTTTCAGGATTTTAAAAACCTAACTCTGGTATGGGTAGGGTTTTTATCACTGACGATTTGAAAAAAAGCCAGTGCTTGTGGCCTTACACGCGTGATGGCAGCAATTGTGTATCGCGCGACGCGTGTTTAGTGTTGCATGTGTCCTTGCTTTCTGCCTCTCCCTTCTCTCTATCCTTTAGTCCATCTGTCTTTTAGTTACGCCGTGTATAAAATGGAATGAATGAAATATTAAATTTAGGTCATTGATCAGCTTGCGTATCTCAAGGTTTTTCCAAGAAATACAGTACACGTTTCATTGAAGAAAGCGGGTAATAATACAGTAGGCTTTTACTATCAACGTGAAAGCGTTACAATTTGCAGACGAAGTAGAAAACAAGGGGGATTTCGAGTACAGTCATTGTGACAGCACTGTTCTTTACCATTCTTCTTTCCTTTTATTAAATTTATTTGTTAGGCTTTGCATTTACGTTTTAATTTATATATGTGGATTAGAATATTTCACGACACCTCCCCTCTTAAAACAGACATTATATGTCAGTCCTTTATTCTATATACACATAGAGAAATTTATTATTATTTCTGGGGTTTACGGTGATTCTCATCACACGGATGGCGGCTTAAAAAATCCGCTCCCAAATTTGTTTTTCCAGATATATACTCAATGCTAAAATTATATGGAGCCAAAAGTAAGGACCATCGGAGTAACCTAGAGTTCTCATGCCTAGCCTGGGCTAGAAACGATAAAGGTTTGTGATCCGTTTGCAACTTAAATGCCTTCCCATACAGATAAATATTGAATTTCTTTATTGCCCATATTACTGCAAGACATTCTTTTTCGCTAGTTGAGTAGTTGATTTCAGCTTTATTCAACTTTCTGCTAGCATATGCCACTGGGCTTAATTCCCCATCCAATGCATCTGATTTCTGTAGTAGAGTTGCACCTAACCCAATATTACTGGCATCCGTCCTTACTATGAATTCTTGACTTAAGTCAGGTAATTTCAAAATAGGTTTACTTGTGAGCTTTTCCTTCAATTCTTGGTAAGCCATTTCACATTGTGGTGTCCATGTAATGCGATCTGGATGTCCTTTACGTGTCAAATCAGTTAACGGTGCACATATGGAATTAAAGTTTTTGATATACTTCTGGTAGAAACCACATAATGAGACAAAGGATCTCACGTCCTTCTTGGTTTGTGGTCTCGGGGCTTTCTTTAGTTTCTCTAAATTCTTTGGGTCAGGGGTCATGTTTCCCTGATAAACTGTGTGTCCCAAAAATTCCAATTCTTTACATCCAACGCAACATTTGGTTGGTCGGGCTGTTAAATTTGCTTCCCTAAGTCGATTAAACAGCATATTCAGAGAGTCAATGTGTTCCTCAAATGTTTCTGTTGCTATAAGGATATCATCCATGAAATTTGTTATATATGGATTATTCAGAGGGTCCAATAATTTTCTCATCATTCTAGAGAAGACACTAGGCGCATTCTTCAATCCAAATGGCAATCTATTAAACTCATAGTGTCCTTCTGAGGTACTAAAAGCTAGGTATGGTCTAACCTCAGGCTTTACTGGAATCTGATAGTATCCTTTACTCAGATCCACTTTTGAGAAATATTTAGCTTTATTTAGCCTGGCAAACAACTGATTTGTATCCGGCAATGGATCCACCTGTCCTTCTGTAATAGCATTCAGTCTCCTGTAATCTATACAGAGTCTATGTTCTCTAGAGGGCTTCCTTAAGAGTACAACACCGGAACTATACGAAGATTCACTGTGTGAAATAATTCCTTCCTTCAACAGATAGTCTATCTCTTCCTTCAAAGCTATCTCCTTAGCAAACGGAATCGAATATGGTTTCATACAGACAGGTGTGGGGTCTATCAGTTTCATATCATATTCCAATAGGTTTGTATGCCCTGGTCGGTCTGTTAACACCTCTGCATGATTATTTAGAACCTGTTGCACTCTCTCTTTCTGAGTTTTAGTTAAATGTGTACTGATTTTCACCTGTGCTGCTGTCTCACAGGGGTGTAATGGATATTCAAATGATGAAAGTGGTTCCTTTTTCATCTCCATGGCGATGGACAAGGTCAACAAGTGTGTCTCTTCCTGATGTTCTCTTTCCAAATATTTCTTCAGGAGATTCACATGATAGATTTTTTCTTTCCCCTTCTTATCTATCTTATAATTTGTTCTAGACACCTTCTCTAAAACTGTATATGGACCTTGCCATCCAATCTGTAACTTATTCTGACTCCCGGGGAGAAGAAGCAGTACCTTCTCTCCCACAGCCAAATCTCTGTCTTTCGCCTTCCTGTTATAATAGGCAGCATGTTTCTTCCTGGCTTGTTTCAAATTTTCATTGGCAAGTTTCCAGCCAGTTTTTAAACGAGTGGTCAGCTCATTCACATATTGGTATGAAGATGTAATGTTTTCCTCTGCCTTTTCATCAGTCCACGTTCTTAACAAAGCTACATATGGACCTTTAATTTTGTGGACCTATTTGTCCATGCACCGGTATGGTCTCTTCCACTCGAAGCTCTATAGTGATGATTTTTCTTCCCAGAATTATCATGCACAAAACGACCGCTACCAATTCTTTTCTTGGGGCTTTCTCCCCACTTAAAATTCTTGAAGAGAGATTTCCTCTCTACATCTTCTTCCTCCAGTTTGTTTAAGTCCGACTGAGGGATTTTCGGCTTATCCTGGGGTAAGACATCTGTTTGCACTCTCCGCATAGTGGCCATTGTAAAACAGTTAAGTGAAGCTTGTCCGTGAAAAGGGGCTTCCCATTCCATTTGGTCCACTTTATCAAATTTATTTTTCTTTTTATTATCAGGCCTAATTTTGCCACGTGGCGTGTCCAGGTCCTGATCAATGTTCCCACTTGTGGGTGTTCCCTCATGTGCTATGCTACACCTTTCTACAAAATTCTCAATGTCCCATCTTGCTTTGGGCCAATAATAATTGTGAGCCACCTTTTGGATGATGGTACCTATTTTCTCATGGTCCCCATCTGGTTTCACATGTAGGCTCCTTATTAAGTCTGTCCTGTATCTTTTAGGAAGTACCAGCTGTCCCTGACCTTTGGATCTAGCTCCAGTCTTCCTATACATCAACTTGTTTTTCATGTAAAAATCTCCCTTGCCTGGAGTTGTACGACAAGTTGACAATTTCCTGAAACAAGGCTTGAGTGTTTTATCCCCAGCCTGTGCCTTCCTCATCTCTTCTGGAGTGGTATCTAACATAATATCCTCCTCCTGTCTTGAGGTCGACCTGACCTGAAGGGTGGCCATATACACAGGTTTCCTTCTGCAACGGTCAGTGTCATGATTGTCCATCTGACAATTTTTACACCACCTTTTTCCTTGGTTGAAAGATTTTCTTTCATCATATTTCCTTTCATCGAATTGTGGGAATTTATTTTTATTTTCATACCGTGGCCTATCAAACTGGTGCTTACCTTTGTTTTGATCCCTAGGATCAAATTTATTAAAGTTCTGGGGTGCCCTAAAGTTATCCACCTGTTTCTTTTTATTACCTGTTACCTCTGCTTGAGCTGCTTGATACCTTTCAGCAACATTTAGCAACTCACCCAGCCTCTCTGCACCTTGTTCCATGAGAAACTTTCTCAGGTCTGGAGCCATGGACTCTCTTAATTGCTCTATAAGGACCATTTCCTTAAGATCTTGGGTTTTCCCCAGAGAAGTCCATTTCTCCAAGTATGTCTCTATTCGTGCAGAGAACTGGTGATAGGTTTCACCTGACAGTAGTTTAGCATTCCTAAATTTTTTCCTATAAAATTCTGCATTCTTTTCATATCTTAACAAAAGAGCCTGCTTTAGCATGTCATAATTTTCCTGATCACTTCTGCTCATTTTTTGCAAAAACTTCATAAGCTGCCCCACGAAGTCCCTGAGATAACTTTAAGCTCCACCTTTCTCTCTCTAACCCATATGTGGTAGCTAATAGTTCATACCTATTTAGATAGCTCTCTATATCATCGTCTTTCTCAACAAAATGATCTAAATGAAAATTCATAGCTGAGGTTGAGGCTCCCTGGCTAGCAGTGGCATCAGAGGCAAAGGGACTGGCACCATTTTCAGGAGCATGGCCTTGAAACTCAAACTCCCTTAGTCGTAACTCATGTTCCCTTTGTAATCTCTTCTCCTCCTTTTCTGCTTCCCTCTCTGCAGCTAATCTCTTCTCTTCTCTTTCTGCAGCCTGTCTTCTTTCCTCGGCTTCCAATGCCTTAGCCTCTTTGTCAGCCTCAATCTGCAACCTCTTAGCCTCAGCCTCAATCTGCAACCTCTTAATCTCTTTTTCAGCCTCTATTCTCTTATCGTCGGCCAATCTTTCAGATTCTAATTTTCTTTCGGCCTCTTTTTCTAATCTTCTTTCTTCTCGTTCAATATATTTGTCACATTCAGCAGTGACATAAGAAATCATAATCTGCCCGTCCATTCCTAACTCTTTCGCAGTCTGTACAGCAGCAGATCGAAATTTTGCCAGGTCGGCCATTGTCTAACAGATAAATGTCTAAAATATGTAACTAAACAATTTTATCTATGACTAATTAACTCAGGACAACACAGGCACTGTGAGCTCAACCTTATTTATTTTCACCCAAGGATACCTTTTAATTCTTATTGTTCCCTGAAGTGAATTACCCCGAATATTTTTAATAGGGAAAGATTCAAAATCCCGAGAGCGAGACCCCAATATATGTGGTGAAGTGGGATGTTATAAATATTTATAGGGGACTTAATGTACTGACTGAGATCAGCTGTGAAGGTATCTATATCTAATAAGAGTAGTGTATTATAGATAACCTTACTTGCTGCCACATATGTATACCTCAGTCAGAATTATTCTGGAATAGTGTGATGACTACGTTATATGTCTAGGGTATGTGTATGATGAAGTGTAAGTCAAAACAACAACAGACAGATAAACAATTTAATTTATTCCACCACACTTGACAACACTGTGACACTCACATACATAAAACACTCTACGAGGATATCTTAAAGGAGTCACTGATAACTTTTCAAATAACAATATGTATTCAGTGCTGTCATGAATGTATATGTGTCCTGATTCAAATACAAAGGGAACCAGGAATCACAATCAATTTTAATTACAAGTTATATGTACAGAATTTATTAATATGAATCTTGTAGTGACATATATTATTAATAGTATCCTATGTGTGTCAGTTGTGTAGTAGTAATATGAGGTAATACTGGTTTTGTTTTGTTCAAGCTCTGTTGGTATTTGTCATCATGACTTCAATAGTTTGTTTCTATTGGAACTAGTATTGGAGATGTTCTCAGTTCCTGGTATTAAAACAATTAAATTCCCCTCTTAATTTTATTTTACAATGTCATTTTAAGATGGGGTACATAATGTTGAGCTCCATGGCCACACTCTCTTATCTTTCGTGATGACTGCAGTAAAAGACTCCTCTGCTCGATTACTTTAATGAGTTCTGGAGTCACCCCACTGGTTGCTATATGGACCAAGGAGTATGCTGTCCGCCTCTGGATTCAGCAAAGCTCTGACCAGGTGCTGCTCAATAACTTTAAGACCACGGTCCCTGAAACAAGAAGGTGGTACCTTCTACGTCAGAACTAATTTATACTCTATTTCTACACTGAGCACAATACATCACAAACATTGAGTTCAGAGCGTTAGGCCAACTGTCAGCTTCATCTGAAATACTTTATACCAGTATTTCCCTCCCTAATGGTTACTACGCCTCTGCAATTCCAGCATTATTTCTTTCTAGTCAATAATCTAGGTGTCAGTGTACTGTTTGGCCATTCCATGCAGTTTTACTTTCCTCCGACACCTTCTGTTCAGGCTGGAGCACTATAGGCTTTACATCATGTTCGCTACTGAACTACACATATATACAAACATAAATTATCAATTTACATTCAATTTTCATTAAAAGATATTGAATATTTCAAGCTTACCACAATTCATGGAAATAATAAACAGTTTCGTTGACTGGCAATGAATATAGCACAACTCCGATCTGCCGATGTCCCAGGCTTTATTTTTTATAAAATATACACTGGTGCTCAACGCACTGCTTCTTAGTAGGTTTATTACAAGATGTGGCAAGGAACAGACGCTCTGAATTGAGTATATTCGCAGCTCTACCCAATCAAACCATGTCTACACATCTTTTCAAAAAAGTACTCCTTTTCACGTTTCCCCTGACAACACAAGATAGTATTTATAGCCCGACCAATCGTGTTTAGTCTTACATTTGTTGCGCTCCAATCAAATAGGAGTTAACATGGTAGGCTATTTCCGTAACGTAATGTTTTTTCAAACACGTTATAAAAAAAATTTTATGAGCAGAAATGATTTCATGCTGTCAGGCACCCCCACTATTTTATTTTGGCCATAACTTGGTAATTCCTAGACTATTTGCGTAACGTTTTACATATTCTTTGTCAGCAAACCCTAAGGAACCCAAATATACGAATTTAATGGAGCCAATATGCATTTTCTTCTAGGATAGTCGTGCTGTTACTACCTTCTCACTTCCAAACTTGAGGGTGTCTGGGTACTGTCATGTTTTCAAACGTAAACCGGTATAATGTCATAATTCCCAATAAGCGTTTTTTCAGGATTTTAAAAACCTAACTCTGGTATGGGTAGGGTTTTTATCACTGACGATTTGAAAAAAAGCCAGTGCTTGTGGCCTTACACGCGTGATGGCAGCAATTGTGTATCGCGCGACGCGTGTTTAGTGTTGCATGTGTCCTTGCTTTCTGCCTCTCCCTTCTCTCTATCCTTTAGTCCATCTGTCTTTTAGTTACGCCGTGTATAAAATGGAATGAATGAAATATTAAATTTAGGTCATTGATCAGCTTGCGTATCTCAAGGTTTTTCCAAGAAATACAGTACACGTTTCATTGAAGAAAGCGGGTAATAATACAGTAGGCTTTTACTATCAACGTGAAAGCGTTACAATTTGCAGACGAAGTAGAAAACAAGGGGGATTTCGAGTACAGTCATTGTGACAGCACTGTTCTTTACCATTCTTCTTTCCTTTTATTAAATTTATTTGTTAGGCTTTGCATTTACGTTTTAATTTATATATGTGGATTAGAATATTTCACGACAGAGCAAAAGCCTTCAACAAATTTATGCCAAGTTTTCCTGCCTTGTGCCATCAGCTCAAAGTCTTTCCGTATATTCTTCGTCTCCTTCATGTCTGTCTCCAGTTGTCTTCTCCACTTATTCTTTGGTACTCTTTTACCGCTCTTACCCTGGGATTCCAGAATAAGGACTTGCCTTGTAATGCTATCAACTGGTTTCCTCAGTGTGTGTTCTATCCATCTCCAGCGTCTTCTTCTCTTCATCTCTTGTTCCACTGGCACTTGTCTGCTTCGTGTCGTCAGCTGCACATTAATGATCTTGCCATGCCACTTCAGGCCTTCTATTCTGCGCAAGCATCCATTTATGAAAGTCTGTAGCTTACTGGTTGTTGTTTTTGTTGTTCTCCGTGTTTCAGAGCCATACAATAGGACTGACATGACACTTGAATTACAAATTCTGATTTTTTGGGTGTGTTGGGCCTGATTTCTTTTGATCTCCATATATTTATGCATGGAAGCATATCTGGAGTCATCATTATATGACCAGCAGCTATGCACAATGCTATAGTATACCGATGTGGAAGTGAACCTCTGTCTGTGAGGCTAATTACACCATCATTGACTCTTGAAATCATCCACACACTTCCAGGGATTCCCCCTGTGGTGAAACTTGTTGAGAACCCAGCATTGCACATTAAGCTTGGAAAAGTCACTTGAGCACTGGACGTAATTCTTTGACCTGGTTGACTGCATTCTGGAAGATCTCACTGTGGACCCAGTGGTAGGCAGGGGAAGCTGAGAAGTAGCTCTGTGCAGGACGTGACAATTCCTTTGCAGAGCCCAGAACCAGAGCACAGTATATTAGCTCTGCATAGTTGGAGAGCCCCCTTGGATGGCGGGGAATGCACAGTATTCCACTCGCTTCTTACTCCTAGCTTGGGACCCCTGTGTGACAATCCTTTGAATGCGGGCTAGGCTAGAGAAACTGGAACTCATGACTTCAATTCAACACGTTTCGGTATAACAGAAAAGCCACAGTAAAAGCCTAGATCTACAGTGTAGATAATACCAAGGAGTCTTCAACTTGTTATTGGCTGCAAAAGAGCGAAAAGCTCAGCAGTCCTAGTTAAACAACAACAACAACAATCTCCATATATTTCCCTAATGCAATGAAAGCTCTAGCCTCTTGTATTCTGATTTTGTTATTCTTGTCTGTCCCTCCAACTGTGTCTATATTGCTGCCAAACAAGGTATGTGTATGACTCTACATCTGGTAGTGGTGTTATTTCCAGTACAATCTTGTTATCGTTTCCTGAATTTATTCTCATTATCTGTGTTTTCCCCCTGTGTATTTTCAGACCCAGTTCCTGCGATCTCTCATTAAATATTTTCACGTTGTCCTACATTTGATTACGGTTATGGGATAGAAGTGCCAGATCATCGGCAAAAGCACAAAAGTGCTGCCTACTAAGCCGCCATCTTGGCTACATACCAGAATCTTTATTCTCTTAAATACAGTGACATGTACTGATATGATATAATAAATATAACATATCAAATAGAAGAATCATTAGAATTCACAACTGTGTGGAAGGCGTCTCATATAGTTCAATATTGGTGTTGAGATAGTGTATTTATTTTACATCGAATACATTCTTCTTCTTCTTCCTCGTTCGCCTTCAGACTTCCACATTTATGACTCTAATAAAGGCAGTAGTCAACTCAAGGTTCCCGACATCTCCAAACAGTTTTTCGTTGACAGAAGTGGGTTGTTGCCATATGCTACTCCGTTCATTACTGTAGGTTGGGCAGTACTGCAGGAGGTGTTCGACCGTCATCGGGCTGGTACCGCGAGGTGCAGAGATCTGTTGCACCAATTTTGTATTTGTGGTACAGATGGTATCTCAATCTGTTGTGTCCAGTGCGTAGCCGAAAAATGATGACCTGTTCTTTCCTGGATAGTTGATGATATGCATCATTTTTCAAATGGCCCGGGTGCTCTCTTTCCCATTTGGACTTGAATGTAGCCTTTATAGTAGTCTTTGCCGTTGCGTAAGTTGTCTCTATATCATTTTGTTGTAAGGCACCTCCTTCCTTAGCAAGTTTGTCTGCCTCCTCATTTCCTGGTATGTTGCAATGGGCTGGTATCCACTGGATAGTGCACTTGTTGAAGCATTTGGCCAGTCTTTCAAGGGAGATTATCAGATCTTTCAATCCTTTAGTTTGATGGCTCTTCAGCGCTGATATTACTGAGAGGGCATCTGTAAAGATTACTATCTGTTTTTCTGCCTGTGCTTTGCATTCAATAAGAGTTTCAGCTGCCTGTTTCAGGGCTTCTGCTTCAGCACTGAAGTTATTGCAGTATTTGCCAGTGGCAATTGCCATAGAGTGGATCCTATTCTTTAATTTTATGAGGATGCCGAATATGTTCCTGTCCCCCCCCCCCCCCTCTCTCTCTCTCTGCGTGTCCAATTCTCAACCCTTTGAAAATAAAGTTCGTTCGTTCGTTCGTTCTCTCTCTCTCTCTCTCTCTCTCTCTCTCTCTATATATATATATATATATATATATATATATATATATATATATATATATATATATATATATATATATAGTCCCGTCACATGCAATGGATTGTTGACACCCAACGATTATCACCTGGGCGTAAAGGCTCAATACCTAGAAATGGACTACAAGAACATGTTTTAGCACCGAAAACAACGGTTAGTGGCTTTTAATATTCATCAGGAAATGCCTTTCTATGCTTGGTTGACATCTAAGATGCGTTTGCAAGTATTAACCACGAGTTTATACTGGGTCAGGTTACTCAGACGTCTTCTTTGTGAACATCACCTAAGATATATACAGCGGTTCTTCTTTTCAAGTTAAAAACGCCAACGCTATTATAAACCGATTTGAACGCAAGAAAGGTATCATTCAGGCTTGTCCGTATAGTGTAAATGTATTCGAATAAGACATCGATAAATGGCTGCAATGGATAGAGCAAGCGTATCAGTTGTATCACGTGCCACATCCTCTTCAAGTGTACGTGAACGATGTAAGTCTATTCAGCAATAACATTCATGATTTACAAACAATGGCACATAAAACGACATCATTTATGGACACCAGTGGTATGGAAGTCAAAGCACAAAAGTGCGCCTTGTTAACAGGACATCGAACCGGTAATAATTGGAGCAAGACAGAAGCTCATGCCGAAATAGAAATCCAAGGCCACCAAATTCCAACCTATGAAAGACACCGCGCATACAGATGTCTAGGGCACGAAATTTCATCTGATAATATATCTGAACAGTTACAGGCTGAAGACTTGAATTTAAAAAGGCAATGCTTAGCTGTGCCCCACTACCAACATCAGTGAAGCTGTCATTAATTAACCCAGTGTGTTTTGGTCCTTTGAAGTTTTATTTTTCCAAAATCCACTTCTTGGAAAAAAAACAGCTGCAAGAAATTGAAAATGAAATTGTAAATCACATCAGGACATTGTTCAATCTAAATGAATTATCGAGTAGGAGTTTTGTTTGTCCTCGATCAAAGGGTGGACTCGCATACCAAACCCCTTTGTATTATGCTACTCTCGACATATTTCATTCCATCTAAATATGCTAAACTGTGACGATGGTCTTTTTAAAGCAGCAGCATTGGACTCTTTGGATAAACATATGAAAAGTGATCAAATAGGCCATGTAGATAAAGCCAGTAATAACTTTGCAAGAAACGAACTAAACGAAAAGAACCGGTACAAATTCGGAGGTGAATGGGCCAAGACCATAATTGGTAGAACTGAACGATGACTGTGCGCGCGAAGGAGTGCACGTAAAAGCAAAAGGCAATGGTCATTACATTGCATATTTGGACACATATGAAGAGGTTAGTTTACAATACAAGTAAGCAAACTCTTTCTATGATAAGCTTCGAAAAACCCTATACATAGATTTCATCATCATCATCCTCACCAGTAGCAGCCGCATGTTTCTTTTATGCTATTTATTAACCTTTAGCACGCTGCATTCTTTTTCACAACCCCCCGTTTTTATAGTGGGCGACTTGTAATGTCTATAGTTTTTGTGTTTCTTGGTCAATTGCTATCATTTTTGGAATTTATGTAAATAAATGAATGGTGAATCTGATGATATAAAATTTGTTTGTGTACTAGAGGTGGGCAAATTGACACACTCTACTGTTTCGAAACAGTTAGCGCAGTGATTTAAACTGTTTCGAAACAGTGAGTCGACACAACGACACAACGACACAATTGCCCGTATCGGGGAGAAAGAAGTCTCTTATAGACAGTACCGGCGCGGGTATACATGAACTGTGTGAGACACTTTCCTCTGTTTTTACTGTCGTGTGTGAAAATCTATGGCGTTTCGTGTGACCACAATTCAATATTTTTACACAAGTCTTCATTATGATGTAATAAAACGTAGATATGATGATAGCTGCAGTATATGGGAAAATAATAAAAAACAACAATAATAATAACAGTAATAATAACACATGATATCAAACTAGAGTAAGCTAGATTTGGTAGACAATGATTCAAATCCACACCGAGTACACATATCAGCAGAGCTAATAAAGTGTATATTACATTTATACGAACACACTGACACTTTCAACTTTAACATAGCGCCTAAAACATTGACAACTGCAACACTGACACAATTTCCAGTGTCTATAACTTCTCAGCAAAAATAATATCACTTGTAAAATCAAGTCATCATAACACATCCCTGAAAAATATGACATGTTTGATATTCCATACTAATGTTCCGAACGGTTGATTCAAATTTTACATAGGCTCAGACAGTGTGTCACTGCAAAACAGCGAGGCAGACGAAACAAACAAGCAGGAAGTGTCGAATCGCTCGCTGTTTCGAAGCATTGTTTCGACACATACCGTCATACACACAGTAGCCATCTCTAGTGCCTAGTCATACTTGAAGTTGACGAACCCTTGAATAATAAAATACCAGAACACACGTTACATTTTACTTTGTTGTCTTTGATCTTTACAAAATAATCCCAAACAGGGCTTCTCCCCGCCATAAATGAAGATTAAATGAGGTTGAACACAAGTTTTAAACACTATTTTATGTATAAACAAAACACGTTTTCTTACGAGAGCGCCTGAAGTCAGGAATCAAGAGTACCGTAACATGCGTATAATGAGCGCTTGGATGAAATAGAACTATGGAACTGTTTCGAAACAGCAGACTACAAGTAAATTAACTGAAACAATGAGACATGAGTCGTGACACCCTAGTATGTAGATTTACTTATTCTCATTAGTACAAATCTATGGTATTTCGTGTGACCACTGTTAAGAATTTTACACAGTCGTTTTCATTACGATGGTATGCAAGGGGAACATGCTGACAGCTGCAGTAAAAGTGAAAAAAATAATAATAATAATAACAGTAATAATGACACATTATATAAAACTAGAATAGGTACAGTCAGCGACAATGATTCAACTCAAACCGAGCAGACACCTAATAGTAGTAAGCCTCTTTCAGTCCTGAGGAATTATTAAAAAAAAAAATTATGACTTGTTTGATTTTCCATACTATCTATGAACGCCATATGTAGCGCACGCTTGACACATGAGACAATGATACAGTGTGCCTTTTGCAAAACAGCGAAGCAGACGGGAACTGAAGCTGCTGTTCGAAGCAGGCTATGTGTCGAATCTGCGTGAGACAATGTGTCTCTGCAAAACAGACAGGACGTGACACTGTATCGACACCGCAAAAATCTGCGCATCGAATCGTTCGGGTACGACGCAGTTTCGACACATTGTTTCGACACATAAACACAGTAGCCATCTCTATTGTGTACATGTTAGATGTGATAGGAAGAGAGGAAAGGAAAGATGAAAAAAATGAAAAAAATTTAAAAAAAATAAAAAAAAATTTTTTTTAAATTTTAAAATAAAAAAAAAAAAATGACCAACGAACGAAGAGTCCATATCCCTTGCATCTCAATGAAAGTCATTTGACCAATAGAGCAATACAAATCAAATGACGATCTTTTCGTTACACCCATCATCAGTAGCAAAGCCTCTCCACATGTAAGCCTACCTTGCCGTGGTTGGAGAGCTTGAGCGCCTCAATGATCCCGGGAGCTATGCCGGCGGGAGTTTTACTCCTGGCAGGGTCACCCAAGCCGGACAGGTCCTGGGTGAGGGGCCAGACTAAATGGGCTGAGGAGTGGGTGGAACCCTATAGGTGTAGATGCAGAACCCACCGGCGAGTGGTACATGCTCTGGTCTGCACCAATCCACCCCCACTTCATGGGTTAAATGCTTTCTTGCCTCATTCTTCACTGTTTGTCGTCTATCACGCCCATGGCGACCGTTGCCTCAATTGGCTGTGTGTGGTGTACCCGGAAACGGGGCCTCCCAGTACTGAGGCAAAGTTAAGTCCCCGATGTCACTTATCGGTGCAGAATTGAGAGAGATGGCTGAGCATCACAATCCCTCCTGTGTTGCAGCATGATGAGAACCCAGCATTGCACACTGAGCTTGGGGGGATCACTTGGGCACCAGACTTAATACTGGCTCTTGACTGGATGGCCGCATGCAGGAGATTTCTACAATGGAGGGTTGGCAGGTGGTGGGTATCGGGAAGTGGCTCTGTGCAGGACGTGAGGATTCCTTGGGAGAGCCCCGAACCAGAGCACAGCATTGTGCAAGCTCTGCATAGTTGGAGAGCCCCCTGGATGACGGGGAATGCACAGTGTGCTACCCCACCTATCCCCAACTGCTAACTTAGAACCAGAAGTGGGGTCCTCTGTATGCGTGCCAGGCCAGGATAAAATGCCTGGGAAAGAGACTGGAGCTCAGAACTCCCTAACTCAAAGTTGCAGGATGGCAGAAAAGCCACGGGAAAGACAGGGCTATTTTGAAGATAACGCAACCATATTTTCACCATACGAGCTCGGACGCCGCCTCGGTAAACAAGGTCCGCGCAGAGCAGTGACACCCCCAGGCTGCTTGCGAATAGTCTACTACTGGGAACATAAACAGATTAGGGATGAGCCCACTCTCCCGTTGAACAGGTGCTAAAGTCGTAGATACTGGGCCAGAAGGCGCACCGGAAACCACAGTATCATGCAACTCGCTTTTTTTTTTTCTATGGAGAGTACACCGTCAAATAAATCTCGTTCTGGTGCTCGCCCTGTGGAGCTCCACCAGGCAGGTGCAGTGCCGGGCTCTGAGCCTCGACAGAGCCCACCCTCAGCTACTGGAGGTCCCTCTAGACCGTCTTGTGGAGTCAACAGACGGCGGAGGAGAACTACTGACCAAAACAAAACAGAAAAAGAGAAACCCAGAGTGCCACTTGTCATGATGCACTGGAATGCAGAGGGAGTGAACAGCAAGCAGGCTGGATACAGCAAAAAGACAGAGCTGGAAAACATCTTGTATGAGAAGCAAGTCAGTGTTTGCTGTATCCAAGAGACTCACTTGAAAGCAGATCAAACCTTTAAAATAAGGGGATATCAATGCTTCAGATCCGACAGACAAGATAGACGAAAAGGAGGAGTACTTACTCTTGTAAGGAATAACATTCCTGCACACGAAAGGAAAACCTTCATGGATGGAGCAGAATATCAGCTGCTGCAGATAAAGGTAGACAAGATGGAAATAGAACTCCTGAACTATTACTGTCCGAACAACAAACCCCTGAGTCTCAGCTCTATACAGGTACCAGCCACCAACTTTATAGCAGTTGGAGACTTTAATAGCCACTCCCAGAGCTGGGGCTATAACCATCTGGATCACAGAGGTGAAGAGGTTGAAACTTGGCAAGATGATCACTCCCTAATCCTAGTCAATAATGCCACAGATACTCCTACCTTCTACTCCAGAGGATGGCACACAACCTCAACACCAGATCTTGCCTTCTCCACACCAGATATAGCTGGATCTATTAGTAGAGAAGTAGGAGACCAACTAGGGGGAAGCGACCATCGCCCAATCTTTCTTACTGTCCAGAGTGCAACTCTCAGTACAGGCCCAGCCATTACAAGATGGAACTACAAAAAAGCCAACTGGGGTTTATTCAGGCATCAGGTGAACACGCTGCTGTCTACCCTCAAGGTACAGAACAGATACANTAATGAAGTGGTAAAAGACTTCAACAGATGCATACTACAAGCTGCAAAAGAAACCATTCCCAAAGGATGCCGGCGTAACTACATACCATACTGGTCCAGCACACTCCAAGAACGTCAGGAAGCTATGGACAAGGCTAGAAAGGACGCAGAGTCTCAGCCTTCACTTGAAACTCACAACAAATGGAAAAAGGCTGTAGCAGAGTTTCAGAGAACAAAGCTAGAAGAAAAGCGGAAAAGCTGGAGAACTAAAACGGCATCGCTGAACCTTGAGAAAGACGGCAGGAAACTTTGGAGATTAGTCAAGTCTCTAAATGAAGAGCATTCCTCACCAAGGCAGACTATCACATTGGATGAAGGTGGCAAACTTTTCAGAGGAAAACAAGCTGCAGACTTGTTTGCTAGAAGATACAGTTCAGAAAGCAACTTACCCATTAACATAGACCATCAAAGAGAGATAAGAAAAGAAATACTGGCAACCATGGGACAGACAGATACTCCTGCCCCAATGAGGGAACCCATCACACTAGGAGAACTACAGAAGGCTATTTCCAAGCTTAAGTTTCAAAAGTCACCCGGCCCAGACAAAATCAGCAACGAAATGCTAGTAAATCTGAGCTCAGCAGCAAAGACAAAACTGCTTGAGATATTCAACCACAGCTGGTTGAAAGGAACGGTACCCCAAGTATGGAGAGAAGCCATCACAATACCCATACTAAAGAAAGGGAAATGTAAGACCGAGGCTGCAAGTTACCGGCCAATCAGTCTCACAAGCTGTGTTGGGAAGACTATGGAGCGAATAGTCAACCACAGATTGAAATGGTATTTAGAGTCTGAGCAGATCCTGGTGCCGGAACAAGCTGGATTTAGAGAATGCTACAGTATAGAAGACCAAGTTACTTACTTGTCTCAAGCAATAGAAGATGCCTTCCAGGAGAAGAAAAAGGTCCTAACGATCTGGGTCGACTTCAAGCAGGCCTTTGACAAGGTGTGGAAAGATGGCCTCATTGCAAAACTTAGGAGAAGTGGAATCCAAGGCAACATGATGAAATGGATCCAGTCATACTTGCATAACAGGAGAACTAGAGTCACTCTTGACGGTCTGCAGAGCAGAAAAGTGTTGCTCCATCAGGGGGTACCTCAAGGAGGAGTAATTTCCCCAACACTCTTCCTTGTTTACATCAATGACCTGGTGAAAGATCTCCCTGCAGGAGTTAAAGCTGCCTTATATGCAGATGACCTAGTACTCTGGTGCGCTGATGAAAATGTCACCACAGCAAATTATAGAATGCAGCGGGCAGCAGACATGCTAGTGTCATGGGCAGAGAAATGGCTTATCACAATAAACACAGACAAAACCTCCACAACACTGTTCTCCCTCGCCCCCAAGGACAAATCAGCTAACATACACCTAGGGACAACCGTGATCAAGGAAGAAAGCTACCCCACCTATCTTGGGGTGACATTTGACCAAAGGCTTACATGGAATAAGCATATTGAAAATGCAGAAGGAAAGGCCCGAAGACGACTAGGCATACTCAGAAAATTAGCAGGTACCAACTGGGGAGCAAATGAACGAAATCTAAAGAAGATTTATAATGGAGTAATAAGACCACACTTAGAGTTTAGCTCAGCAGCATGGTCATCAGCTGCTAACTCACATCTGCAGTCTTTGGACAAGGTGCAAAATCAAGCTCTCAGGCTCATTACAGGAGCCATGAAAACTACACCAATAACAGAGATGCAGAAGGTTGCTGGATTACAGACATTGTCCCATAGAAGAGACACAAAAACCATGGTCCAGATGGAAAAGTACAACAGTATGCCAATGCACCCAATGAAGGCAAGACTAGATGATCTGGCATTGGGACGTCTAAAGCGTAGCAGCTTTGTGCATCGGGGGAAAAGACTTATAAGACAGCATCAAGAAGACCTATCCATGAAGACAACACCACTGAAGCCCACCCTATACCCTGTACCATGGGAGCAGGCCAGCAGTGCCCTCCAAATTAATACAACAGTCAGTGGTCTCACAAGTGGATGTGAGTATAATGATCTGCAAAAAACGAACTGCTACATTGAGTATGATCCAAGAAAGCTATCCCGATCAATCATGGATACATGCCTATACAGATGGATCAGCAACTAATGCTGTTAGGAATGGAGGTGCCGGTATCTTTATCTCATATCCTGACAACCACTATGAGACTAGGCACATTCCCACTGGTAAATTCTGTTCCAACTATACAGCTGAGGTTCAAGCTCTAGAGCAAGCTGCAAATATGATTTATAACACCAACTCTGACTGCCACCAGGTAGTCATCCTCACAGATGCACTGTCTGTCCTGCAAGCTCTCAAGGGTGGTAAACTCCCGCATCTGAGAAATGAACTAAACAAGGTAGCTGCCAAAAAGAGAACCATACTTCAGTGGGTACCATCTCATTGTGGTGTACCCGGAAATGAAAAGGCAGATAAACTTGCAAAAAAGGGAGGAGAATGTGAACAAGAAGATAATGAAGTCACATACTTTGAGAAAAAGAGAGCTATCCAGACTATCAGAAGAGAACAGAACCAACCCAAAGACGACTATCACACTCTCGACCGGCAGGGACAGACAACTATTTTTCGACTCAGGACAGGGCATAACAAACTGAATAAACACATGCACAAGCTACGATTGTCTGCTTCACCACTGTGCACATGTGGATTAAACGAACAAACTGCTGAGCATGTTCTACAGGGCTGTCCTCTGTATGACCAGTTAAGAAAGATATACTGGCCCAATGACTCAACACTAAACTCAAAGCTATATGGAGTTAAAGAGGAACTTCAAACAACAGTCGAATTCATCATGAGAACTCGTCTGACGGTGTAATCATCAAAGATGCGATCGCAAGAAGAAGAAGAAGAAGAAGTAGCAAAGCAACAAACTCCCTAGCCAGCCGTGACATTCGGCCGTAATCCTATTTTTTTCCGATATTCCTAATCCTAACCCCGAAAATTATACATACTTGAAAGGCCATTTTACTTTCGTTTCCATCTCAGCCATCAAACATATTCTGAGAACCGATTTCAGCGCTTATAAAGACAAAAATTTCATCCCCACCGCATGGCGTCAGAATACAATAAAATTAGAGCAAAATGGCCGAAAATCTGATGCCGATTCATTTCGATTTAAAAAATTTACAAAAAATAAACGCAGATACACCCATCACTTTTTTAAGATCGGAAACGGAAGCTAACTCTCTTGCAATTAAAATTACTACTTAACATCCGGGGCTGAAAATCACGTGTACACAAGTCATGTGCTAGAAACGATGACAGCCGCAAGGCGAGATATCTCGCCTGCAGCGTGCTACAGGTACCGAATTGAAAAACATACTGTGGCCGAATTAAATTTTTTTCCCATTTTCATCCTGTAGGTGTTTGCACAAAGTAAGCTGTAGTTTTCGTAATTGTTTACAGATTTTTATGAATTACACGTCATTTTAAAGATAAATGAATGTACTATTACAATAAACACCGGTTGTAACTCTAATAGAGGTTGTTGCTATTTCAAGGCCCTCCGATGGCCGAGGACTTGGAATATTTTCACAATTATTACTGCTTGCGCCCCATCGCTATCAAAATCACAATTTCAATCAATGTGCACACCGTTTTCACTCTTGTCCTCGTCGCTAGATCTATCAGTCATTTGTTGAAACACGTTTCTATCCTATTCAGCCAAATAGACGAGATGTACACGCATTTTTTTGTAGTCCTATCACTAGTTGCCACGGTAAACAGTTTTACACGATTTGGTAACTAACCCAAAACGCTGAAAAATATGAACATAATATCAATTTTCCAGTGTTCTACAACAACCATGCTTTGGGAATTTGTTTTCCGGTGGCAACTTAAAATCTCGAACCAGATCAGAAAGTGTTTCAGTACATTTTTCATTCGTTTTATTACTAAAATTAGATTGGCGCTCTGAGCGGCTTGCGGTCCAAATGTGATTATTTTGTGAGACGCTGACAGCGGCTTGCGGTAGTTAATGTGTTAAGCAAGATCCAGCACTACATCTGGCCCCCGATACAGGAAGCCCACACCAAAGCTTTCACGAGCTCTTGCAGTGACGGTTTTTGTAGCCATTTATTTTACATGCTGAGTTTGCCAGCTCCTTGGATAATCTCGTATTTTTAGGCTCTTACAACATGAATGAAGGGACTAGAGCCATATTCTTTCGCTGTATATTGTTATTGTCAAACAGAATCGACATCACCGCACTCCGGGCAAACCCATTGGTACTTAGTCTCCCTCAGTATATATCGAAGAGTGCGAACGCTAGCTGTTCCTGTAGCTCGCTGGTTGTATAAACGACGGATGCATCTTCTCATGCATCCATCTCTGCTCGCCTTACGTTTGATGCCAAATTCCAACAGTCTTAACCTTGATGATTCATCTATTGCAGTGTCATTCTCTAACAGGCGATCATTTATTGTTCTCAGTATCTGCCCCTTATCCATATCCAGTGTCCCTACTGTGGGTGCTCTTGATGCTAGTCTGTCAGCTGTCTCATTACCGGGTACCCCTGCATGACCAGGTCAGTAGATTCACACCAGCTCCTGCAGATTTGAAGCTTATATGAATGTTTTCCATTCATGCCGTAGCCAACCATTTTGAACCTTTCGAAGCATGGACTGAGAGTTTGATACAGTGACTGCCTTTGTGAATGAAGTTTCAGTCAGCCACCTTAATGCTGCAGTAGCTGCCTCGACCTCCATTATCATGCTGCAAGTTGTTCGATCTCAGATCTAAAGGTGTTTTATATTTGGACATGCGCCCTAATATAACCGACTAGGTTGAACGGGACGCGCCTCGCCAAAACGAAGCAACATTTTATTTAACCAAAAAAAAAAAAAAAAAAATGTAAGCCCCGCTATGCTCGGCGACGATTTTGCCTTTTACCCTAGCAGAGAAGCCTCAGTCTGATTTCTCATCACGGATCACATACCCATCTGTATACTTATTGGCACCATTATCCCCGGCATGATCAAGTATATGTTGATTAATTTCCAGTTCTGCTTTCCCATTGCCCCAAGTTCTACACTCTCTGCCAAGGCTCATTATGACTTGCTGGTTGTTAATTTTAATTGTATATACAAGCGGAGAATGCTGCAGGCAGATGTGACATTCGACACAATGTTAGAAAAAAAAAAAAAGAAACAACAACAAATATATTTGAACACGTTAAGCCTTAAATAAAGAAAAACGGTTCTCAAACACGACGCGTGGCCGATATCAACGCCCTTAAGTCAAAGGAAAACTAAGAACAATTGAATTTAGTGATGTAACGTTTGGGAAATTATACGAACCATAAATGGAATACACCCTGTGTAGTTGCCGGGGTTCGCTTAAGTCACAGAGATAGAGCTGGCCTAGTGCTCGCTCAGGCGTGTCGTACAAAGCAACTAAAATGAGGTTGTTCATGGGGTTGGAAACTTCATCATATGCTACAGAAACCACCGCTGCAAGACCATGTGAATGTTTCGTGCAGGCTTCCTGTAAGGTGGCCAGATGCAGTGGTGGCTCTATGCTTCATTGGGAGCGAAAAGGAAAATAATGATGATGATGATGCCAAATGAAATAAAAGTACCTTTCAAAAATTGTTTAATGCATTGTAAAGAGCTTATAGAGAATAAAAGCACATTTGAAAGTTTTTTTTTAAATGTAAAACATTTGCCTCGTTTTGGCGAGGCACGTCCCATTCAACCTAGTTGGTTATATTAGGGCGCATGTCCAAATATAAAAGACCCTTAGGTCTGAGAATAACTGGAAAAAAATTAAGCGTTAAAGACATAACAATCGAAAAAAAACGTATATATAAAATCCCAGCTTTTTCTGTCACTAACGCTAAGGGATGCAACTGTGGTTGAAAGTTAGACATTAATTGTGTTGTTTCCCTTATATGCACTCTCCCGAAAATAGTAACACTCGACAAAGAAAAGTGCGCAAATGACGGTGTGCACAAAAATATTTATAGAATGTGTGATCCCGTATACACACATTGGGATCCTCGCTGCTGCTACGTAGTTCGTGTACTGTGGTGATGCACAGTGGTTTTTTTAAATACTTTTGAATAAGTAAAATTGCCGTTAGGCATTGGTGCTTTTGATTTTAATTTCCGTCTTATGACGGGCTTTTACACTAGTACTAAAATATAATGGATTTGTGGACACAGGATGCGATAGACTGAGAACTATTCCACCCTTATTTCAGAGAGATATAGTACGTAAGGTAATAGAACACAGTTTTGAAAATAACAGAAAATAGTAAAGGTTTCTGCGAAAACACCGGTAAACTGGAAATCATCAGCTGCCATCTCCGCAACGAAGATCGGCTTTAATGGATCGCCAACGTTTTCTGTCTCTTGTCTTGATGGTACACTCTGATAGACTCTTTCCTGTCCATCTCTTGATGTTATCTTCCTATCAATAGTAATGTCTTCCCCTTTGCATTTTTGTCTTCAACTCTTACTAGTATTACTGTCTTCAGTAAGTTTGTTATGTCTTTTTACACGGCCAAAATATTTGAGCTGTCTAATTTTGATTTCCTTCATTAATTCTCTGTTCATACCTAGGTTTTCTATGACCTCTTTATTTGTTTTTTTTCTTTCTATTCCCATTAGCCATGATCCATTCTTGATATATCCACATCTCGAGAGCCTCAATTCGTTCTTCCAACTGCTTGTTCATTGTCCATGCTTCTACACCATACAATAATGAAGAGTATATTTATATAACACTTGGGAGCCGCGCTGGTGTAATGGCTTCGGCGTTGTACTGGCGACCAGGTGTTCATGGTTCAAACCCGGGCGTCGGCGTTTGAAGAAATGTTTACGGCCGGAAATTTGACTGAATAGCCTGAACGGCTCCTGTGATAAACCCTCTGTGGATGGGAAGGAGCGAAGCTCCTGACCGGGTTGGAAGGAAAGTCCTCAGGTTCCCCAGCCTCGCAATGACATGTCATTGGGCCGAAGGGCTGAAAGCCCAAAGGCCGCTGGTTAAGAAAAAAAAAAAATTATATAACACTTGATGATTCTGTAGCGAAAGGTTTTCCTAGTATGATAGTAGTGGTAGAGCAGAAGTAGAATCTCTCTCCAGAAAGTATGAAGTTCCAGTGCCCGAGAAGTACACTGGTATCACAAGTGAGTTACAGCTGTGAATACTCTGAGCTGGACAATAGATTTAGGCTTCAGAAGTATAAGATGCTACTTCGCTATCGTAACCCTATGTGATATTATAATTAAATTAGAAAAAGTAACTCAAAATTTAACAGTTAAAAATTTAACAAGTCAAATGAGTACAATTATCCAATTTATTATGTACATCTATATATTCTTGTAATGATAAATGGGTGTTGGAAGATGGTAAAATGTATGATTATTTACAGTTACAAATTAAAATAACTAATAGAAAAAGTCTTGGATTTATCTTCCACTGAATTTATAAAACAAGTTTGTCACATTATCTCTTGCCATCTAGTTTTCATCATTAGAAAGTCGTTTTAGAACTGCTCACAGGATTTGTTGGATGGAAATATATAAACTCAACTTTATCCACGTCTGCTCGAGGTTCCTCCGACACACTGGAGTACGGAAGACTTTCCTTCAGCCCGCCCTATAACTACGGGGGACTAAGGTGTTGAAGTTTGGTTGACCTCTAGGCTTCAGTGAGCTGGATCAACTTCTTCAAGTCTTTAGTTTCTCGATCAGGAATGATCATAAACATTGATCATAAAAACCTGGAACAAGAAGTAATAGGTGGCCATTGTTCTAACAATCTCACCACCCTCTGCTGTTCATGATGCGACCATGTCTTCAGTGTTTGTATGTAAATGAATGAATCATGGTAGTATATTACAGAGATAGCATGATAAGATAATGTATAAGGTGCAGAATTAACAATATACATGAATAAATCACATGTTATGATACATGGGTACGATATAACCTTTGCCTTCCACTTATGGATGTCAAGTCACTTATGTACTTGCTGGTATGTCGTAAGCTTCCAGGCAAGAATTAGCCATAATATATTTGGCTAACCAATTAATGGTTATGCTTCCTGACAATGCCGGTGAAGGTTATCTCTGGTTAGCGTCATTCCCTTTTTTATTATATCTGCTACAATCAATCAGAAATAAAATCTGAAATAAAATGATATTAGTAATACATATATTTTTAATAAACTTACATACCCTCTTAGGATTAATAAGCTCACGGTGAGACTGTATTGGCTTAACTTAATCTGCCCTGCATGCAGCGTGAAAATAGAACTTTTCTTGCAGAGGCTGTCCTCCAGTTTCTCACTCTGGCTTCTGGATTTGGTGTGTGATTTACAATGCGCCGCTCTGTCCTTATATTTCAGTCTCTCGCGCGTACGAGAAAGCAGCTCCCAAATTCCCCAAAAGATTTTAGTTTCATCTCCTGTTTTGAAGCTATTTGAAACAATCTGTGCTTTTCCTGTACTCGTTTTTTTTCTCTTCTGTCACTCACACACTTATCTCCTTCCTTCCTTCCTATATATCATTTCCTTTTCCCCATATGGGGCTTTCATTACATATAAGTTTTATACAATTCCGTTGAGGCTTGTTAGTGTAATAAATTTTTAAAGATTATTAGCTAACTTTTAGCCGATGTGATGAAGGTGAAAAATATTAATTATCTTTAAAACTATTTATATTTGAATAATATCCTTTTGGATATAATTCCTAGCCTATCTCCTTTGTTGAGTTATATTTATTTAATATTATTCCAACCATGCGTTCTCCTGTAGTGAATAATTTAATGTCCAGTAAATGCAAACTTTTAAAGTCGGCCATACATTCCTATATAGCTATTTCCTCATTCTTCAGTAATACTGTATGGCTTTTAACCGTAAGTCACATTTCCGCTGTCTACCAACTTCAAAGAAAGACAGCAGCGCTGACCTTGCGCTGGTGTGTGTGGGTGTCGCGTGGGCGTGTCGCGCTACAACCAAGCAAGTGTTTACCAAATCTCGCTACAGAGCCCTCTTCTTTAAAACAGTGCCTGCACGGTTAACTTTTTGGTAACACATGCTGCAGTTCCTCCTTAATTTTCTGTTTCTCTATATTTCCTTTGATAGGATGCCTACTTAAAAAATCGGGTCCAAGATTGTCCCGTCCTGGTATGTATCTCACATTGAACGAATATGGAGATAACAGTAAACTCCACCTTAAAAGTCGTGAATTTAATTTTTTAGACACTGCTAAAAACATCAAAGGCTGGTGATCACTTTCCACAATGAAGTGTTTCCCGTAAAGAAAAGGGGCGAATTTGTTGATCGACCAGACCAAAGCGAGGCATTCACGTTCAACGGTAGAATAATTTCTCTCAGCTGTATTTAACTTTCTACTGGCAAAAGCTACTGGTAATAGCATATGTGGCGGTGTGTCTGCCCGCTGTAGTAATGTTGCTCCGATGCCTACATTGCTAGCATCCGTTCTTAGTACGAATTCTTGTGTGAGATCGGGAAGGGCAAGGATAGGTTTATTTGTCAGCTTATTTTTCAACTCTGTATAAGCCTGTTCACACTCCACAGTCCATTGTATTTTATCCGGCTGACCTTTTTTGGTTAAGTCGGTTAATGGCGCGCACAATGAGTTAAAATGGGGTATATATTTCTGATAAAACCCGCACAGTGACACAAAGGATCTTACATCCTTCTTAGTTTGTGGTCTTGGTGCTTTTCTCATTTTCTCTACATTCTTTGGGTCCGGAGACATTTGCCCTGTAGAGATAGTGTGACCTAAAAATTCCAATGTCTCACATCCAATATGACACTTAGTTGGGCGTGCTGTCAATCCCGTTTCTCTTAATCTACCTAACAACATGGAGAGTGCTACTACGTGTTCCTCGAATGTAGTGGTAGCAATCAGAATATCATCCATGAAGTTGGTGATATGAGGATTTTGTAATGGTTCCAACAATTTCCTCATCATTCTGGTGAAGATACTTGGAGCATTCTTTAAACCAAATGGGAGTACATTGAACTCGTAATGTCCATCCGGTGTACTAAAGGCTAACAGTTTCCTAACTTCTGGTTTCACTGGTATTTGGTAGTATCCCTTGCTTAGATCTACTTTTGAAAAATACCGAGCCTTACTCAATGTAGCAAACAACTGATTGGTGTCAGGTAATGGGTCTACCTGAGATTCAGTGATAGCATTTAGTTTCCTATAATCAATGCATAACCTGTGTTCACCACTAGGCTTCCTTAATAGCACCACACTTGAGCTGTAGGGAGATTCAGACTTTGAAATAATTTTCTCTTTTAAGAGATAATCAATCTCATCCTTGAGTGCCTGTCCTTTAGCATAAGGTATAGGGTATGTCCGCATACAAACTGGTTTAGGGTCAGTAATCGTCATGTCATACTCTAACAGATTAGTACACCCCGGCTTATCTGTGAGTACATCAGCATGGATTTCTAACACCTCCTGAACCTTTTTCCTCTGCTCAAGAGTTAAATGTTCACTCACATTAACCTGAGCATAGCTTTCCGTAGTTGATAGGGGGTATTCCATGGAGGAAATTGGTTCATCCTGCATTTCTGTTGCAATGGCCAGGGTCATGATATGGGCAACTTCTGATGCTTCCCTGTCATAATACTTTTTTAAGAAGGTTGACATGATACACCTTCTCCTTTCCTTTCTTGTCAATCTTATAGTTGGTCCGGGAAAGTTTTTCCAATATGACGTAGGGTCCCTGCCATCCAATTTGCAATTTATTATTGCTGCTGGGCAACAGTAACAGAACCTTTTCTCCCACCTCAAGTTCCCTATCTTTTGCTGTTTTATTGTAGTAAGCAGCCTGCTTCCTCCTGGCCTGTCTCAAGTTATCATTTGCCAGTTTCCAACTTGTTTTCAATCGAGATGTCAACTCGTTGACGTATTGGTATGAAGAAGTCACGGTTTCTTCTGCTTTTTCATCAGTCCATGTCCGCAACAATGCTTCCAGTGGACCTTTGATTGGTCGTCCAAACAACAATGTAGCTGGAGCCAATCCTGTGGAGTTATGTGGGACTTCCCTATAGGCAAATAGTGCTGAGGGTAAGTATGTGTCCCAAGTTTCAGGTTTCTCACTAGCCAACTTTCTAAGGATTGAAATGAGCGTGCCATTGAACCGCTCTACTTGACCATTCCCTTGGGCGTGGTACGGGCTACAGTGATAATGTCTAGCTTGAAATAACCTGAATACTTCTTGTGTTAGCTTTCCCCTAAACTGAGAACCATTGTCAGTCAATATTTGATGTGGGAAACCTAATCGGGTGAATATTGTTAACAGTGCCTCTGCCACATGTTTCGAATCTATCGATGACATTGCTACTGCCTCTCCCCACATAGAGCAAGTATCGACCAAGGTTAAGATATATGCATTTCTCTTCTTGGTCCTACTGAGGGGTCCAACAATATCCACGGCAACACGTTCGAAGGGCGTTCCCATGATGGGCATTTCTCCCAGTGTTGCTGGTGCAGTCCTATGTTTAGGAGCTACTCTTTGGCATTCTGGACAGGATCTCACATACCTCTTTATGTCCTCTGTGATCCCTGGCCAAAAGTAGTGACAGGCTATCCGTTGTCCAGTGGCCCCTATTCCCATATGTCCACTGAAGGGTATAGCATGTCCTAGCTTCATAACCTGCTCCCTGTATGATTTTGGCACTACAAGCTGTCCATGTCCTTTTGGTCCTGTTCCAGCTTTTCTATCTAAATATTTATCCACTTCAGTTGTGATATATCGAATTAGAGCATCTCCTGTCATACCCAAGTCTTTTCCTTCCTGCATAATCGCAGCTCTAAACTTCACCAATTCAGCCATGATGCTTACTTACCAGAGGGTATATAATTTTATCTTCACTAACAAACTAACTTAATTAAAATCAATTAATTACTTTGAACAAGACAAATCCTTAAAACCTTGTGAGCGTTTCCTATTTACTTCGTACTCAATGGTACTACTATTACAAACAAATTTCTAAGTTTTTAGAATTTTTTCCAAAAAAAAAAAAATTTATTTTTACAAACTATTTGTGGCTCAAGATAGAAGAATACATAGATAGTGGCCCAGGATACAAAATAATATCCCGCGAAAGAGCCCCCAATGTAGCGAAAGGTTTTCCTAGTATGATAGTAGTGGTAGAGCAGAAGTAGAATCTCTCTCCAGAAAGTATGAAGTTCCAGTGCCCGAGAAGTACACTGGTATCACAAGTGAGTTACAGCTGTGAATACTCTGAGCTGGACAATAGATTTAGGCTTCAGAAGTATAAGATGCTACTTCGCTATCGTAACCCTATGTGATATTATAATTAAATTAGAAAAAGTAACTCAAAATTTAACAGTTAAAAATTTAACAAGTCAAATGAGTACAATTATCCAATTTATTATGTACATCTATATATTCTTGTAATGATAAATGGGTGTTGGAAGATGGTAAAATGTATGATTATTTACAGTTACAAATTAAAATAACTAATAGAAAAAGTCTTGGATTTATCTTCCACTGAATTTATAAAACAAGTTTGTCACATTATCTCTTGCCATCTAGTTTTCATCATTAGAAAGTCGTTTTAGAACTGCTCACAGGATTTGTTGGAATATAAACTCAACTTTATCCACGTCTGCTCGAGGTTCCTCCGACACACTGGAGTACGGAAGACTTTCCTTCAGCCCGCCCTATAACTACGGGGGACTAAGGTGTTGAAGTTTGGTTGACCTCTAGGCTTCAGTGAGCTGGATCAACTTCTTCAAGTCTTTAGTTTCTCGATCAGGAATGATCATAAACATTGATCATAAAAACCTGGAACAAGAAGTAATAGGTGGCCATTGTTCTAACAATCTCACCACCCTCTGCTGTTCATGATGCGACCATGTCTTCAGTGTTTGTATGTAAATGAATGAATCATGGTAGTATATTACAGAGATAGCATGATAAGATAATGTATAAGGTGCAGAATTAACAATATACATGAATAAATCACATGTTATGATACATGGGTACGATATAACCTTTGCCTTCCACTTATGGATGTCAAGTCACTTATGTACTTGCTGGTATGTCGTAAGCTTCCAGGCAAGAATTAGCCATAATATATTTGGCTAACCAATTAATGGTTATGCTTCCTGACAATGCCGGTGAAGGTTATCTCTGGTTAGCGTCATTCCCTTTTTTATTATATCTGCTACAATCAATCAGAAATAAAATCTGAAATAAAATGATATTAGTAATACATATATTTTTTAATAAACTTACATACCCTCTTAGGATTAATAAGCTCACGGTGAGACTGTATTGGCTTAACTTAATCTGCCCTGCATGCAGCGTGAAAATAGAACTTTTCTTGCAGAGGCTGTCCTCCAGTTTCTCACTCTGGCTTCTGGATTTGGTGTGTGATTTACAATGCGCCGCTCTGTCCTTATATTTCAGTCTCTCGCGCGTACGAGAAAGCAGCTCCCAAATTCCCCAAAAGATTTTAGTTTCATCTCCTGTTTTGAAGCTATTTGAAACAATCTGTGCTTTTCCTGTACTCGTTTTTCTCTTCTGTCACTCACACACTTATCTCCTTCCTTCCTTCCTATATATCATTTCCTTTTCCCCATATGGGGCTTTCATTACATATAAGTTTTATACAATTCCGTTGAGGCTTGTTAGTGTAATAAATTTTTAAAGATTATTAGCTAACTTTTAGCCGATGTGATGAAGGTGAAAAATATTAATTATCTTTAAAACTATTTATATTTGAATAATATCCTTTTGGATATAATTCCTAGCCTATCTCCTTTGTTGAGTTATATTTATTTAATATTATTCCAACCATGCGTTCTCCTGTAGTGAATAATTTAATGTCCAGTAAATGCAAACTTTTAAAGTCGGCCATACATTCCTATATAGCTATTTCCTCATTCTTCAGTAATACTGTATGGCTTTTAACCGTAAGTCACATTTCCGCTGTCTACCAACTTCAAAGAAAGACAGCAGCGCTGACCTTGCGCTGGTGTGTGTGGGTGTCGCGTGGGCGTGTCGCGCTACAACCAAGCAAGTGTTTACCAAATCTCGCTACAGATTCTCAGCTGGAAATACAGCCGCCCAAATGGGACAGATCTAAAGAATACTATCAATAATTCAATCAATACCCTTTAGCTCCCCAAGGAGCATAGGCCTTCAACAAACACATGCCAAGTCTTCCTGTCCTGTGCCATCCGCTCAAGTTCTTTCCATGTTTTCCTCATAATTTTCACCTATGTATCCAGTTCTCTTCTCCATGTGTTTTTTGGTCTACCTCTGCCTCTCTTTCCCTGTGGATTCCAGAACAAGGACTACCTTGTAATGCTATCAACAGGTTTCCTCAATGTGTGTCCTATCCATCGCCAGCGTCTTCTTTTCAACTCTTGTTCCACTGGCACTTGTCTCGTTCTTGTCATCAATTCCACATTTGTGACTTTGTCATACCATTTCAGTCCTTCTATTCTACGCAAGCACCCGTTTATAAAAGCCTGTAGCTTGTTTTGGTTGTTGTTTTTGTTGCTCGCCATACAATAGGACTGACTTGACATGTGATGTGAAAAGCCATGTCTCAGAGCCATACAATAGGACTGACTTGACATGTGATGTGAGAAGAATACTATACCCACCACCTATTTCTTATCCGGATACCTGAAGACGGAAAGAGAAAACGAAGGATGATGATGACTACTGTATTTGTAAAATGCCCTTCACCTTGAACCTTGAAAAATAAAAAGCAAGATCGAAACACAAACAAGGGTTAATAAGGTTTTATATATATATATATATATATATATATATATATATATATATATATATATATATATATATATATATATATATATATATAATTTTTTAAAATGAATCCGGGGTTAATAATTTGCAACACCATACAGTTACTTAACATTGCATCAGTTCGTTCGCTCAGATCACGACCTACTTGCCGAGGGGCGCTTTACGCGAGATTTCGTTGGTTGTTTTCGAACGGTTTGGGGTCAAATAAACATGGAGTGTTAGCGATTTCAAGAATGCGTTCGATATTCGGTCTGTTTCCGATATACCGGTAACCAAGTGGTGATCTTGCCGAAACTTTTCCTTCTTCATCATCCTTAGAATTTCACTTCGCTGGAAGCGTGTCTGGGTCGTGCAGTAAAGATTGACGATCCCAGCGGAGCGTAGTCTTTATTTTACTGCAACTTCAAAAACTCTATCTTAGGCCAGGACCTGAACACACCATTCCCCCCTCACCCCCTCCCACTTTTTTTTTTAGTTCATTCCGTGGATCTGAGGTGCAGTAATGATCTTCTGACTGCTATGTACACACTGTACAGTACTATACTGTACCTCACACTTTTCAGACTTATATTGTCAAAATGGCAGTTTTTATAAGCATATATTAAACATAAATAAAATTGAACCAATCAAGAAAATATATGAATCTACACATTTGAAATGTCTTTTTTTTAAATAATTAGTCTTTTTCCAGGTTGCCAGAAGATTAGCAATGACGAACGTAGAAATAAAAGCAGAACAAGGAATATAATTAAAATGAGTAAGCAATACTAGAAATAAGTTCGTGAGGTGACAAGGACTCGTTGATAGTTAGCAAGTAGTTCGCTTTAGAATCAGCTCTTTTCCGGGCTGACTTTTATTTCATTCATTCATTCATAACCCTCCACTCCCAAAGGAGCATAGGCCTTCAACAAACACATGCCAAGTCCTCCTGTCACGTGCCATCATCTCAAGTTCTTTCCACGTTCTCCTCATCATTTTCACCTCTGTTTCCAGCTCTCTTCTCCATGTGCTTCTTGGTCTACCTCTGCCTCTTGTAGTGGATTTTGATGGTATTGTATGGTGGTGTTATCACCTAGTGTGATGCGTGAGGTCAGCTGTGAAGGCTCCTGAGATAATTGTAACTGTGAATATACAGAAGGCCCTTTCGTGCTACCACTTTATGACCTCACACATATCTTTTTTTACTAATGAATGTGGCTACGTTAAAATCTAGGGTACTGAATGCAATGTGTTGTATGGACATATACACACACCCACAGATATTAATTAAGTCTAATACTATCAAAAAAATTTATAACACAATGAACTAAATTCAGCTGGTTAAATTTAGAATAGAAAATCTTTTTTTAAATTTATTTGTTCTGAACCAAGGTTTTATTTTGGCCAGAACTTATGCAAAGATTTTGAAATTTATGAATGAATGGCATGAATAAATGACATGTTAAATGAAAGATGTTTACATATGCAATCTTCAAGATTAATTATAGTATTACTGTTCGTAATGTTAATTTTTCTGGGAAAACTATGAATGGATGTGCTGTTGGGGTGGCTTCATCCCTCCCTGTTTATGCCTACACAGCATTGTCCATTAATGATGGAAGGAAATGGGATGCTTCAGTAGTAAATTCTCTTGGGTGCTAGTTTTATGAAGTTGGTGTAAGTTCAGCAGGCCAGCTAGCCTACTTAACTTTGCCAGATTTGTTCTGGTGCTGGAATCTGATGGCCCCACCTCTCCGTGCTTGAGCAATACACAGATGTTCTGTCGAAATGTACCCTGCACGGGTCCTCACTTCAATTATTAATCAGCATTTGACACCACCTTAGTGTCAAGATCGAACTCACAGCTCTGAAATAAAGTATTGGTTTTTGCTCAGAACCTTACCTAATAAGCCACTTCTACACATAACAAATTACAATAACACCACATAAACAGGGTCAGTTCTCTCTGACCAGACAGCACATCTTACCTAGTTGGTTTCGCATAGGGTAAGTTTCCCCAGTCTACAGATTCTGAAATAGGTGCATTATCTCACTGCCATAGAATAGGATAGGTGATATGATTCACTGTTCTCAACACTTGATCACCCCTTCCTAAACCTTGCTGTAGTTTATATATTGTTTGTCCCTAGACCCTGAACTAGGGCGGGGGGTCCAGAGCGAATCCTTACTTGTTTGTAAGGCTAGATTTCGATATGGCAGTATCAAATCACTCGAACATTAAACAATATTCAAAATATACAAAGAAATAATTTCAATCTTACCAGATTATGAATAAAGAACACAGAAATGCTAGCAAAACTCAGCTGAGCTGCTGGCTATAGTATGGCGTCCCTGAACTTATTTCAATTTATTTCATTTGGAAATCACCACACTTGAAATTTACTGTGTCTATCACTGGACAACTATTGAGGAATGGCAAAAAAGCTCGTCTGAGCGCGGATAATATGATTGTCTGTGGCCAATCAATGCCTTGGTTTTTTTTTTAAATTCAAATTTCCTACACTAAAGTCATTTCAGTCATGCTTCAGTCAAGTATGGATTTTTATCTGTTAGTCTGTCCGTCTCTACTTGCGTTTTCACAAAAACGTACTTGATTTTTGAACCAACCTTTCTCTCCCCTCCAAAATTTTGTCGTTAAAAGTTATTTTTAGACACAGCTTCCACCAATATCCCTTCTTTTCCATGCTAAGTAGATTTGAACACCTGCGTCTCGAGGTCGCGATTTTTTGTGCAAATAGCGACACTTTTGATTCAATGCAGTCTTTCGCTGTTGTGAACAACACTGTCTTTTGTCATTATTTTCATTATTATCTATCCGTCTGTAAAATTAAAAAACATATTATTTCACTGCTCAGAATGGGCCATCCGGCCAGCTAATTTTTATATTCCTAACATTAATATTAAGAAAAAGTTACTTTTTAAATTTTGTAATATTTCAAGCATCTGCGTTTAGCCGCTGAATTCAAATCAAAGGCTTGGTATCGCAAAAGCGTCCAATAAATGACTGTGGCGTATCATATCCAAGGTCCCTTCTGTCGAATTCCTTACTTTATGTCAACTTGGGGGGGGGGGGGGGGGGCGCGTGACTTTTCCTCCTTGCCCCACCAATTTGCGTCCATTAACCTCGCTAGTTCAAGTACGCGTTCAGTCAGATTTTTGTCTTTTGATCCTCGTTCCGTTTTGCCTTCAAGTCTAACACCTGATGACCCGCGGCGCGGGCGATCATGTATTCCAGCAGCTTACGCATTGGTTTTTATCCTTACATTTTATCCTTTGGAGATATTTTTACGTTGTATCACTCGTTAATTTTATGACACATCTCCCCACTTGAAAACATGCCTACGGCAAGTTCCAAAACCAGTGATACACATAGATAAAAATCTCTCCTCCCGTCTGCCATTACTCTAATTTTGATCACAGGGGTGCCGACTGAGGAAATCTGCACCGACATTCAATTTGCCTGGGATATATTGGATACTAAACTGATAAGGTTGAAGTAATAAAGACCACCTCAGCAATCTTGCGTTTTCATGCTTAGCCTGAGATAAGAATACGAGAGGCTGATGATCCGTCTCCACCACAAAAGTCCTACCATACAGATAGATTTGAAACTTCTTTATTGCCCAGATTAACGCTAAACATTCTTTTTCGCTTGTGGAGTATCCTTGTTCCGCCTTATTCAATTTGCGGCTTGCATAAGCGACTGGTTTCAGTTCCCCATCAGGTGAAGATGATCTTTGCAACAAAGCCCCTCCGAGTCCTACATTACTTGCATCGGTTCTTAAGACAAAGTCCTGTGTCAAATCAGGCAGTTTGAGAATAGGCCTGCTAGTGAGTTTTTCCTTTAACTCTTGGAACGCTAGTTCACATTGTGCAGTCCAAATAATTTTATCTGGAAGTCCCTTGCGAGTCAGATCAGTCAGAGGAGCACAAATAGCGTTAAAATTTTTGATGTATTTCTGATAAAATCCGCATAACGACACGAATGATCGCACGTCCTTTTTTGTTTGTGGTCTAGGTGCTCTCTGCAGTTTTTCCAAGTTCTTAGGATCAGGGGTCATGTTACCCTGATATACAGTGTGTCCCAAGAATTCCAACTCTTTGCATCCAATACAACATTTTGTTGGCCTAGCAGTTAAGTTCGCCTCCCGAAGTCTATTAAATAACATTTCTAGAGCTTCAATGTGTTCTTCAAATGTCTCTGTGGCGACGAGAATATCATCCATGAAATTCGTGATACATGGGTTATTCAGGGGATCCAACAATTTGCGCATCATCCTTGAAAACACACTCGGAGCATTTTTCAGTCCGAATGGTAGCATATTGAATTCATAATGTCCATCCGAAGTGCTAAAAGCCAAATAAGGTCTCACTTCAGGCTTCACTGGGATCTGGTAATAGCCTTTACTAAGATCCACCTTTGAAAAGTATTTTGCCTTGTTCAGTCTGGCAAATAACTGTTTTGTGTCTGGTAATGGATCCACTTGTCCTTCTGTGACAGCATTCAGTTTCCTGTAATCTATGCACAGTCTGTGTTCCCCAGACGGTTTTCTCAACAAAACGACACTAGAACTAAAAGATGATTCACTGTGCGAAATAATCCCCTCCTTCAGCAAATAATCTATTTCTTCCTTCAATGCCTTCTCCTTCGCGAACGGAATAGAATAGGCTCTCATACAGATTGGGTTTGAGTCTACCAGTTTCATGTCATACTGTAGCAAATTTGTATGGCCTGGTTTATCTGTTAATACATCTGTATGTTCCTCCAGAACCTGTTGAACTCTCTCCCTCTGGTTTTTAGTCAGGTGCTTACTGACTTTTACCTGTGCTGCTGTTTCACAAGGATGTAATGGGTATTCATGTGAGGTGAGTGGTTCCTTTTGCATCTGGGTTGCAATAGCCAAGGTCAATAAGGGGGTGCTTTCCTGGAGTGGTCTGTCCAGATACTTCTTTAATAAGTTTACATGATAAACTTTCTCCTTCCCCTTTTTGTCAATTTTATAGTTTGTTCTAGACACCTTCTCTAGAACCGTATATGGACCTTGCCAACCAATTTGTAATTTATTCTGGCTACCGGGTAGTAGAAGAAGCACCTTCTCTCCCACAGCTAGTTCTCGGTCCTTTGCCTTCCTATTAAAATATGCTGCATGTTTCTTCCTGGCTTGTTTCAAATTATCATTTGCCAGTTTCCATCCAGCTTTCAAACGAGTGGTCAGTTCGTTCACATATTGATAAGATGAGGTAACAGGTTCTTCCGCCTTCTCATCCGTCCAGGTCCTTAATAAAGCTTCTAAAGGACCTTTTATTGGCCTCCCAAATAGCAGAGTTGCGGGAGCCATCCCGGTTGAACTATGTGGTACCTCCCGATACGCAAACAATGCGGCGGGCAGGAATTGATCCCACAGATCCGGTTTTTCGTGTGCCAGCTTTCTCAGGATAGAAATGAGAGTCCCGTTGAACCTCTCTACCTGGCCGTTCCCTTGTGGATGGTACGGACTACAATGAAAGTGTCTGGCTTGAAATAGTTTAAAAACTTCTTCCGTTAGTTTCCCCTTGAACTGAGATCCATTATCCGTCAAGATTTGATGCGGGAATCCTAATCGGGTAAATATTGTAAGTAGTGCCTCTGCTACATGTTTTGAATCAATTGATGGCAGGGCTACCGCCTCTCCCCACATAGAACAAGTGTCCACCAGAGTAAGGATGTGACTGTTCCTCCTCTTGGTCCGAGTGAGAGGTCCCACAATATCCACTGCAACCCTCTCAAAAGGTGTTCCCACTATGGGCATTTCCCCTAGAGTTGCAGGAGCAGTCCAGTGCTTTGGAGCTACCCTTTGACATTCAGGGCAGGATTTGACATATCTTTTTATATCCTCCGTTATCCCTGGCCAGAAGTAATGACAAGCTATACGCTGTCCTGTGGCGCTGATCCCCATGTGACCACTGAAGGGAATCGCATGCCCGAGTTCCATCACTTTATCTCTATATGAGGTGGGAAGAACCAGCTGGTTGTGACCATTTATTCCAGTTCCGGCCTTCCTGTATAATAGTTTGTTCTTCATGAAATATTCCCCCTTGCTCGGAGGTGTGTGGCATTTGGGCAATTTTTTTAAAACATGGCTTGAGTGTCCTATCCTCAGCCTGCGCCTTTCTCATCTCCTCTGGATGAGCATTTATAGGTTCACCTTCTTCCTCCTTCTTCTGTGACCTGGTCTGCACTGTCGCCATGATCACAGGTTTCTCGGGATTCCCCAAGAAGACGTATCTACACCCCAATATCAGAGGGTAGATTGGTTCATCTATCACTGCTGCTCTGATTTCTCCTTCCACATAGCGAATTTTCACCGTTATCCTTGCGATGGGAAGTGTCATGAGTGGTATGTCCTTAGTCGCCCCTTGTATTTCCACTGTTTCTGTGGTATACTGACTTGGGTCCACTAGGCTAGACTTCACAACTGAATCATAATCCAAACCTGTATCATAAAGGCACCTTATGGTGGCCCCATTACAAATAACATCCTCACAAACTGGGGGGTGATAAGGTTCCTGTTGTCCATTAGGATTAACCTTTAATCTTTGCGTCCCCGACTTCATTGCAGCAATGTTTGAAGGTTTCCTTCTACAAAATTCGGTGTTATGGTTATCCTTCTTGCACCATTTACACCATCTTTTTCCTTGGTTCAACGGTTTTCTTTCATTGAACTTTTGGTCATTGAACTGTGAGTTTCTGTCGCGATAGTCATTTCTTGGCCGCTCAAAGTTTGTCCTACTTTTATTTCCCTGCTCTCTATTATCAAATTTATTAAATTGCTGTGGAGCTTTAAAATTATCTATGTGCTTCTTTTTAGCACCACTTACCTCTGCCTGGGCTGCCTGATACCTCTCAGCGACATTTAAAACCTCTCCCAACTTCTCTGCACCTTGTTCCATGAGAAATTTTCTCATGTCTGGAGCCATGGACTATCTCAATTGCTCAATCATGATCATTTCTTTAAGATCTTGGGTCTTCCCCAGAGCAGTCCATTTCTCCAAATAGGTTTCCAGTCTAGCAGAGAATTGGTGGTATGTCTCCCCAGGCAACAGTTTGGCATTTCTAAATTTCTTACGATAAAATTCACCATTCTTCTCGTACCTTAATAACAAAGCCTGCTTTAACATGTCATAATTGTCTTGGTCTTCCCTGTTCATTTTAGCAAAGACTTCATAAGAAGTACCTCTCAGTCCTTGTGATAGCTTTAAACTCCACCTCTCTCTCTCTAACCCATATGTAGTAGCTAATAACTCAAAACGTCCTAGGTACCCCTCTATGTCATCGTCTTTTTCAACAAAATGGTCTAAATGAAACCCCATAGCTGAGTTTGAGGCTCCCAGACTGGGCGTAGCATCTGAGGCAAAAGGGCTGGCACCATTTTCAGGAGCCTGGCCTTGTAATTCCAGCTCCCTTAGTCGTAATTCGTGCTCCCTTTGCAACCTTCTATCTTCTGCCTCCCTTTCGGCCTTTTTATCTTCTGCCTCCCTTTCGGCCTTTTTATCTTCTGCCTCCCTTTGCTGTCGTTTGTCTTCTGCCTCAATCTGCAGCCTCTTAATTTCTCTATCCGCCTCTAACCTCTTCTCTTCAGCCAACCTTTCAGACTCTAATTTTCTTTCAGCCTCTTTTTCTAATCTCCTTTCTTCCCGTTCAATATATTTATCACATTCAGTCGTTACATATTGAACCAAAACCTGACCATCCATTCCCATCTCCTTTGCGGTCAGCACAGCAGCTGATCTAAATTTTGCTAGCTCCGCCATACTTTTTAGACAATATAATAATATACAAGATAAATCTCTAACCAGTAAATACACTAAGTACTTCTTATGACTATAGTCTAACTAATTCTAACTAACCAGTTAACTAATTAATTATTACTGGCTGTGAAGATTCACCAACTTCTAATTGCCCTTTTAATTTAAAGGGACACTTTTAATTTTAAGGGAATTTTACAATTTTGTTCCCCTAATTTTATTTCTCCCACCAGGAGATCCTTATATTACTGTTTATGCTAAATATCCCTGGACAAGACCCCAATATATGTAGTGGATTTTGATGGTATTGTATGGTGGTGTTATCACCTAGTGTGATGCGTGAGGTCAGCTGTGAAGGCTCCTGAGATAATTGTAACTGTGAATATACAGAAGGCCCTTTCGTGCTACCACTTTATGACCTCACACATATCTTTTTTTACTAATGAATGTGGCTACGTTAAAATCTAGGGTACTGAATGCAATGTGTTGTATGGACATATACACACACCCACAGATATTAATTAAGTCTAATACTATCAATAAAATTTATAACACAATGAACTAAATTCAGCTGGTTAAATTTAGAATAGAAAATCTTTTTTTAAATTTATTTGTTCTGAACCAAGGTTTTATTTTGGCCAGAACTTATGCACAGATTTTGAAATTTATGAATGAATGGCATGAATAAATGGCATGTTAAATGAAAGATGTTTACATATGCAATCTTCAAGATTAATTATAGTATTTCTGTTCGTAATGTTAATTTTTTCTGGGAAAACTATGAATGGATGTGCTGTTGGGGTGGCTTCATCCCTCCCTGTTTATGCCTACACAGCATTGTCCATTAATGATGGAAGGAAATGGGATGCTTCAGTAGTAAATTCTCTTGGGTGCTAGTTTTATGAAGTTGGTGTAAGTTCAGCAGGCCAGCTAGCCTACTTAACTTTGCCAGATTTGTTCTGGTGCTGGAATCTGATGGCCCCACCTCTCCGTGCTTGAGCAATACACAGATGTTCTGTCGAAATGTACCCTGCACGGGTCCTCACTTCAATTATTAATCAGCATTTGACACCACCTTAGTGTCAAGATCGAACTCACAGCTCTGAAATAAAGTATTGGTTTTTGCTCAGAACCTTACCTAATAAGCCACTTCTACACATAACAAATTACAATAACACCACATAAACAGGGTCAGTTCTCTCTGACCAGACAGCACATCTTACCTAGTTGGTTTCGCATAGGGTAAGTTTCCCCAGTCTACAGATTCTGAAATAGGTGCATTATCTCACTGCCATAGAATAGGATAGGTGATATGATTCACTGTTCTCAACACTTGATCACCCCTTCCTAAACCTTGCTGTAGTTTATATATTGTTTGTCCCTAGACCCTGAACTAGGGCGGGGGGTCCAGAGCGAATCCTTACTTGTTTGTAAGGCTAGATTTCGATATGGCAGTATCAAATCACTCGAACATTAAACAATATTCAAAATATACAAAGAAATAATTTCAATCTTACCAGATTATGAATAAAGAACACAGAAATGCTAGCAAAACTCAGCTGAGCTACTGGCTATAGTATGGCGTCCCTGAACTTATTTCAATTTATTTCATTTGGAAATCACCACACTTGAAATTTACTGTGTCTATCACTGGACAACTATTGAGGAATGGCAAAAAAGCTCGTCTGAGCGCGGATAATATGATTGTCTGTGGCCAATCAATGCCTTGGTTTTTTTTTTAAATTCAAATTTCCTACACTAAAGTCATTTCAGTCATGCTTCAGTCAAGTATGGATTTTTATCTGTTAGTCTGTCCGTCTCTACTTGCGTTTTCACAAAAACGTACTTGATTTTTGAACCAACCTTTCTCTCCCCTCCAAAATTTTGTCGTTAAAAGTTATTTTTAGACACAGCTTCCACCAATATCCCTTCTCTTCCATGCTAAGTAGATTTGAACACCTGCGTCTCGAGGTCGCGATTTTTTGTGCAAATAGCGACACTTTTGATTCAATGCAGTCTTTCGCTGTTGTGAACAACACTGTCTTTTGTCATTATTTTCAATATTATCTATCCGTCTGTAAAATTAAAAACATATTATTTCACTGCTCAGAATAGGGAGCCGCGCTAGCGTAGTGGTTACAACACCGATCTGGCGACCGGGTGATACAGGATCAAACCCGGGCGACGGCATTTGAGGATTTTTCGTCGACCGGGATTTGGACTGGATTAACTCGAGACCTGGCGATGACATTTGAAGCAGTGTCGTCGACCAGGGACTGGCGGCTCCTGAGCCGACCCAGCTGCAATGGGTACCTCCGAAATCGGCGAGTATCTGCCTGAATGGCGAGGGACACCTGTCTCTGTACAAGAAATAAAGGGATACTCACGTAAAATCAATGTCAGGTTAGACATAAAATAATAACCTGATATTTCGCCTCGAGTATTAGCGGGCGAACGCAAAAAAAAAAAAAAAAAAAAAAAAAAACTGCTCAGAATGGGCCATCCGGGCAGCTAATTTTTATATTCCTAACATTAATATTAAGAAAAAGTTACTTTTTAAATTTTGTAATATTTCAAGCATCTGCGTTTAGCCGCTGAATTCAAATCAAAGGCTTGGTATCGCAAAAGCGTCCAATAAATGACTGTGGCGTATCATATCCAAGGTCCCTTCTGTCGAATTCCTTACTTTATGTCAACTTGGGGGATGGGGGGAAAGGAACTTTTCCTCCTTGCCCCACCAATTTGCGTCCATTAACCTCGCTAGTTCAAGTACGCGTTCAGTCAGATTTTTGTCTTTTGATCCTCGTTCCGTTTTGCCTTCAAGTCTAACACCTGATGACCCGCGGCGCGGGCGATCATGTATTCCAGCAGCTTACGCATTGGTTTTTATCCTTACATTTTATCCTTTGGAGATATTTTTACGTTGTATCACTCGTTAATTTTATGACACCTCTCTTGCCCTGGGGGTTCCAGAACAAGGACTGCTTTGTAATGCTATCAACAGGTTTCCTCAGTGTGTGTCCTATCCATCGCCATCGCCTTCTTCTCATCTCTTGTTCCACTGGCACTTGTCTAGTTCTTGTCATCAGTTCCACGTTGGTAACCTTGTTATACCATTTTAATCCCTCTATTCTATTATCAGTACCTGGAAAATTATTATGTCGCATGATGTTAGAAAGACTTAAATTGCATGCTGACGAAAAGATCAGAGAAGAACAAGCGGGTTTCAGGCCGAAACGATCATGTATTGATCAAATATTCACACTAAGAACAATTATAGAAGAATCAGTGGAAATTCAATCGCCACTTATTATCACCTTCGTCGATTTTCAAAAAGCCTTTGATAGTCTACACCGCCCATCATTGTGGAAGATACTTACAATCTATGGTTTTCCAACAAAATATGTGAATATAATCAAAGCGCTATATGACAATGCAAGATGTTGTGTTAGAACAAATAAAGGGAATACAGAATGGTTTACAGTAGAAACAGGGGTGAAAAAAGGCTGTATTATGTCACCACTACTTTTTGGAATAGCTATTGATTGGGTTATGAGAAACTATACCCACAATGAACAATTAGGTATAAAATGGACAAATGGAAAATTCCTGGGGGACCTGGATTTCGCAGATGATTTAGCATTCTTAAGTTCAACACCCAGACAATCCCAAGAAGCAGTAAATAATTTGTGTCATCTCTCGGTTAAAATAGGTCTCCAAATAAATGCCTCTAAAACTAAAGCTATGAACTTTTCTAACGAGACCTTTGATATCATCTTGAACGGGGAAAAACTACAGAAAGTTGAAAGTTTCAATTATATAGGCAGTAAAATGACTCAGGATGGTGACACAACAAGAGAAATCCATACTAGAATTGCTTTTGCAGCTAGCGCCTTCAATAGATTATCTAACATTTGGAAATTACGATCATTGAATATACATACCATGCTTCGTCTGTTTAATTTAAATGTTATCTCAGTGTTAACATACGGCTGTGAGAGTTGGAAAATAACAAAATCATTGGAGAACAAGCTGAATACAGTCGAGAACAAATGTTTTAGAAAATTCATGAACATCAGTTGGAAAAAATTCAAGACTAATCGACAAATAAGAGAAGACTCTAGGCAGAAATATGTCTCCGACTATATAAGGAAAAGACGATGGTCATATATCGGTCATGTCCTACGAATGCAAAACAACAGAATACCACTACAGGCGCTCACTTGGGTTCCTGAGGGTAAGAGGAAAAAAGGAAGACCAAAAGAAACACTCAGAAGAACAATAATAAGAGAAGGAAGAACGTTGGGCCTAAATAATGTGCAAGAGCTAAGAGGAGTGGCGTCACAACGAACAACCTGGAGAGCACAGGTTTCTGCCTTATGCGCCGTGTTTGGTGCTTAAAGAATTTATTATTATTATTATTATTCTACGCAAGCACCCATTTATGAAAGTCTGTAGCTTTTTGGTTGTTGTCTTTGTTGTTCTCCATGTCTCAGAGCCATACAATAGGACTGACTTCACATTTGAGTTGAAGATTCTTATTTTCGTATTGGATCCGATTTCTCTTGATTTCCATATGTTTCCCAATGCAATGAAAGCTCCTCTTGCTTTTTGTATTCTTATTTTAATATCACTGTCTGTCCCTCCAACTTTGTCTATATTGCTGCCAAGATATGTGTACGATTCTACATCTTGTATTGGTGCTTCTTCAAGTTCAACCCTGTTTTCATTACCTGCATTTATTCTCATTATCTATGTCTTTTCCCTGTGTATTTTCAGACCCAATTGCTGTGACCTCTCATCGAGTGTTTTCAATTTGTCCTGCATCTGATTACGGTTATGGGACAGAAGAGCCAAGTCATCAGCAAAATCCATATCATCCAACTGCTTAGTCAGAGTCCACTGGATTCCATTTCTGTTGTGTGTTGTTGATGTTCTCATAACCCAGTCTAATAAGAAAAGAAATGGAGACAAGAGGCATCCCTGTCGCACTCCTGTTCTTATCCCAAATGGTTCTGTAAGCTGTCCTTCATGAAGAACTCTGCATGTCATGTCTTCATATGTTTTCTTTATTAAATTAATGATCTTCAGTGGAACTCCATAATGCCTCATCAATTTCCAAAGTTATTCTCTGTCTACACTGTCAAATGCCTTTTCGTAGTCCACAAATCCGATGTATAAGGGTGAATTCCATAAAAAAAGAAAAAAATACTGGCCGAGATGGATTATTATTACTTACTTAGTCGTTTCTCTTCTGCCCTGGGGTGTATATAGGTTTGCTAGAGAGAGCGCCGTACTATCCTATCGGCTGCCTTCCTCCTGACCTGGTGCCAATCTAGTCATTGGTCCTTCAGAGGTTGTTCTTATTTGAAGACAAACAGGTGATCGGCCTGTTGTACCTTTGCAAGGGGGAGGGGCTGCCTCCTTACGACCTCCATGCATGCTGTCTGCCTGGTTCACGATTTTATCCACTACATCCTTAGCCGCATAAAACACTCAGGTCAGTCAGAATTCCTCCTCACTTTTTTTCAGCACGGGCTTGGGACTGGCCTAGGTGGAGTTGATTGTCTAATGTCATAAGAGGTAATAATCTAATGTTCAAAACCGAATACAGCACCCACACAATATACTCTAATTATAAGCTAAAGTGCCCATTTAGGGACAGGTAGAATGCAGTATCGAATCTCGAAAAAGAAGTCCCTCCCTCTCCTCCTTCCTTCCGCCCCTCCCCTCCCCCAATTCATAACACGGATATAAAACATTTGTTTTGTGACGAAATCAGTTGTGCACTTTTCATAAATTGCGTTCTCTCCGGCAGTATCACTTCAATTTTCTATTTTCCTCACCGATCGTCCTTTTATTTGGCATATTTTATGCACTTGCATTTTTTGCTCTGACCACTCCCTAGACTTGTTTACGCTTCGCCAGGTGAATCGTAGTAATATAAGGCTAATTAGACAGGTCAGCGGATAATACTTTATCACTTAAGTCGTCTAGCCACCTTTGATACAGACGGTCATTGTTGACAAAGGCGCCCGATCGACGGAAAGAAATCCGTATGGGAGATGGACGCGTAAACACAGGTAATATATGTAATCGCTTCCGCTGGACCATCTCTGTATCAATTTTACAGATAACCTGTCAGATGAGACAATATGGGTGGAAGGTATTAGTCAGGAAATAAGTTCACCGATGTGTTTGTGAGTTTGTACAAATACAATCGGAACTATTACTGCCATATTTGAAAGAGGTCACGAGTTTAAATTTTAAAATTTGATATTTTACTACACGCGGGGGATAGTAAACCAAAGACCACAACCAAAAAGCTACAGACTTTCATAAATGGAAATTTTCCCGACCAAGTGTTCAAAGCATCTAATCAAAGTTGCTGTGTCCATTCTACTGTGCCAGGAGATTGTATATCCCATTGGGTAAGTGAACATATAGTTTAAAATGTGAATTGTGAAATGTCTGTACTTGCTAAGTGGCTATACCAGACATAGGAGGCTGGCATCCTCAACATATGAAAGGAGTATATTCATAAACCACTACAACAAGCGCTGGTGATTGCTTCTTGCTAGTAGTACAGAAAATCGACAGCATAGGTGACCCCAGACTCCGAATGGAGCAGTGAGAAGTGATGATAACATCACATGTGCCTAAAGTGTATAGTACCATTTTGTGAGATATATTTACCTTGTTAATTGTATTTCAGGCAAGTCATTGCCCTCGCGCTTCCAGACACATTTTTACAATTAAAGTAACCAGAAGAATAACGGTGATTTCTAATCAAATTCCCTGAGTTATACTGTGTATACTCATTGAGAATAATTATTCAGAGAGGCTAACATTAGTGGGTGGCCAGCGAGACAATGCGCCTGTTAATTTGCAGCCCACAAATGTACTTAGCAGAGGCATTCGCTCTTTTCTTTTCCTAAAGTTCGTGGTTCGAAGCTACAAGACGGTTCTTAGCATCAGACCAGTCTGACGTAAGAATCTTCGCCACTATCTTTGTGGTTCAAGAGCTGTGTTCGACACCAACTACCTACAGTGGACACGTTGAAGACACTCACCTTGACATTAGGAGTGAAGTTCATCTAGACTCCTATAGAGAAGAGTCCTCATCACAAAAATCCTAACAAAGACCCATTGCAGTACTCAGCAAGCTAAGTCTTTTGTAACAGACACACAACAGACACTAATAGCCATCAGTCCTCAATTAAGTCTGAGTGAAGACAAATTTTAAAACCTGCTAAAATCATCTTCATCCATATTTATTTAAATTTGTTATAAAGACTAATTGATTATTAAATTTGTTATATGTTATTTTACAAATTCATAGTTGATTCAGTTCTTATAGATAAGAAAGCGCATGTATGATCGACAATATTTAACATATACATACATATATTTACGGCCATAGAGCCAAAATTAATTATAAAAGGAATTTCGCTGGATTAAACCAGCTGGTGGCTCGAACAAGCCAAACTATTGCTTAAAACTTCACAAAATGTACCGTATCGGATATAAGTTAATAGTGCTCTGCCCAATGCAGCATTATTCTTGCATTCTGAATTATCTTGTGAACACTCCCTTGCGATAGAAGCGTCATTTTTCTTCTATCTACAACTCTGTCAAGAGTAATCTTGTGCGAAGGTATACACCTTTGACGACCCATTTTAGATACTCTTGAGTTTTGGCCACTGGTGTTACACTACTGCAGAGCAAAATACATGTTGCCATACAATAAATAAATAAACAATAAGGTGAAATATTTTAAGAGAACAAAGTCAATAATTGACAAAACTTACATTTTTTATAAAATAATTGGAAGGTGGGAAAAACTGTCCATTGCTGAAGCCTAAATTTTGTTTTTGTTGTTGGTGTGGATTTGATAGTTTTAGTCAGCTAGTATTTTGAACTTAGAGTGGCTAATTTTATTTTAGTTAAGTAGCAATTGCAATTTTCGTGTAGCATGTAACCAATCTCTTTCCACACTGATGGACCACTACTGCAGAGCAAAGGGGAGGCAAATCCCGTGACATGTTTACATCCGCATTCGTGGGTAAAATCATTGATCATCATTTCCCTTTGCGGTCATTACGGAGTATAGAGCCATCACTGTGTCTGCCCCCCCCCTCCCCCCTCTATTCAGGAAGCCTGCACTAAGCACTCACATGTTCTTGCAGTGGTGGTTTCTGTGGCGATTTGTTTCACATGATGAGGTTGCTAGCCACATACATAATCTCATATTAGTCCCATAATGATACATACTACCAGCTCAGCAGAAGAGAACAAGTGGTAATCTTCAGACTCCGCACTGGCCACAACTGGTTGAGCTATTATCTATTCAATAAGCTAAAGATAGGAACTACCGATGAGTGTAACTGTGGCACTGATAAAATGACTGCTAAACATCTGCTTCAAAGTTGCCCAACATATACGGAACAGAAAAAGGTCATATGGCCGACACCAGTACTATTCGTGGAAAAGCTCTACGGAGATTCAAATAGCCTCAAACTGACTGCTGGTTTCTTTGAAAACATTCAAGTAGACGTCTGAGAGTGTACGAATAAGAAGAAGATATTAGTCGCCTTGTACGACATGCCTGAGTGTGCAGTAGTTCTGTTATTTCTTTGTCTCTTTAGAGACCAATAGGAACAAACACTAATATGAGGATGTGCCTGGGGCAGGCAACCTCATCATGTAAAACACATTTCTGCAAGAGCCACCGTTGTAAGAGCATGTGCATGCTTGATGCAGGCTTCCTGCAAAGGGGACCTGCCACACTGATGGCTCCCTACTCCGTAAGGAACAGAAATGAAAATGATGATCATCCTATATATAAAATCCCAGCTTTTTCTGTCAGTGCGTAAAGCTAAGGGATGCAACTTTGGTTGAAAGTTAGACATAAATTGTATTGTTTCCCTTACACGTACTCTCCAGAAAATAGTAACACTCGACAAAGAAAAGTGCGCAAAGGGTGGTGTGCACAAAAATATTTATAGAATGTGTGATCCCGTATACAAACATTGGGATCCTCGCTGCTGTTACGTAGTTTGTGTACTATGGTGGTGCACAGTGGTTTTTTAAAATACTTTTGAATAAGTAAAATTGCCGTTAGGTATTGGTGCTTTGGAATTTAATTCCCGTCTTATGACGGGCTTTTACACTAGTACTAATGATAATTAGAGCTAGGATTTTAATGATCTAAAAGTTGCTAGAAAATGACCTTTAGATCATTAAAATCCTAGCTCTAGGGAGAAAGTTGTGGAAACTCACTAAACAATTGAATGACGATAACAATTCTCAACGACAAACCATTACACTAGACGATGCAGGGAAACTATATACCGGCAAACAAGCAGCAGACATATTTGCAGAATCCTACAGAAATGAAAGTAACATCTCCGTCAATTTACGCAGACAACGAGACATTCATCAAGAAATAATCCACAGCGTGAATTCATCGCAAGTTATTGGCAAGGTGGTTGTGGGTGTTTCATTATTAAAATCAGGTGTTACTGTTGGTGGTGGTCTGTTTAGCACCTCCATGAAGTGCTCAGCCCATCTCTTCATTTGTTCTTTTTCTGTTGGTATTGAATTCCCTAATTTACCTTTAACAGGTGTTTCCATAGCAGTAGGCTGGTGACATAGTTGTTTTGTAATTTGATAAAGGCACCTACTATTACCAGTTCTTGCAGCATTTTCAGCTTCTACGGCCAGTTCATTGATGAAATGTCTTTTATGTCTTATGAGTTAAGCCTCTGGGTATATCTGACATTTTCGCTTAATAAACACTGGTATTTCAAATCATACTCAGGAAGTTTATGGGGTATGATGAAACTACAGCCCCTCATACACAGTGACTCTCCCTCTTAGATGAATAAAGTGTAAGCTGTGAACATTCCAACAGAAAAGATATATATTGACTTTTTAGTTAGTGGACAAAGAATCCAGATATTTTAGTTGACCTTTTCTGTAAACTATCGTGTCCTCATTTTCAAAGACCTGTCCAAAAGATATGGCTGGACAGGCAGATTAAATTGTACAGAAAAAAAAATATTCCTTTTAAAGAAAAACTTAACCACTGGTTTTATTCACTTCCTCATAGAAACTTAAAGTGTTTTTGTGTTGTGTACCATCATTTCATTTCCCCCCTAGACACTAGGTACATCATACACCAGACACTAGAGCCAAAATAGTGACCGTGTGAGATCTAGGGAGGTAGCGTTAGGTTCCCTGCACATAATTCATCATCATCATTTATAGAGTCAGGGGCCTACATGTGCTTGACCTCACACGGTTAATACAGACACGGATTTCATTCTTTTTAGGATACCATCATAACCTCCCCAGCAAATCAAACTTTGTTACAGTATTCTCTCTTACATGGTTTTTTTTACCACTTCACCTCTCATCATCTAATTTAACCTGCAGTGATAATAAAAATTTATATATAAACACTTATTACGCCTCTGTTTGCTTTAGATGTCGTAAATATCTGTGTGTGTGTGTGTGTGTGTGCTTATACATTGTCTTACTCCGGCGTTCCGCTACACGCCAACACACACCCATCACTACCCCCCGCACTCTCCATTAAAAACCCCACCGACCAGCTAACGACAATAATTATCCTTTCCTCCGCCATTTTATCGGTTTTTTGACGTCATATTTCCTTATATAAACCCTTGCTCCGCCAAAATACGACTCGAAACCTCCCTACTATACTACTCCTAAGCGTTAAATATATATATATATATATATATATATATATATATATATATATATATATATATATATATATATATATATATATATATATATATATAGTTCTGGCTCACACCTTTTCTTTTATACATATAAAAAACTGTATCGACTATGATTGTTTAGTTTTAAAACAACAACAGGTAGCAAATTTAATAATCAGTTAGTATTAACAGTTTTATTAGCAGTATTATGCAGGAGGCTCTCTACGATTATAAATCAACCATATCGATTGGAGGCCGACCTCTGTGCAACCTACGTTTTGCTGATGATATTGATCTGATAGCTGGATCAGAATCAGAACTTCAAGACCTTACCTCTAGACTGGAGAAAGTAACAAGAACGTATGGGATGGAAATTAATATAGAAAAAAAGCAAGATATTGGTGAATAGCCATAAGAAACATGTTCCGACCAACATTACGTTAAATGGGCAAACGTTAGAAGAAGTTAACACCTTTAAATATCTCGGGTCCACTATATGTAGTGATGGAAGATCAATTAAAGAAATCAAGACAAGACTTGAGATGGCCTCAGCTGCCATGACAAGGTTGAATGTGATATGGAAAAGTAACATCAGTTTTCCTGTGAAGATCAAATTATACAAATCACTTGTATTATCTGTTCTCTTGTATGGGTGTGAGGGCTGGACACTCACTGCAGATACGGAGCGAAGGATTCAGGCTTTCGAGCATAAATGTTATAGAAGAATTTTGCGCATTTGCTATAAAGAGCACAAAACAAATGTCTATGTTAGAGAGAAGATAAACACCTATGCAGGCCACCAAGAACCACTTTTGTCAATAGTGAAACGTCGAAAGCTTGCCTGGTTTGGGCATGTAACTCGTCATGACTCCCTTTCGAAAACGATCCTTCAGGGAACAGTCGAAGGTAAACGGAGAAGAGGAAGGCAGAGAAAATCCTGGGCTGATAACATCAAAGAATGGGCAGGACACGGTTTTTCCACACTTGTACGCATTGCTGAGGATAGAGAGCAGTGGAGGACCCTGTCTGCTGATGCTTCCACCATGGCACCCCTACGACCCATGACGGGTTACGGGCTGAGATGATGATGATGATTAACAGTTTAAAATAAATAATTTGCTGGTGACTTTTATATTGGAATCAAATTTTCTCTTCACCGAGATTTAGGGTGAGGATATAGTTCAGAAAAAATTACGTCCTTTTTGCTGGTGCCTTTTTATAAGCACTTAACGTTTAGGTGAGTCATGCAGCTGTGATTTTCGTCACTGCTTGGTGATGAAGGCACTTCTTCACACAACGTGTCCGATTTAGGCGGTTGGTGTTGATTCCCTGCGTTTCACTCACAATTAGCTTCGTTCCACGAACTTTTTGAACAAAATAGAAAGAACAAAATGCCTCTGCTAAGTACACTGAGTTGGAAGCTTAATGTGGCTGGCTGATTATATTGATGAATAGATGGAAGAAAATGAATATATGAATAAGTACCAAGACTGTCAAAGATAGTCTCACTGAAATTTTGGATCGAGGAAAATCTGCAGAAAATGTAAGTATAAGTTCCGCAGGAAGAAAATAGAGTGAGAATCACTGGCAGATCTATTTATAGGGATACTGTAAAGTAACTGTCTCTTAGCAGGTTGAGAATCCTTGGAGTTGACTAAGAGTTAGTAGTTATCCAGGCCACACTTTTCCCTAAGGTACTGAATGATTAGAAAGAGCCCCCATTAATTAAATACAAATATGACATAATCTTACAGTATTAGACATCACTGTAACACCAAAGAAAAGTCAGTAAACTAATCTTGATTTTAGAAATTTACAATGAAACTTTACTGATGGAAATAAGATGTCATATATCGAACATGTATTCAATCAAATATTTATAGAATTTAAGATAATCAAAAATGCAATAATGTCTATAAAGTTACTGACAGTTTGTCTCAGGACTTATAAAATTTCACTTGAGTTTGAAAACAATGATTATTTATCTTTCAGCATTAGGACATTAATGAAGTTGTGTTTATAGTGGTTATAGTGGTTTATAAAACTGTTGATAATTCATCATAGGACATTTCTTAAGTTTGATTGAAGAAGTGGTTCGTTCTTGATAGTGCCACTTATCTGGATTCTTGACAGCAATCCTGGTCACTCCCTGATTTCTCCGGGTGAAAGAAAAGGGTTGGGTGTTAGGTGCAGATCTATCTCAGGGGTTGGAAGTTCTCTTTCCCTGATCCAGGTTTCGACGTCATCGATGAAGACGGAAGCTCCTGGTGTAGTCTACCCTAAAAGAACTGGCGAAGATACAACACGACTTCGGTAATCCTCCATTTGGGAGAGATTAATTATTAAGTCTTTGGGTCGCCCGTCCCTCAGACTTCACAGTACAGACCCATATTTGTCTTTTGTACTGCTGTCCTACAGTTTATGCATGTGAGACAAATACCATGTAAGCATACTACACATCATAAGGGTACTTACCGGTTTGCTTAAGTCAATAAATCAGATATATCATAAAAGACATCTTTGTCATAAAATTAACAAGTGATACAACGTAAAAATATCTCCAAAGGATAAAATGTAAGGATAAAAACATAACGCGTAAGCTGCTGATAGTACATGATCGCCCTGACCGCGGGTCATCACCCTCCATAAAAATTGACTTGTTAGACGGGAAATCAAAACGGTTACCATTTGGAGGGATGAGAACGGCGGATCAAAAGGAAAAAAAAAATATGACTGAAAAAAATTGCGTGAGACTAGCAAGGCTAAGGAGACGCACTTGGGGGGGGGGGGGGGGGGGGGGGGGGGGGGGGGGGGGGGGGGGGGGGGGGGGGGGGGGGGGGGGGGGGGGGGGGCGGGGGGGCGGGGGGGGGAGGTGTGGGGGAACGGAGGAAAAAATCCACGTCCCCAAATTGACACGAGGTACGGAAACGGACGCTTTTGCGATACCAAGCCTTTGATTTGAATTCAGCGGCTAAACGCAGATGCTTGAAATATTACAAAATTTAAAAAGTAACTTTTCTTAATATTAATGTTAGGAATATAAATATTAGCTGGCCGGATGGCCCATTCTGAGCAGTGAAATAATATGTTTTTAATTTTACAGACGGATAGATAATAATGAAGATAATGACAAAAGACAGTGTTGTTCACAACAGCGAAAGACTGCATTGAATCAAAAGTGTCGCTATTTGCACAAAAAATCGCGACCTTGAGACGCAGGTGTTCAAATCTACTTAGCATGGAAGAGAAGGGATATTGGTGGAAGCTGTGTCTAAAAATAACTTTTAACGACAAAATTTTGGAGGGGAGAGAAAGGTTGGTTCAAAAATCAAGTACGTTTTTGTGAAAACGCAAGTAGAGACGGACAGACTAACAGATAAAAATCCATACTTGACTGAAGCATGACTGAAATGACTTTAGTGTAGGAAATTTGAATTTAAAAAAAAAAAAAGGCATTGATTGGCCACAGACAATCATATTATCCGCGCTCAGACGAGCTTTTTTGCCATTCCTCAATAGTTGTCCAGTGATAGACACAGTAAATTTCAAGTGTGGTGATTTCCAAATGAAATAAATTGAAATAAGTTCAGGGACGCCATACTATAGCCAGCAGCTCAGCTGAGTTTTGCTAGCATTTCTGTGTTCTTTATTCATAATCTGAGCTGTGAGTTCGATCTTGACACTAAAGGTGGTGTCAAATGCTGATTAATAATTGAAGTGAGGACCCGTGCAGGGTACATTTCGACAGAACATCTGTGTATTGCTCAAGCACGGAGAGGTGGGGCCATCATATTCCAGCACCAGAACAAATCTGGCAAAGTTAAGTAGGCTAGCTGGCCTGCTGAACTTACACCAACTTCATAAAACTAGCACCCAAGAGAATTTACTACTGAAGCATCCCATTTCCTTCCATCATTAATGGACAATGCTGTGTAGGCATAAACAGGGAGGGATGAAGCCACCCCAACAGCACATCCATTCATAGTTTTCCCAGGAAAATTAACATTACGAACAGTAATACCATAATTAATCTTGAAGATTGCATATGTAAATATCTTTCATTTAACATGCCATTTATTCATGCCATTCATTCATAAATTTCAAAATCTTTGCATAAGTTCTGGCCAAAATAAAACCTTGGTTCAGAACAAATAAATTTAAAAAAAAAAGATTTTCTATTCTAAATTTAACCAGCTGAATTTAGTTCATTGTGTTATAAATTTTATTGATAGTATTAGACTTAATTAATATCTGTGGGTGTGTGTATATGTCCATACAACACATGGCATTCAGTACCCTAGATTTTAACGTAGCCACATTCATTAGTAAAAAAAGATATGTGTGAGGTCATAAAGTGGTAGCACGAAAGGGCCTTCTGTATATTCACAGTTACAATTATCTCAGGAGCCTTCACAGCTGACCTCACGCATCACACTAGGTGATAACACCACCATACAATACCATCAAAATCCACTACAATCTTCAACATGTACAGTTAACCACCATCACTAATAATCCTTCATAACACAGGGTGTATGCTTAATCTCTACCAAGTTCACCAAAGTATTGCAATAAATCAAATCTCTTGTTACAGTCAGTATTTAATATTTCTGGCTCTACTCATTATCAAGAATTGAAATGTACAATCTCACAAAACCATTCATACTTCTGTATTAATATGATTATAATTATTATTCTTATCATTATCATTAAATTGCACCAGTTGGATTTGATTCTCTAACCCAATACGCGTTGGAATTGAATTACTCCTTTAAAAAATTAGAGCATTAAAATATCAACTCAGCACACCCAAATGGTAGCAAATACGCTATCTCTGAAATATGCTTTAAATCCCATTCAATGGCAAACACAGAGGAGATAACTCATCCATAAGATTATAGTCAAAACCGACATTAAGGGAAGAAAGTAATGTTCAGTCTTACCAGTTAGTTATACTCATGAAAAATAACAATCCTTAATGATATTACATACATGTAATAGAATGCAATCAATATAAATATATATCTCACTCACCCACTCGGTTGTACTTTTGCAAAAAAGCGAAGGCTTTGTCAAAAGCAAGTCTTACGCCTAGGCACAGGCTGCTTATCATTCGAGTTGAGTTCTTTCGTGACCAAAGTTGTTGGATGCAGTGGTAGACAATTGTTAATTCTCAGACTAAATACTGATTCCAGCGAAATCCCATTGTACCAAAGACAGGTCAGCGTCTCTGGCCTAATGGATATGAACGCAGTTTCATAATCCAGATATACCAGGTTCGAAACCTGCTGCAGGCGGTGTCGTAGCAGATCGCTTTGTGTGGATTTTTAACAATGGTATAAGCGCCGTACCGTTCAGAAAGCAATGGCAAACTACTGAATGAAAAAAACTGCCTAGAAAAATCACAAACAGCCAATAAAAGCTAGGGTTGATTGCTACGTCCTGTAAAGGATAAGCAACTAACTTTAACCAAAGACAGATTTATGGGACTACCCACCCATTTTCCATCTTAGTTTAATGAACCCATGGGCACTCTTGTCATCTGAACTCTGTCCCAAGGATATACATTACTTTAAAGGGGAGTGTGAAAAACCCATTACATCTCTCCGACCTGCAACAATAGTCACCATATCATTTACTTCCATTAAATGACTGCAGGACCCCCGGCGACTTTTTTTCCGGGCAACCGATTTGCACAGATGCACGAAATGATACTATAATCCAATTTTTGGGTGACTGCACTGGAGTGTGTGTCAGGGAAGATTTAATGAACACACCTGTTTGTAGCGGGAGGTTATTTAAAATTATTTATTATGTAAGAGTATGCCAGTAAAGAGTTCTGCCCTTACAAGTAATACCCCAGTCTTAGAAATAAGCACTGGTGTATTGTTACCATAACAATAGTCAGACTGTGAAAACCATGGCCCAGTTGGTAAGAAGTAGTACCAGGCTTTAAGGTGTCTCCTCCCTGTGACTATCTTATGATTACTTTATTCTAGGGGATAAGTAAAATGTACATTCACTGAACCCACAAAATGGAAGAAGTGAATAAATCCTCAGGTACAGTTAAAACAGTTTAATAATTACACTAATATTCTATTTCTGATAGTTGGAAAAGAGCATACACATATATATATATAAAAGTATTCACACAATTACTATTATTGTCTGTTTAGACTTCAAGATCTAAAATAATAAAGTTACTGAAATCACTGTTATTAGTCCTTTGAATTTAAGGATAACTGTCATCAGTTGACTGAGTTTCTGTATGGTTACTTATTGTTTTCAACTATTGGCTGTTTCACATGTATAGGTGGTCAGTGTCAAACAGGACACTTATCTTTCCAACTTGATACTGCTGAAACTGTCCTTTGCTGATATCAGACTTGGTAGGCCCAACAGTAGGGATGCCAATGACCAGTTGAAGTTCACTCTTTGGGGTCCTGCACTTTTGTGGGATTGTCTCGGATGAACGACACCGGCTTCTGATACTGGACAGTCTGGTTTGAGTTATTTCATGGAACCCTCAGACTTCAGATACTGGACTTAAAAATGTTTCTGGCGATCCGCTCACAATTCATGGGTAGTGGCGAAACTCTGCCTCCAGTCTGTCTCAAACCTACTTCGTTGTGTATCCCTCCCGTTTTACCGATACGCTTTAAATACGTATAGCGCGGACGTATCGGAGAGTACCGACGTCACAGCTTAAACCTAAGCCTGAAAAATCCTTCCCGAACAGTGATTTCGGCCGATCTGTGCGTCGACTTAAATTTTGCCTTTCTCATTCTCGTCATATATAATACCCATATTGTTCCATCTTATCTAGTTTTATAGGGAGCCGCGCTAGCGTAGTGGTTACAACCCCGCTCTGGCGACCGGGTGATACAGGATCAAAACCCGGGCGACGGCATTTGAGGATTTTTCGTCGACCGGGAATTGGACTGGATTAACTCGAGACCTGGCGAAAACATTTGAAGGAGTGTCGTCGACCAGGGACTGGCGGCTCCTGAGCCGACCCAGCTGCAATGGGTACCTCCGAAATCGGAGAGTATTTGCCTGAATGGCGAGGGACATTTGTCTCTGTACAAGAAATAAAGGGATACTCACGTAAAATCAATGTCAGGTTAGACATAAATGATAACCTGAGATTTCGCCTCGAGTATTAGCGGAAGCGATCATAACCTCTGCATAGCTAAACTGAGAATTAAACTGAAGAAGTTATACCAACAGAATAAAAATAGAAGAATAGATGTACACAGACTGCAATCAAATGATATAAAGGAGGAATATAATGTCAAAATGAACAACTATTTCGATGCTTTAGGCAAAATTGACAACGATATCACCACCAAGACAATCGATACTAAATGGGAACAACTGAGAACAGCAATGACAGAAGCAGCAGTAGCGACCACCGGATACCTAGTACATAAAAAGAAAAAATGGATGAGAGAAGATACTTGGGATAAAATACAAGAAAGGAAAACAGCAAAACTTAAACTACTAGCGGCAAGTACACATAATGCAGTTGAATCTTGCAAACTATCTTATAACTTGTTAAATAAAGAAGTGAAGACAAAAACTCGAAGAGATAAAAGACATTTCATCAATGAACTGGCCGTAGAAGCTGAAAATGCTGCAAGAACTGGTAATAGTAGGTGCCTTTATCAAATTACAAAACAACTATGTCACCAGCCTATTGCTATGGAAACACCTGTTAAAGGTAAATTAGGGAATTCAATACCTACAGAAAAAGAACAAATGAAGAGATGGGCTGAGCACTTCATGGAGGTGCTAAACAGACCACCACCAACAGTAACACCTGATTTTAACAATGAAACACTCACAACCACCTTGCCAATAACTTGCGATGAATTCACGCTGGACGAGATCAAACAAGCCGTTAAAAGATTAAAAAATTTTAAAGCTGCTGGAGTTGACGAAATTTCAGGGGAAATGATTAAAGCAGTTAATGACAACAACCTCTTGAGAATTTTAGATATTATAAATGAAGTATGGAGAGAAGAACAACCACCACAACAATGGAAAGACAGTATTATTGTAAAGTTACCGAAGAAAGGTGATCTATCAGACTGTAATAACTGGCGTGGTATATCTCTATTATCAGTACCTGGAAAATTATTATGTTGCATGATGTTAGAAAGACTTAAATTGCATGCTGACGAAAAGATCAGAGAAGAAACAAGCGGGTTTCAGGCCGAAACGATCATGTATTGATCAAAATATTCACACTAAGAACAATTATAGAAGAATCAGTGGAAAGGCAATCGCCACTTATTATCACCTTCGTCGATTTTCAAAAAGCCTTTGATAGTCTACACCCGCCCATCATTGTGGAAGATACTTACAATCTATGGTTTTCCAACAAAATATGTGAATATAATCAAAGCGCTATATGACAATGCAAGATGTTGTGTTAGAACAAATAAAGGGAATACAGAATGGTTTACAGTAGAAACAGGGGTGAAACAAGGCTGTATTATGTCACCACTATTTTTTGGAATAGCTATTGATTGGGTTATGAGAAACTATACCCACAATGAACAATTGGGTATAAAATGGACAAATGGAAAATTCCTGGGGGACCTGGATTTCGCAGATGATGTAGCATTCTTAAGTTCAACACCAAGACAATCCCAAGAAGCAATAAATAATTTGTGTCATCTTTCGGTTAAAATTGGTCTCCAAATAAATGCATCTAAAACTAAAGCTATGAACTTTTCTAACGAGACCTTTGATATCATCTTGAACGGGGAAAAACTACAGAAAGTTGAAAGTTTCAATTATTTAGGCAGTAAAATGACTCAGGATGGTGACACAACAAGAGAAATCCATACTAGAATTGCTTTGGCAGCTAGCGCCTTCAATAGATTATCTAACATTTGGAAATTACGATCATTGAATATACATACCAAGCTTCGTCGTTTAATTCAAATGTTATCTCAGTGTTAACATACGGCTGTGAGAGTTGGAAAATAACAAAATCATTGGAGAACAAGCTGAATACATTCGAGAACAAATGTCTTAGAAAACTCATGAACATCAGTTGGAAAGAATTCAAGACTAATCGACAAATAAGAGAAGACTACTAGGCAGAAATATGTCTCCGACTATATAAGGAAAAGACGATGGTCATATATCGGTCATGTCCTACGAATGCAAAACAACAGAATACCACTACAGGCGCTCACTTGGGTTCCTGAGGGTAAGAGGAAAAAAGGAAGACCAAAGAAACACTCAGAAGAACAATAATAAGAGAAGGAAGAACGTTGGGCCTAAATAATGTGCAAGAGCTAAGAGGAGTGGCGTCACAACGAACAACCTGGAGAGCACTGGTTTCTGCCTTATGCGCCGTGTTTGGTGCTTAAAGAATTTATTATTATTATTATTAGCGGGCGAACAAAAAAAAAAAAAAAAAAAAAAAAAATCTAGTTTTATACAGCTGATAAAACTCTATCTTCCTATCCATGTAAATTCCCAAACTGTTATTTATTGATTTTAATATTTAGAACAGAAGTGGGTTACACGCTTTTAGCGTAACTGTGGGCAGCCGAAATACGCATATATCTCCATAAATGAGAACTTCCTACCGTTCCTTCTTATATGCAGTTATACACAATCCTTCCCTGCACTGAAATGTAAAATCCTTTTCATACGGATTCCCTTCTGCTTTTATTTATCCTTGGCGATTTCCTCTGTCTGATACACATTTCGCTGATACGCCGCCATTTTGAAAGCGGTCATTCGATCGTTGATGGGTTTATAAATCTAACTGAACCCGTTTGCAATGGCTTGAAACCAATTTCGTGACATAGCTCCCCCATATTTTAAGCTGGATGATATCTGGCTTAACTATTGGGTACAAGACAATTGCAAATCGACCATTCCGAGGTTAGTTTTCCTTCCTTCTATCCTCCTCAAGCTCTGTGGGATGGCGACTTAGAAAATCTGCGCCCACATTCTGTTTTCCCGGAATATATTCAATAGTGAAGGAATATGGCTGAATCAATAATGACCATCGTAGTAAGCGAGTATTTGCATGACGTGATGAGGCCAAAAATGACAGGGGTTGATGATCGCACTGGACCACAAATGGTTTGCCATACAAATAGGGTTGAAACTTATTGATGGCCCACACCAATGCTAAACATTCCCTCTCTGTAGTAGAGTAATTCTTTTCTGTCGCGTTCAACTTGCGGCTGGCATAAGCAACAGGAAACAGTTCCTCAATCTGGGTCTGAGATTTTTGCAAAAGCGCGGCCCCAATTCCTACATTGCTTGCATCAGTCCGTACTATAAACTCTTGCGTCAGATCTGGTAACTTCAGAATAGGCCTATTAGTGAGTCTATGCTTCAATTCTGAATATGCATGCTCACACTCTGCCGTCCACTTTATTGTGTCAGGTTTTCCTTTCTTTGTCAGATCCGTCAAAGGTGCACATAAGGTGTTGAAGTCTTTGATGTACTTTTGATAGAATCCTCCTAAGGATACGAACGACCTCACATCCTTTTTTGTCTGTGGTCTAGGTGCATTCCTTAACTTTTCTATATTTTTGGGATCAGGAGACATGTTTCCATGACAAATTGTATGTCCCAAAAATTCTAATTCCTGACATCCGATTACACACTTTGTTGGACGAGCAGTCAAACCTGCCTCTCTGAGTCTACCCAGTAACATTGATAGACAATGTAGATGATCCTCAAATGTTTCCGTGGCTATGAGAATGTCATCCATAAAGTTGGTGATGTTAGAGTTGTTCAAGGGTTCCAGCAATTTCCTCATCATCCTTGAAAATACGCTTGGTGCGTTTTTCAACCCGAATGGTAGTACATTAAATTCGTAGTGACCATCCGAAGTGCTAAAAGCCAGCATGTGTCGGATCTCGGGTTTGACAGGAATCTGGTAATATCCCTTACTTAAATCGACCTTAGAGAAATATTTCGCAGAACTTAGCGTCGAGAACAGCTGATTGGTATCCGGTAATGGATCAGCTTGGGTTTCAGTGATCGCATTCAATTTCCGGTAATCGATACAGAATCTCTGTTCTCCACTTGGTTTTCTCAACAGTACAACACTTGAACTGTAAGGTGATTCTGACTTGGAAATAATTTGTTCTTGCAACAGATAATCAATTTCCTCCTTCAATGCCTGTGCCTTGGCATATGGTATAGGGTAGGTCTTCATGCAGATAGATGTTGGATCGATGACCTTCATATCATATGTCAATAAGTTGGTCATCCTGGTTTATCAGTTAACACATCTGCAAGTGTTTTTAAAACTTCTTTAACTTGCTCCCTCTATTCCTGAGTTAACTGAGTACTAATTTTGACTTGTTCATATGTCTCAGTCGGTCTTAATGGATACTCTATTGAGGTAAGTGGTTCATGCTTCATTTCGGTTGCGATGGCCAGAGTCATCATATGAGCTACCTCCGTTGATGTCCTGTCATAATATTTCTTTAACAGATTAACATGGTACACCCTTTCTTTGCCCTTCTTGTCAATTTTGTAATTAGTCCTCGATATTTTCTCTAGCACGTTATATGGACCCTGCCAACCAATCTGCAGTTTGTTGTTACTGCTGGGCAATAGAAGAAGCACTTTTTCTCCAACAGCAAGTTCCCTATCCTTTGCTTTCTTGTTATAGTATTCAGTATGTTTTTTTCTGGCTCTGCGAAGATTGTCATTAGCCAATTTCCAGCCCATTTTCAGTCGAGTGGTCAACTCATTTACATACTGAATTGATGAGGTGACACTTTCCTCTGCCTTCTCATCTGTCCAAGTCCGCAGCAATGCTTCCAGTGGACCTTTTATAGGCCGACCAAACAACAATGTGGCCGGTGCCATTCCTGTGGAATTGTGTGGGACTTCCCGGTATGCGAATAATGCAGCGGGTAAGTATACATCCCATGTTTCAGGTTTTTCACTTGCCAGCTTCCTGAGAATAGAAATGAGCGTACCATTGAACCGCTCGACTTGACCATTTCCTTGTGGGTGATAAGGAGAGCAATGATAATGTCTGGCTTGAAAAATCCTGAACACTTCTTGGGTTAGCTTTCCCTTGAACTGGGAACCATTGTCCGTCAATATTTGATGTGGAAAGCCTATTGTCAACAATGCCTCTGCCACATGCTTAGAATCTATAGATGCCATGGCTACGGCCTCTCCCCACATAGAGCATGTATCAACTAGAGTTAAGATATAACTATTCCTTCTCTTAGTCCTAGTGAGGGGTCCAACAATATCCACTGCAACTCTCTCGAATGGAGTACCCATGATTGGCATTTCTCCTAGAGTTGCTGGTGCAGTTCCATGCTTGGGGGCTACACGTTGACACTCTGGACAAGATTTCACATATCGTTTGATATCTTCCGTGATCCCTGGCCAGTAATAGTGACAAGCTATCCGTTGACTGGTGGCACCAATTCCCATGTGTCCACTAAATGGAATAGCATGTGCGAGCTCCATAACTTTCTCCCTGTATGACTTTGGTACTACCAGCTGTCCATGTCCTTGAGGTCCTGTACCAGCTTTTCTATACAGTAGTCCATTTTTCATATACAAGTCTCCTTTTTCTGGAGGGTTATGGGCCTTTGGCAATTTGCCAAAACAAGGCTTCAGTGTGTCATCTTCTGATTGAGCCTGTTTCATCTGCTCTGGCTGAGTATTGTTAGGATTTTCCTCCTCGTTTTTGGTGCTCGACCTGGTCTGGACTGCTGCCAGGACAACAGGTTTTACTGGGTCACCCAAAAATACATACCTACACCCCAATATCAGCGGGTATATAGGGTCATCTATCACTGCGGCTGTTATCACTCCTTCCACGTAGCGAGATTTCACATTGATCCTAGCTATAGGAAGTGTCATGGTTGCTGTTCCCTTAGTTGCCCCTTGTATTTCCACGGTTTCTGTGGTAATTTGATCAGAGTGCACTAGGGTTGAACTCACAACTGAGTCGAAATTCAGGCCGGTATCATATAAGCACATGACTCGATTTCCGTTCACGGTTACGAGCTCACTCACAGGGGGATGACGCAGGCTATTCTGACTCCCTGTCAGTTCCATCATATCTGTACTATTCCCTGTTGCTAAACATGCAGCGTGATGAGGGGTTTTCCTTCTACAATCTAGTGTTGTGGTTGCTCATCTTACAAATTTTGCACTACTTATCTCCCTGTTTGTAGGGTTTCTTTTCCTGAGTCTGAGGGTTCTTGTCCTTATTATCAAATCTTGGCTTATTTCTGTATGGATGATCCTTCTGGTCAAACTGGGTATTCTGCGGTGGTGGCTTATATCCTTCTACCTGCTTCCTTTTTGTTCCTACCAATTCAGCTTGAGCTGCTTGGTATCTCTCTGCACATTTCAAAATGTCTTCCAGCCTCTCTGCTCCTTGTTCCATAAGGAATTTCCTCATTTCTTGAGACATGGAATCTTTCACTTGCTCTAACATAACCATTTCTTTCAGATCCTCGTAGGTTTTCTGATACTTACCTAAACTACTCCATTTCAACAAGTACGTTTCTAGCCTAGCTGAGAACTGGTTATATGTTTCTCCAGGTAGAGGTTTAGAAGTTCTAAATTTCTTCCTAGATGCCTCAGAGTTCTTTTCTTACCGGATCAGTAAGGCTTGCTTTAGTATTTCATAATTTTCCTGATCTTCTTTGGGGAGTTTCAGAAACACATCATATGCAATACCTCTCAATCCCTGGGATAACTTTAGACTCCATTTTTCCTTTTCCAGTCCATATGTAGAGGCTAGCCTTTCATACCTATCCAGGTATGACTCAATTGCGTCCTCCTTTTCAACAAATGGATCTAGGTGGAAGTTCATGGCCCCATTTGCTGTGTTCTGAAAAGAGCTATTCGCAGAATGAGGTGAGCTATTACCATGGGTGATAGTCCCAGCCTGAAGTTCAAGATCAAGCTGTCTCATTTTCAGCTCATGGTCTCTCTCTGCTTGTAACCTCCTTTCTTCTCTCTCAGCTTCTAATTTCTTGGCTTCTCTCTCCGCTTCTAATTTCTTGGCTTCTCTCTCTGCTTCTAATTCTAATTTCTTGGCTTCTCACTCTGCTTCTAATTCTAATTTCTTGGCTTCTCTCTCTGCTTCTAATTTCTTGGCTTCTCTCTCTGCTTCTAATTGCTTTGCTTTTCTCTCAGTGTACTTTTCACATTCCGTCGTGACATACCGGATCACAGCATCACCATCCATGCCAAGCTCTTTTCCCACCTGCAGTGTAGCAGACCTAAATTTGACCAAGTCAGCCATGATGTATCTGTAGTCTAGTAGGGCAAGTGATCTTACTCAAACTAATTTACTACAATATAATTAACTTAGTTAAAATTAAAGTTAATTAAACTGACTTCACCATATATGAAACAGCTTTCTTTATCTGTACTCAATGGTACTCCTAAAAATATAATTATTTCCTACTATGTTACTCTTTCCAAAAAATTTACAAAACAAAATTTCTACACAGCAGAAATAGAAAGTTGGCTCAGGAATATCAAAGATATATCCCGCAGACGAGCCCCCACTGTAGCGGGAGGTTATTTAAAATTATTTATTATGTAAGAGTATGCCAGTAAAGAGTTCTGCCCTTACAAGTAATACCCCAGTCTTAGAAATAAGCACTGGTGTATTGTTATCATAACAATAGTCAGACTGTGAAAACCCTGGCCCAGTTGGTAAGAAGTAGTACCAGGCTTTAAGGTGTCTCCTCCCTGTGACTATCTTATGATTACTTTATTCTAGGGGATAAGTAAAATGTACATTCACTGAACCCACAAAATGGAAGAAGTGAATAAATCCTCAGGTACAGTTAAAACAGTTTAATAATTACACTAATATTCTATTTCTGCTAGTTGGAAAAGAGCATACACATATATATATAAAAGTATTCACACAATTACTATTATTGTCTGTTTAGACTTCAAGATCTAAAATAATAAAGTTACTGAAATCACTGTTATTAGTCCTTTGAATTTAAGGATAACTGTCATCAGTTGACTGAGTTTCTGTATGGTTACTTATTGTTTTCAACTATTGGCTGTTTCACATGTATAGGTGGTCAGTGTCAAACAGGACACTTATCTTTCCAACTTGATACTGCTGAAACTGTCCTTTGCTGATATCAGACTTGGTAGGCCCAACAGTAGGGATGCCAATGACCAGTTGAAGTTCACTCTTTGGGGTCCTGCACTTTTGTGGGATTGCCTCGGATGAACGACACCGGCTTCTGATACTGGACAGTCTGGTTTGAGTTATTTCATGGAACCCTCAGACTTCAGATACTGGACTTAAAAATGTTTCTGGCGATCCGCTCACAATTCATGGGTAGTGGCGAAACTCTGCCTCCAGTCTGTCTCAAACCTACTTCGTTGTGTATCCCTCCCGTTTTACCGATACGCTTTAAATACGTATAGCGCGGACGTATCGGAGAGTACCGACGTCACAGCTTAAACCTAAGCCTGAAAAATCCTTCCCGAACAGTGATTTCGGCCGATCTGTGCGTCGACTTAAATTTTGCCTTTCTCATTCTCGGCATATATAATACCCATATTGTTCCATCTTATCTAGTTTTATACAGCTGATAAAACTCTATCTTCCTATCCATGTAAATTCCCAAACTGTTATTTATTGATTTTAATATTTAGAACAGAAGTGGGTTACACGCTTTTAGCGTAACTGTGGGCAGCCGAAATACGCATATATCTCCATAAATGAGAACTTCCTACCGTTCCTTCTTATATGCAGTTATACACAATCCTTCCCTGTACTGAAATGTAAAATCCTTTTCATACGGATTCCCTTCTGCTTTTATTTATCCTTGGCGATTTCCTCTGTCTGATACACATTTCGCTGATACGCCGCCATTTTGAAAGCGGTCATTCGATCGTTGATGGGTTTATAAATCTAACTGAACCCGTTTGCAATGGCTTGAAACCAATTTCGCGACACTGTTCTATTCATACGGAGAAGAGGTCTGATCGGATGAGTGAAAGTTAATACAGTGAGCAATTATGAGTGTAGGTGGTCTTGAGACCGGTTAGTGCGAGGTCGCTATGTGACAGAAGGGATCGTTAAGATAAGAATAGGAATACAATGTTTACACATTTAAAGAAATAAAATGAAGGAATTGAGAAGAGAAAAAAAAAATCGAGAGAGCGAGAGAAAAAAGTCTCGTCTCGTCACACTTAACAGGCGCATCTTCTCGTTGTCCACCCACCAATGTTAATCTCTCAGAAGAATTAAATTCTTGAGTATACACAGTGTAACTCAGGAAAGATGAATATAAATCACCACTATTCCTCTGGGGATTAACTGGGAAATTGTGTCTGGACAGCGCGAATAATGATGTGTGCCTGAACTAACATTAACAAGTTACATATCTCACAAAATAATATGCTACACTTGAGGCACATGTGATGTAATCACCACTCATCACTGCTCCAGTCGGAGTCTGGGGTCACCTCTGCTGTTGGGTTTTTCCGCACGACTAGCACGAAAAAATTACCAGCGCTTGCTGTAGCGGTTTATGAATATACTATTTTCGTTTGGTGAGGTTACGAGCCTCATATATAACCACTAAGCAAGTGTCAAGTCCTTTTTTCGCATAGGAGTTAAGGGTGCAAGACTTAATAGTTTTAGATGCCAAAGTCTAACTTTGTTATATGCGCTATTTGTACACATCTGTGTAAGTAATATAGGTTTGATTAATTACGTACCAATGTTTGCACTAAAAGAGCACAACTTGGTGCGATCGGTTTGATTGTTGCCAAACAGCGCTTACGCGTCAGAGAGAGATCCAAAATGCCGGTGAATGAAGACAGACGTTGTACTGTTCCAGCAGTCCCTTATCGTGGGAAGAATTAATTATTAAGTGTTATGCTACCTTCCAGGGTGACGGGATAGCCTTTGCCAATTCTGGCTCATCTTTTACCAGTATCCCGATTTGATACTCGTTATGAATACTCAGTAAGATCCTAGCAGGGCTTCGGCACGCTTATTCATGACCTGCCGCTAGTGTGACTAGAGATCCTCTGCTGGTCAAGATTTGAATCATTATACTATGGAATCTCAAGCGATGATATCCGGCTTTTAAATATATATATTATTATAAAATGGGATCTATTAATACAAGTAATATGCACTGCAATACTCCCGCCGTCCATGGGATTTCGGCGGCCAGTGAGGTCAGTCAAGTTTGACATTGCTACTATAAATATATTCACTTCATGCTGAATTTTCTTATGCCATTTTGATGAACGAGTATATCTATTCGTGATGTTGCCGTCCATGTAGTTGAACTGCCGTCCATGTCTTTGAATAATAAATCGTTGTGGAAACTGACCGTCAAACCATGAGTCCAGTATCTATCAGTTATAACTGAACGTTGGTATATATTACCATTGGCCCATCTTTTCGGCCCACACTGTTCTACCATTCGCGTTGTAACATTAGTCGGCTACCATTGTAAGCCCGACCAAAGCTGACAGTATTTAAGTCAGCAGATATATTGACAGTCACGTATAAATACGACGTATCAGCCAAAGAACCGTCGTATCAGCAAGAAACATGTTAATTCACATTTGTAAAAGAAATGTTCACAACTTACCCCTAATTGGGTTATACACAATCTCCTTGCACAGTTTCGAATGGACGCAGCTCTGTATTAGAAGCTTCGAAATCACTTTGGTCTGGGAAATTAGAGATAATTCATCTGACGGCGGGTGTTCTGCGAAATCACTGGCCTGGGAAAACTTTTGTTTAATTCCTCCATGACTTGGTCTGGGAAATTATAGTTAATTCCTCTGATGGCGGGTGTTCTGAGAAATCACTGGACTGGTAAAACTTTTGTTTCATTCCTCTATGACTTGTGATCAAATTCCTAGGTTCCAGTCTTGGTAATTGAAGTCCTGGTCCTTTTAAGTTTACAGTCTTGTATTAAAATGCGGGTTTACTTGTAAAAGCCAAAGTTGCCCAATACTCGATCTGTCACTGTTAATAATGGAATTCTAGGTCCGGTCCTTCTCTTTCTGGCTTTTTGGGAGTTGCTCGTATGAAATTGCGAAGCTATCTGTTCTGTGTCTCTGAGTTCGCTAGATTATATCTCTCATTCTCAGTTCAAATCACAGATTGTGTTTCCGCCGAATTTTCCAATATAACTCATTGTATATTCCGGCTCTAACTTCAAACCAATCAAATCTCTCTAGCACTATGTGGGTTGGGGTTTCATTTAAAATATCCCCTCGCGTGTTTTAAAATATTAATTTTTATATTCCACGCGTGACCTCTGTCTAATCATGCGGTAATATTTCCGGTGACATCTTGTGCCCAACTCATAAACACCATCTGTGAACTCATTTGATGTTCAGATGCTACCTATCGCCAATATTGTCTCTCCAGACAGATTATCGTGATAATCACAAACAGGGATGGTCCCATGAAACGATTATCTCACATCGTCTGTGATCGTGCGTTCTCCAGACAGACAATCTTGGCTACCTATTCATCCTCGTACGTGACCATATTGTGTTAAACGATGATCGTCTCCTATCAAAGGTGGCAGGCGACTGAGTCGATTGATAAGCGTATTACCACTGACCGGTGGTAATGACAAAGTATTGTTACGATAATAGCACCGTTCACCTGGCGGAACGTAAATACGTCTGAGGAGTGGTAAACAAAATAAAGACAGTCCCATAGCAGATACTTCCGTAGGGGTGTGGAGTGTTGGAGACTTCACCCTACTATATTCAGCATAAAGCAAAATAATGAATGAAAGGGCATACAAATTATGCCAAATAAAAGCGATTGGAGAGAAAATGAAGAAAAGAAATGATACTGCCTGTGACGTAATTGTATAATGGAAAGAGGGCCTACAGTAATCTGACAGGCTTGTAACCTCGTAGCGTTCTATGATTTGCTAGCAAAACCATGCATTTGTTTACCTGTGTTTACTTACACAAACGTACTTTTCGTCCTACCTCTTTTTCTGTGAACACGAGCTAACGCAATGTTTACAAACTGCATGACCTATCAGTCATAACAGGTAGCGACTCAGGTTTGTTTACCTAGTTTTCTCACGCGAGCTTATCTGTCATTCATACGATACCTGACAGACTGCACGTGAAAAACACAGAGTCTTTGAAGTCCACGAGGGGAGATCCAGGATTTTCCCGAGTGCGCTTTGATGTCGATTCACGGGCAAAAATCTTCCAGAACCCCGTTACACGGATATGTCTTTTGATGGCGGTCGAACGCCCGAGAAAGGCCGACCGCAAACTTTTATCTTGGGAACTCATGTTTCTGATTCTCCATTACTCACACAATAGTGCGAAAAGTAACATCATCTATAGATCAGAGAAACATAATGATATATAAACTGTGTTTTCTTAAACCTGCTATCGGTTGTCACTCAGAATTTTTGGATAGTCTAAGCACGTAGTTCTAGAACCATTGTGGAAAATGTGTTAATAACATTCGTGGGGAATTTCATTCTGATTTTCTGGTAATAGAAATTAGTGCTTACGTGTTTAAAAGTGGTAAGCTTTTACCATTATAATTCACTTAGATTTTCTAGCGTTAAAACTAGTGACATAAAATAACGCGTAGCTATTTCATACCAGATGTTCGGTTATAATGTTAATTTTCACCACACGCTTTCTCACACAAAAAGGGACGGTTTTAGCTGACTGTGTTAAATGCTAGGCGCGACTGATAGTGACAGAAAAGAATTCACGTTTTATTTCATTGTGCGTATTTATTATAAGTGCCTATTATTTAATAGCATACGATTAACTATCAGACGCCGACCAAATTAATAGCTACTTAACGACCGGCGATAGTTAGTGATAATTGACATGGTATGCTGATCGTTAAGCGCGAGTAAGAGGGGGAGAGTCGCATAACTCATCCGACCTGAAAACTCAGCGCTAGCGACAGGCGATAGGGTAGGCTAAAGACACCGTGTGCCTTTTATTTAATCAGGACTGACAGAGTGGATAAGAGATCGTCTTGTCCCCGTCTGTGTGCATATATGTAGCTATATAGAATAGTAGCATTTTTCCATAAATGTTTCTTATATATTCCTAGCAGACCTGATCAAGGGCGTCCAGCGGTCTTTTCTTTTTACTGATTGGTTAATGTTGTCTTTTCTTGGCCTGTGCGCCACCAATTTCATTAGTGAGCAAGTATGTGCCAACGATACATGAGAAACATTTTAACGTGTAAAATTTAACTGGACTTACCAAACCCAGCAATATTTTTTCAACTTTATCAGCCCACTGGGGTGGTGAAAAAAAATAACATTCATTCCCGACTTCTGACAGTCGTATTCAAGCGTAGCATCCAAAATTTACGCTGTTTCAGAATCGGCACTCTACCATAGTCGATAGGATTATTATCATTTATCAATTGTAACATTTTTTTTAGCAACCAGATGTTTCCCAAGACTGGAAGTATTTTCCTCTTTTAACTGTGAACCCCAAGATCACATTTCTACATCAACTATTGGCGGTGACATATTGTTCATCCAGGAACAACCCACACCAGATTCGGCGTTCACTTTACTAGTCTTTATTTGACAGAGGATGGACTGGGGCCAATTTGGGAGATAAACCTGACATTTTATATAGTCAGGAAAAATTGTAATTCCAAGGGATATCACCAAGAGTAGGTAAGAGTGATTGAGTGACCACTGTATGAAAGAGAGAGTGAATATTTTTCTTTGTTACAGGGACTTTACCAAAATTGGATTTGCTTAAACTTGTTAACTTTACTGGGTAGCATATAGTAGGAACTTGTTTTCTTTACTGTCTACTCTGTAACATAGTGCTAACCTTTGACCTTTGGGTCATTAACTTTTTGGGTTCTTTTTCTACATTCATTCTGCTATTTCATATGTATGTAAATCTGATTTTATTTCATCTTTCTTTAGATATTTGATGTTGTCAAGTTTAAATGATAATAAACAACAAAAGAAACTTAACTTTGTGTGTTGGTCAGAGCTATACCCAAGTAACCGTAGTTTTTCACTTTTGTGTGTCTTGTTGTCACATAGCTGTGTGTGTGTAGGTAAACTTATATTTATATGTATGAGGAGGGCAAGGCTGTCTTGTACTAAATTATAGTCGTATAGATATGCTGGAATAGAGAAACTTACTCATTCCATAGACATATTTCGTTCCTTAAGCTATCACCAGTGAAATCTATTTCTCACACCTTTTTGTCACGTACTTATCGCCATCCACTCTACTCAGACAGGACAAAAATAACTCACAACCTATCTGTACGACACTGCCGTAGTGGCTAAAGGTGTGAGAGAGCCATCAAAAGAACACGTACAGACGTTTCGTCGCATCCACTAGTTTATCTGTATGTTTATTCCAGTTTCGTTGTTGGTCCAATGTCATTCCTAGATATCGAGTGGTTAGCACTGTATTAATGTTTTGCCCTTGGATATTTAAGTCTATAATTTTATTTTTAACAACGCTACCTTTACTGAAGATCATATCCAAAGGGTATTGATTGATTGATTGTAAGTTTTGAAATGCATTTTCACAATGTTGTCGTTGATGTGTCTGAGATCATGAAGTTGAATCATGCGTCCGATGGAGATCTTTACAAGCACAATGTTTGTTTTCATCCATACAGATTTCACTTATTGCAAAACACCCACGAGAAGATAGGTCAGAAACAATTTTCAGAAGTAATACCTTAAATGGATGTGGTAGCTTTGCAAAAAAGAGCGTACGTTATTGTCGCGAGAGGGTAGATGGTTATTGAATTTGATAAGATATCCTGGACATAAAGGTGTATCAGATGATAACAGGATAGGGCCAGATAAGAGTCTGGTCTTATCAGTAATGCCCCCTTCTCTGAAAAAGAGTAAGGCTGTTGTCGTGAAAAATTCTAAATCCACATATATAAATTAGAACATACATGTAAAGTAGAACGAAATAATACAAAAGAAAGAAGCATGGTGAAAGACCAGTGCTTTCCCAAGGGCGCTTCCGTTCTATAACGCCATAATGACTGAACAAGAGACCCGCCTTTTTCTATTTCGTCTGCATAAACACTACGCAAAAGCCTACACGCGTTTCTAAAAATAAAACTGGTACTGTGTTTCTTAGAAAACCTTGAGATACGCAAACTGCTTAATGACCTAGATATAATACTAGCATTAATGTCATTATTACACTACGTTAACCTAAAAGACAGACGGGCTTAGAAGAGAGAGAGAGAGATGCACGGAGGAACGCATGCAATGCTACTACGTCGCCTCGCGATTTAAAAATTAATGCCACCCCACGCGAAAGGCATGCAGGCTTGATTTTTTTTCAAATAGACAGTGAACAAAAAAACACTAACGATACGAGGTAAGGTTTTAAAAAACATGTTTAATGCTTATTAGGATCCTGACTTTATACTGACAGAACAGTCGAAAAGGCAGGACAGGTGGCGGTTCGAAAAAAATAAAAAAACAAATCCTAGAATAAGACATATTTTGAACGAAGCCACTTAACCCCATTAAACTTATATATTCTTGTACCTTAAGACTTGCTGACAAAGAATATGTTATGTGTTACGCAAATGGTCTAGTACTTAATAAATTATAGCCAAAATACTGTAGTGAGGTTGTCTGACAGCACAGGATCATATTTGCTCATAGTGGCTGTTTTGAACAACACTGCTTTAGGGGAATTAGGCCAACACGTTAGATCCGATTTGATTGGCTGTAGAAATATGTAAGGCGAAACCGGATTAGTTGGACTGCAATTACTAGTTGGTTGTTAATGGTTACGGTAGGATGGGTAAAGTTTTTTCAAAGGCTTTTGTAAACATGGTCCCATTGGTTAGAGCGTTCGATATAGTCAAATAGAAGCGTCAGTTCAGGGCCAGATTTGAAAATAAACTTATGAGAAGCCAGTGCGTTGAGAGCAAGCTTATATTTGTCTAAATAAAAGCCTGGGATAAGGCGATCAAAATTGTGCCAGAAGTCATCGCCAGTCAACGTACTAGTGTATATTTCCTTGAATTGTTGTAAGGTAGACATATTTCATATATATGTATGTATATATTATATGAAAATTGAATATGAATTGATAAATTGTGTCTGTATGTGTGTGGAGGGAAGTACAGCTGGAATTGCAGAGGCGTTGTAACCATTAGGGAGAGGAATACTGGTATATTGTAACATGAGAAGCTAGTAGTTGGCATACAGCGCTGAACTCTGTGTTTGTGATGTCCTGTACTTCAGTGTGGAAATAGATATTATATACTAGTTCTGAAGAAGGAGGTACAACCTTCTTATTTCAGGGACCGTGGTACTGAAGTATTAGAGCAGCACCTGGTCTGAGTTTTGCTGGATCCAGAAGGCTGGCAGCAGACTCCTTGTCCAAGATATCGACCAGTGGGGTATCTCAAGATAACTGAGAAGCAAGCGAGCAGAGGAGACAGTTTTCCTGCCGCAGACACCTAAGTTAAGACTGTGTCAGCTAGAGCAGCTCAACTTTGTATAAACCCCTTTAAAAATTGACTGTAATACTAAAGCAAGAGGGGCAGTTATTGTTGACAAATAAAAAGAACTGTGAACCCTTCAAGATTATTTCCACCATTAACAAACACATGAAGTCGTGATGACAAACAACAACATAGCTTCAAAAGCCAGTATTACCTCTTAATACCAGAGCACAACACTACACACATATTGTAATAATATTCTATGTCAGGACAAAGATCCTTTGTATAATTTTTGTACATAGACATTGAGTTTACATTTGATTGTGATTCCTGATTCACTCTGTAGTTGGATCAGGATATCTATTCTTGAAAGAAATTAATACATAATTTAAAATGTAACACTTGACTTACTTAAGCTAGTCTTCTAGTGTGTTATATGTATGTGCTTGTCATAGTGGTGTAAAGTGTTGTGAATCTTAAATAAAGTATTTATCTGTCTCTGGTTGTTGTGAACTTACACTTCATCATTATCATAACCCTAGACATTCAACGTAGTCATCACAATAGCCCAGAATAAGTCTGACTGAGGTCTAAATGTGGTAGCAAAGTAAGGTCATCTGTAACACACCACACATATTATATACAGATACCTTCACAGCTGATCTCAGTCAGTACACTAAGTCCCCTATAAATATTTATATAATCCCAATTTACCACAGCTGTATAGACAACAAAGGTAGGGTCAAGCTGTATAAGTTCCCAGAGAAGATGGTAATGTAGTACTCTGAGTCCTTATTTGCTAGTAAGTCTGCTGGTAAATATTTACAATTTATTTGTACATTTACTCTTTTCTGTTTGAAAAGTTTTAAAAGAAATCATATTACAACATTAAATAAATAATAAAATGTTCAACAAAGTCTTTCACTGAATTAAGATGTCTATCCCTATGGAGAAAGTCTTGCTTGGTTGGTCTCTCTCTGATTAAGTAATATTTGTTAATTTCACAGTTCTGATTGAAGATCTACACTGCTATAGTCATCACAAAATGTTTTATGTTATGTTTGGTGAACTGGGATATGCAGTACAGTTGCCTTTGTGGGCAACATATCTGAGTCATTGAAGGTGGCTCCCTCTGATACTGGATAGAATTAATTGCTGAAATTCTTCCAAGTGGTATACACGAGATGTCTGGCCCTCTGACATAGCCCGGCACTGCATCCGTCGTAACCTCAGTAAGAGATCCCTCTTGTATATTTGGTAGGTTTACAGGATAAACCTGAAACGAAGTTAAATGCAATCCCTGTATTTTTCTATCACTATCCCTCTATGACACAGATGGGGATGATAGACAGTTTCAGACCGAGTGCTAGCAGATGCACAAGATATAATATAGTAGCAACAATCAATTCAGTTCACTGTGATCATAAATTTCTTCTACATCCTTATTTATAATCCTTTTCCCATGATCCGCCTCCCTACAATAATTTGGTCGTGAATAAAACTACTAAGTAATATTTCATACTATACAGTAATCCAATTCCTTTCATCTTTCCTTATTTTCCTGGTATGTGTGTGTTAAGTCATGTTTTTGAGTAGGAGTTAAGTGTTTGGGATTCTTACGTACGGGTCTGATTTTTTATAGACACACGAGTAAGCACGTTTAAAGTTATGAGATGATTTTTTACTTGGGTGCTTTGTACGCTATATTTTTTTAACATAGCTCAACTGAGTATGTGTTAGTTTTTTAAAAATAAAGAAAGTGTTCAAATGTTCTTAGTAGTAGTTGGGGGAGAGATACGGGTGAGCTGAGCTCACACCTCAAGCTGTTAGCTCGATCTTGAGCGAAGATTTACTGAGTTGTACTGAGAAACTATAATCTCGGTCAGTATGTATCTGGCAGAGCTTCGAGACGGTTTATAGTCTCGCTAGTGTGTTTTTTTAGTTTTGATTCGGGGATTGTATGAAGAAGAACGCATTATTCTCTTCATGGAAGCCATTCTATATATTATTCTATAATCTTGATAATGACGAATCTAAGGATATAAGGTTTCATCACGGTAAAGTTTCCACCGTCTATGAGTGAGCCCGATCAGATTCCTTATGGATTATTTGCATATATTTGACATTGTAACTTTGGATATTTGCTAATGCAATGTATGGTGAGTTGCTGTGTACGCAACCAATTTCATTCTGGATTATTACCACATGTTTGATTTAACTTTGGATATTTGCTAATGCAATGTATTGAGTATTGCATGTACGAACCAATTTCATTTGGATTAACCATGTTTGACATTGTAACTTTGGATATTTGCTAATGCAATATATATGAGTTGCTGTGTATCAACCAATTTCATTCTGGATGTATTACCGCATGTTTGATTTCAAAATTGACTGTTCCTTGATTCGCTATTCATGCGATCTGATTCATTTTATAACATGTGACAATGTACGAGGGGAAGTCAGTAAGTAAGTTACAAATGGTTATGAAAAAAAAGAGATACGAACTTGAACACCATGTATTAGAGCACTTAAATTTCCCCTTTATTTTTCAACATAATCTCCAACAACATTGATACTTATATCGCTGTATATAGTTTAAAACTGCGGCACTAGAAGTGCGTGCCTGACTGTTCAACCACATTCGCGTCCTCTAGTCAGTGGCCTGGGCGTTTTCTTAGAACACCCCAGCACACCAACTTCACAAACATTTTTATCAATGGAAATGGGCCAAAAGCATTCCGTAGAATCCCAAAACACTGTAAGCAGAAGTGATGGCGTGAATTTCTTGGCCAGGTGAACAAGGATGTTTCCATGGCATTGAATACGCTGTATTCAGTTTGGTAGTGATTAACCCATGAAGGACTTCACACCTTAAACAGAAAAGCTCTTATGAATATCCTTTGCAGGAAGTCCTTTTGCTCAAAAAAACCGCACAACAGTGCTCTTTTCTTCGTTTGTACAATCCACGAGCACGGTCGCCATTTTTATCTGCTCTGCGCATGCTACACCTAGCAGTCTACTACCTAAGCTAATCATAAAGCTGGATGATACTGACGCCTAATGACACCTTTAGAAACTACCAACTACCATTTTCAGCTTCCCCATATCAGTTTGTAACCTATTTACTGACCTCCCCTCGTACTATCCGTGATGTCAATGTTGCTGTGATCAATAAATGGTGTATGCGTTGGAAAAACCTTATTCGTCTTACGAGTTGGTGGATTTCCTGACCTAACGTTACTGTTGTGTGGGAGATTACAGAATGTAAACAAACCTAAAGAACTCATGACATTCGCTTATATATATTATACAACTGTCGGCCACGACAGTAAGCCCGACCTTACTGACATCGTCCTTTTCAGTGGTACTACACCACAACACCCACCACAAACATTCAACAATAATAGAAACACTAACAGAACAGCAGTAACGAATTTACACAGTAACAGAAGTGGTGGCCAGTATGGTTCTATGCTCCATGTTTTATGCGGGTTTGGTTGGGAGGTGACTTACGTAGGAAACATCCTAGTTTTCATTCCATGGCCTACGTAAGCGTTCTTTTAGGACATTCTTGCAGATTTCCCGCAGTGGAAATTTCAGCGAATTTTTGCTGAAGGATTTTCAGTCTACTATGTTTGGTGATCTGTGATACCATTGTTTAGGTGTGACGAACTGTTTTATTGTTGTTATTGTAGTATTTTTTCTCTGTGCCTTAGTTTCTTGATTGATTTGTTTGCGATTGTCATTCTCAATCTTACTGTCGTTAATTTCTATACACATTTTTTGTTTATACACTGTGCTGTTGCTTGTCTTGTCACTCCTCTCGCAGTGTCATTGCATTCTTTGCAATATTTTTTCTTTAGTTCTGCTTTCTTGTTTATTTGATTCTGCGAACGTTATCATTTGTCTTGGGTATTTCATCTTGGTTTTGTCATTTTCCGTACCTTCGTGTATTTCTTGTCTTAATGTTATACATTTAATGATTGATTCATAATTATATGCTATATTTGTATACAAGTTCTATTAACAAGGACTTGCCACCCACTAATTAGGGATAAGATTAACGTCATAGATAATATCTTAGAAAATTAGATAAGATATTAGAGTATGTTATGGATCTTGGAAGGTTGGGTGGTTTGAAGGGTGAGGCTTTAGTAGTGTATGCAGCCAGTGCATCGGAAGAGAGGAGAATATGTACTCCAGATTGGTATGAATAGAAGAGGAAAGAAGAATTATCTAAAGAAAGTTAAGCGGAATTGCTTTTGGTGGATATGAATCGTGCAGAGAAATTGGCTGAAACGAAGAGAAGAGAAGAATTGGCTCCTCCTCATGAGTTTAAATTAAGACAATCTAAACTGGAGAAGGAGAAAAAGGAGCTAGAAGATGAGATGAACTCATTACAATACGAACAACGTTGTAAGGAAAATGCTCTTACTAGTGAGCTAGAACAAGTCAAAATGGACTATGAGAAATTAAAAGTTGAGGCCCAGAAACGTGAAGAGTCAAATACAGAAGCGCTTATTACTCTATTGAATGATAATGCAGATCTCAATCGCCAACGTAAAGAGGAGAATACTGTATTTCCCGAGAAGGTTGATGAACTTATGAATAGCCATTATAGTGCTATTGAAGTACTCGAACGGGACCTTGAAAAAGAAAAAGCCAAGAATGCAGAATGTATCAAACACTCAACAAGAAATTAACGAGCCTTAAAGCTGCCGCAGAACTCAAAATTAAAGATTTAGAAATTGAGGATAGATTTGCTAAAGAGAAGATTCTTACTTCTCAGTTACATAACTTAAAAATAGATTTTGATAAGCTTCAAGTTAAAACCCACGAGAAAATACATAAAGCTCTTGCTAAAGAAAAAGCTATTACAGAATTCGAAATTACGAAACTTCGTAACAGAATTGATGGCCTATTAGATGTTGTCTTAAACAACATGGTGTTGTCTACTGTCAAGGTTGACAGTGTTAGAAATAAATTTGATGATCAACACTTCACAAACGCAAAGAGTCAGCCATATGCACTCAATTAAACATGGTGTAAACACATCTTTTCGAGGCAAATATAATTTTCCACGTAATAGTGATACTGCATCTAATATGAGTGATTCTTGGCGTCAGGCCAACAAAAGTAATCCTATTGTAACAGTCAGTCCTTTAGATCACGGTAAAAACTCTGATAAATTTCATGTCAAGGCTCCACAGACCAACCGTGCATCGACTTTTCAGAGTTCTGATAAATTCGTAACAGGGGACAAAACTATTAGTACTCGTTCCCAAAATAATACCCATTATGTTCGTAACAATAAGGATTCTACCATTCCTGTGCACAGTGGTTTCGCTGGTGCTATTACTCATCATACTCCGCACAGTCAGTATGATGTACCTTTTAAGCACATTCCCACATGCAAAAATACAAGAAATAACCAAGGTTCTCCCTCGTTAGAGAGAGCACACCATCCACCTAGAGCACAATTTCGTGCTGATAACGCGGATGTCGTGGGTTCGATCCCCACATATGGTGGTGTTATTACACGCTCACGCACCGTAGTAGTGCACAATCTACCACCTCATACTCCATAGCATGCAGTGGCTGATTTTTTTCACTTCACTGCAAACGTAAAATTTGTGCGTGTTTTGCCATCTCACAATATCAGTTATAATGAGGCTTTAATATCCTTCTATACCAATCGGGACGCTCGAATGGTTGTTGAGCGGGACAATGGTGCTTCTTTTCACCCACCATTCCCTCAATTTGCAATTGGTTCCTAATTCTGCTACACGCAGATATTGATACGTTTCTACTTGCTTTTTCTGGTGAATGTATTTTATGCAGCGCATTGTCCTCAGTGCGACTTACTTCTCACGCTGCTATTTTTTCTCGGACACTTTTATCGCCCTATATTATTGATAATTTCAATTCAGTCTGTGCTTCTTTCACTGCTACCCTTTCTCGCTTATCGGAGGAAGGTTCGACTAACATCATAAAGTGGTCTAAAGTTTGCACGGCCACATTTAGTAATTTAAAGTTAAAGTTAACTTTTTTCTCTAATAATATCCTACCGTTACCAAACAGGAATTTCCATTTGATTATTCGCAGGAACGGCTTCTCGATGGGAATCGGAGCTGTTATACGTGTCTTCATACCATTTACTGAATTTGAGCGTCGATACTCTGCAATAGACATCAATATGTTGGACAATTCAAGATCTCCAAGAGACGCTGTCGCCTTGCGCCCATTTGACTTCACCATTCAAGCCATTCGGAATTCTGACTCCGCAGTGGATGATTTTGTCTCAACAAGCTCACAAGACTTTCCACGGCCGCTGGAGCTTTGACATTGTGTTCTTTGACTTTCATGTGACACGTTATTAGCATATTATTCATACACGACAGTGTGTTGATGAGCATAGTACGAGTGACAATAGTATTGACTATAGTATTTAAACTTAACGTATCATTACGATACATTTCGGTAGTGAACATTTACCAAGTGTGTGTGTTTTTTTTTCTGATATTGTTATTTATTTGCATTACCCAGCACTTAGTTCTGCACCAGTAGTAACTGTTTATGCGCGGAATTAGTTTCTGCTTTCTATAATAAGCTCATTATTAGTGATTAATAAGTTAATTAACTTGTTTCTCTTGCCTATTATGCTCTATTTAGATTGTAGCTTTCTTTTTGTTTTTTGGTTTATATACGTATTACCTTTTTATTCCATGCTGTTTTGCCATACTTGTATCTATTTACACATAATCCAATATTTAATTTCAATTGTTACCATGTTGTATCATTGCTTTCTTTCACTACACACATTACATTGCTGGTCATTCTTCATTTCATTTCATCTTCTCTTTTCACTTTCCACTTATTGGTTCATAGTTAGTCTGTACTTGATATATTTCATCTTTGTTTGAATTTGATTCTCTTTGCATACTTCATTCTCTACACATACTTCCATCCCTCTATTGTTGGTTTATTTACACGACTTAACATATATTACCAACGGGCTGATCACCCGTTTGCCAGTCACTTCGATTACGGAAACAACAGCAAATGGATTGATTTGCCGTTGCCCTAAAGACGCCAATAGGCGTGATGGGAAACAATGGCAAAGAAAACATATCTGCTGTTGCCCTAAGACGCCACTAGGCGTAATGGCCACTGACTGCTTTGACGGTCGGTGGCTAAGGACGGAAGAAGAAGAAGAAGTTAACATATATTATGATTCTCTGTTGTAGATATTAGAATTTGATCGACCTCACATTTTTGTTTGATGTAATTTTCAAAAAAAAAAAAAATGATCATTTCATTTTTTTCCCCCGGGGGTCGGTGTAATCTGTTAAGTCATGTTTTTGAGTAGGAGTTAAGTGTTTGGGATTCTTACGTACGGGTCTGATTTTTTATACACACACGAGTAAGCACGTTTAAAGTTATGAGATGATTTTTTACTTGGGTGCATTGTACGCTATATTTTTTAACATAGCTCAACTGAGTATGTGTTAGTTTAAAAAAAAAAAAAGAAAGTGTTCAAATGTTCTTAGTAGTAGTTCGGGGAGAGATACGGGTGAGCTGAGCTCATACCTCAAGCTGTTAGTTCGCGCTTGAGCGAAGATTTACTGAGTTGTACTGAGAAACTATAATCTCGGTCAGTATGTATCTGGCAGAGCTTCGAGACGGTTTATAGTCTCGCTAGTGTGTCCAGAGTGTGTTTTTTGAGTCTTGATTCGGGGATTGTATGAAGAAGAACGCATTATTCTCTTCATGGAAGCCATTCTATATATTATTCTATAATCTTGATAATGAAGAATCTAAGGATATAAGGTTTCATCACGGTAAAGTTTCCACCGTCTATGAGTGAGCCCGATCAGATTCCTTATGGATTATTTGCATATATTTGACATTGTAACTTTGGATATTTGCTAATGCAATGTATGGTGAGTTGTTGTGTACGCAACCAATTTCATTCTGGATTATTACCACATGTTTGACATTGTAACTTTGGATATTTGCTAATGCAATGTATGGTGAGTTGCTGTGTACGCAACCAATTTCATTCTGGATTATTACCACATGTTTGACATTGTAACTTTGGATATTTGCTAATGCAATGTATGGTGAGTTGCTGTGTACGCAACCAATTTCATTCTGGATTATTACCACATGTTTGACATTGTAACTTTGGATATTTGCTAATGCAATATATAGTGAGTTGCTGTGTATGCAACCAATTTCATTCTGGATTATTACCGCATGTTTGATTTCAACAATTGACTGTTCCTTGATTCGCTATTCATGCGATCTGATTCATTTTATAACCTGTGACAATGTACTATCCGTGACGTCAATGTTGCTGTGATCAATAAATGGTGTATGCGTTGGAAAAACCTTATTCGTCTTACGAATTGGTGGATTTCCTGACCTAACGTTACTGTTGTGTGGGAGATTACAGAATGTAAACAAACCTAAAGAACTCATGACATTCTCTTATATATATTAAACAACTGTCGGCCACTACAGTAAGCCCGACCTTACTGACATCGTCCTTGTCAGTGGTACTACACCACAACACCCACCACAAACATTCAACAATAATAGACACACTAAGAGAACAGCAGTAACGAATTTACACAGTAACACTGTGATCATAAATTTCTTCTACATTCTTAATTATAATCCTTTTCCCATGATCCGCTTCCCTACAATAATTTGGTCGTGAATAAAACTACTAAGTAATGTATCAAACTATACAGTAATCCAATTCCTTTCATCCTTCCTTATGTTCCTGGTATGTGTGTCATTCCATTAAGAAATACTTCTTTAAATACATTTTCAAACTTACAGACACACTTTGGCCATCATTCTCAATTATTTTGAATATTTCACAAGGCTGGCTTTGCCTCCAGAATTACACACAAGCCTGTAAGTTACCAGCAACACACTGTAATTTTCTAACACATCTACACACTTCCTATGGTACAGGTGGATTAATCACTAGAAATACAAATAATTATATATATATATATATATATATATATATATATATATATATATATATATATATATATATATATATATATATATATATTCGTTCTTACCCTCAGGCATACACACAGACGAGCTGTTAATGGCTGTTGAAGGTCTGCTTTCAAGTACAGAAGGCAAATCGCTTCCACTAACACTTGCTTTCTTTTGCCGCTCGCTGTCGCTTTCAAATATTGTGACTGACCTGATTCTGTTAGACACGCGCTAGAAATAGTGTGGCCTCGAACGTCCGAGGTAGTTCCCCAACGAATGTGTTTTGTGTTCAGAAAATATTGGTAAATTTTGCCTATTGTGCAACTCAGAAAAACTAAGATTTTACTTATCTAAGTTATTCCTGGAGCGATTTTATTCATCTAAAGTTTAAAATACGCCCTATATTATTCTACATATTTCTAGTAAACAACCTTTTTCATTCCTAAATGCATTTTATTCTATGCGTACGTTACACAGCTAAATAATGGACTAACCTGAGGCTTCGATGCATTCTACTAGAGATCTCTTCCGTCCTATATCAGTATTTGTAAAAGTATTAGTATTTACGGGTAGAGCAACATCCCTAATATCGTTTTGGTAGCCTCTTCCAGGTGGTACTTCTTTCATAATGCTGTAGTTAATTATCCTACGATACTTGTTTGCACATATTTGGACATCCATTTTATTTATCCAAGGCTGTCGTAAACAAGACATAACGGAGCGTTCTAATTGGTCTGTGTATCTTGCAGTTCTTACAATGTATGGTGCGCGGTGTGGTCAGAGTTATGCAGAATTCGTGTTGTGAGACAGACGTCACTTCTCGACAGTTATTAGCATTTTGGAGCGTCTGATTGGTAGAGTGATTAGAGCGCTGGTCTCTCACGGCACAGGTACCGGTTTCGAAACACAGTGGCGTCACGCCCCAATCTATCTAGCTGTAAATGGGTTGTTGTTGTTGTTTAACTAGGGCTGCTGAGATTCTCGCTCGTTAGCAGCTAATACCAAGTTGAAGACTCCTTGGTATTATCTACACTGCAGATCTAGGCTTTTCCTGTGGCTTTTCTGCCATTCCGAAACGTGTAGAGTTGAGGTCACGAGCTCCAGTTTCTCTAGGTTGGCTTGCATTTAAAGGATCATCACATCTGGTCCCAAGCTAGGAGAAAGAAGTGCGTGACTGTCGTGGTTGAGTTAAAGTGGTAGAGTATTTTGTCGAGTTGGACAATAGTAGTGAAATCGACAAGGGATAGTGGACAGACAGAGTTATAGATTACACGTAGATAAGGTGTAAATAGGAGGTGGACTTGAGACAACCTGGAAGAAGATTTATCAAAATTATCTCTCCAAGCCTCAACACACTTATACTGTCCAAGCACCGCCTGCTCTCACTCTTTTCTCTGGGTCTAAATAGAGACTATAGTAAAGAGCTAAAAATGTAAATTATGGATGGAAGGGTCGTTGTCACAGAGGTTTTATGATCATTAAATTGCCTATATCCTCTTCTTTTTCTTTCACCCGTATCCTCTATTTTATTATCACTTTTTACCTTTTTCCTGTATTTTTCGCATCCATTCGTTTGCGAAAAATAATTTTCTTCCCCATTCTCTACTTTACCGTTTTCCTTCTCATACTGGTAAACGCATTTATGACATAACGTATCAGTCTCTACACTAGACGGGAGAGCGTTAAAATGCATTCTATTGCATTAGATGTCAGTGGACGATAGAACGTGTGAATACTTGTCTGGGCAGACAGAGATAGCAGACATGCGTCTGTATCTTTCTCACGTCACGGGCGTTTCGTCAGGCTTGTTCCCGGTTAAGTGTCATACCGTCTAGCATTTTCACCTGACACTAACGTTTCTCTCGGAGTGAAGTGTGATATGACACTCACGCAGCGCTCGGGAATGAGACATATAGTCTGGGTTTTTCCATGACACTCACGCTTCTCGGTCAGTTTGTTAACGTAGGTGTGAAGACGCACCGGTGGCACTTATGGCATGCGTCTAAGTTACGTAAGTGTTAGGAAAGATGAGAGATTGCGTGGTTTTGGAAATAGGGCACATTCTTTTGTGTGTTTCATATATCTTAAACGAGAGTTTGAGACAGAGACATGGTCCGCAACCAGACGATCCGTCAAAGCCTAAAATCCCATCCGCTGCAGACCCAAATAGAACAGTTCCAACTAAGATGGTTTGGCCATTTCTGCAGAATGGGAGAAGATCGGCTACCACGACAAGCATGGGAAACAAAGAGCCAGGGATCCAGACCCCCAGGGCGACCCAGAGTCCGCTGGGAGGACAACATTAGACAATCTTTGAAGGACCGAGGACTAGAATGGAACCAGGCCAGGAAGAAGACAGCTGATAGAATGGTCTGGCGCTCTCTCTTCCAAACCTCTACACCTCACGGTAGAAGGGGAACGACTAAGTAAGTAAGTAAGTAAGAGTTTGAGACTTAATTCACTCAGTAACTTCGCAGTCAAGACTAGAATAAGCCTTCGTTCGATTCCTAAGAATCTACGTTAATAGAGATGGCATTTAGTTTGGTCGAAGTGGTTTAAGTTCTTAGTAGTTCTGTGTTGAGGTAAATATTATAATATATTATATCTAGTATTTTTCGAAGTGTTCAAAGTGTTAGATCGCTTATTTTATTTCCCGAGTTCTTTTGTGCAGAGTGAATAATTTATAAGTCTGTTATATTCTTTAGCTGATGAGTTACAGTGGAAAACAGAATAAATTATAATTTTTAGCTTAAACTCAGTCGGCTATTAATGAATTTAATTTAACTGTTAAATAATCAGACGAGAATAATTTTTCTAAACTAACTTATAAATGCTAGATGCCTCATGAGTGTTGACGGAATACGTATGTATTCCTAATTCACGAGAATTGATGATTTTATGAATATAACTTATTTCACGGGAAAGTTTAAAGGATAAGTCAAGCTGTACGCTTGTAGTTTAAAAATGTAAGTTATAACGAGTACCTAGTATGTATAATTATTTATATGTGTTTTTCCTTTATTCAGTGAATACTGGGGGTAACCCAAAACTTTGCCAGCGTTAGTACAGAGTAAATACTTGTGAAGAACAAACCCATTTTCCTTAGAGTGACTTGGTGCAGAATCTTTACGAGTACTTAAACGGATAAATGACGAAACAGGCCTATCGCGCCATTTTAAATTCTTCCTGGGAAAAACTCTAGTACATTTTTAGCCTGTGTGGCAAGTAACTTAGTAACGTCAGTAACATTCCGACGGAGTTTGACAAGTGATGTGGTGACCGATTATAGTCCTATCCTGAAAGAACCCACCGACCTGACATTCCTTATTTCTAGAAACTAAGCTAGTGACACTGTGCTTGCTATTAACGTTCGTGCCTGGACAATTTTATGTGACTTAAACAGACATTCGACAACTAAGCACCCCCAAGAAATCGTTCCCTGAAGCAGAGAACTCAACCCGTCTTTTTGGAACTGGGGATTTCTTGGTCAAGGCTGCCATTGACGATTCTGTAGGTAAATGTCCTGAAAAATTGTATTTTCCAGAAGTGGCTACCAAAGCTATGAGTACGAGCAAATGCACGTGATCACTGTTGAATGAATAGAGTGAATGCAGGACTGAGTGATTTCTTAATTGTTGTAATGTGGCACCCATTTTGCTGCCTGAATTATCCTTATGCAATTATTGCTAACTATATTTCCCCCTTAGAATAGACCAGAGATATCAAGGCTGTCCATACCTTAAAAAAAGGGAAATATTAGACCAACTCATATGTATCTGGGACTCCTTGGGCTATAACTTTATTTAACGGGATTGTGAGCTAAACCTCGAGGGGGGAAAGATCATACCAACGGGTCTATCATTCTTGTAGCATTCATTGATTTATGACTTTGTATATGCTTGATGTAATATTTTATGTTGTGATAGAAGTTTATTCTGATAATTAAACCTTCTCTTAAATTATTCCAGCGTGTGGGTCAGTTCGTTCCAACATTATTCATATAATCATTGTTATAGTTTTCCCACGTCTGCGTGTCTAACCGTCGTCACTTGTATGTGCGGGCACGTGAGTGGATAGATATATATATATATATATATATTAATATACCTATTTTTTATAGACTGTCTGACTCCTTTGGATCTGTTGTAGAAGATAGGCGGAAAGAGAGAGAGAGATTCTAGATTTCCGGGACAGCCTCTATAAATTTCTACCATCTCACTCGTGGAACTCTATTTCTATTATCACATCTCACTGAGGCTATCACTCATTCTAACCTATTCAGAAGGGACCAACCCAAGTCTTAATTTCCCTATCAAAAATCTACGACAGTCGTGAACAGCGCATTAATAAATGTGTAAACTTTATTAAAGAAGAAAACATGAAAATAATGCATATCATCATACACAGCATAAAATTACATCAATAATCATCAATAATTGCAAATATGAAAATACACACCAACGAACACACACACCATCAATCATAAAACCTGTAGTACACAGAGAAATGAAATAAACTGAGTGTTAGCCCGTCCGCTTTCGTGGGACCAAAAGCTAGCTCCAGAAAAGTGTCTTTACGTAAATATATACTCCAGGTGGGATGGAATTAACCTGTAAAAACTTTCCTTGTCGGTGCTAAACGTTGGTGACTGCTAATTGCGCGAGGGGGCTGGAACTCTGTCTATTGTTGGCTGGCCGCTCCTAAGTGCGAGGTTCTATATAAACCCAGAAATACACCAGATGAAGGTATTTGGGGACAAGGAGTCCCAGGCTTTCTTATCCGGCGCTATTGCTTGCTTGGCATTAAATCCGGTTTGGGCTGGCTTGACTGGGGTTTGACTAAGTGCCCCGTTTAGGCACACAAAGTCTGGTGATATTAATTCTGCTATAGATGTTGGGCTGATAGATATCGGAAAGCCGCAATGCTCTGACTGGTAATCCAATAGGCGAGTAGGAAACTACTACTGCAACAGATGATTTCAGATTTTGCGTAGGCTCGTTGCATATGGCGTGAGCTTAATTTCCCTTTAGAGAGAATGGCGTTGACAAAACAAGGGGTTTTGTTTCTGGTATTGTGGTTGACGCCTCGTGAATGCTAGGTGTTACTCAGAAACCCTCTAGATTGAAGAGAATGGGACGTTCTTCACCTGACTGGATTCTTGTTCTAGCAATCCGGTATCCCTGAAACTGAGACCCAAAGGAGACACCCTTTACATTAAGCAAACAAAAAATCACACTAATGTTATATAACATAGTTATGCTCCGCTATGGGATTTAAATTTATTGTAATTATTGCTATGATAGTTTTAGGGCTGTCTTTAACCATATAAGTCTCCTGTTCCTTCCACTCTATCAATTATCAGCATGTGCCCGCATAGGCTTAATATATTTTGTACACCCAGGTACCTGTCAGTAAATGTTCTGACAGCACAAACTACTCCTCTTCTTCCAACTAAACATACAGGAAACCTAACCTTGTAGTTACAGTTGAGTGGATATGCTTATTCATCTTACAACCATTTAAATGAATTTACATAAACAGATTACAGCATGTGACATTACAACATTAAATCATATGCCCCTTGGGGGAAAAAATATTAATATCCCACAAAATGAATACATAGAAAATGCAATGTTCTTGCTATAGTAATACAGTTGTGACTGAACATAAGATATAATTATATCTATGGCGGCTGTCTGCTTTCTGTGAAAGTTATGGCTAGAGTCTAGCTACACAAGTAAGCATATAATGATTCTACCCAGCCACTAGAAGTTTCTATCAAAAAGGAATAAGCGACTATCTCCTATAATTCAGTGTTTAAGTGAACAATCCACACCTCTGACATTTTCTTACAGAAATGACAGTTAATTCTGCCGACTCTTAACCCATGGTAAGCATTGTATGGACTGATTCTACGCCTAGTATCTGTTATTATAAGTTTATCATTTAATCCCATTATAAACCATAACTTGTTTAAGCACCACTTAACTAAGGCGGATCACCGGCACTACATTATCACTGAAATAATTTACCGGGAGAAATCCTCAAACATGAAGTAAGTCACATTCCTATCAGATATATATAAAGCTAACATGAATATATCATATTATAATTATAAGATATGTCAACTCACCCCGAGAAAATGACAAGAACATAGGCAAGCACATTTAGTTCTGCTGTGCTAACTCTGCCTTAGTCTTATATGTTCATCTACGGGCCAGGAAATATTTACGAGTGTGTTAGACTATTGAGACTCTGTAGATTTATAGTTTACAAACAACGCTACTAGGAACACCTGGCTGGCCTGATTCTACAGATGTATCGGCGTAATGCGTAATAAAGAGTAAGACAAAGGTTTCTCTAGAGACTACATCAGAAGTCAACAACCGCCAGAAATTCCCTAGATAGACATAATATTATGAGAGCTCTAACTCGTCTAAGGGGCAAAACCGCAACGACTAACAGCGGGTTATCTCTCCCTGTTTCGAAGATCAAACTTGCTTACCGACCGTAAAAAGTTCCACTGCCGTTAGCGAGCCGGTTCTACACAGAAGCCGTCTTCGCTCGTTCAAACACTTAAAGCGACCAGAGAAATTCCCCTGGACGGACCAGGTGCGCGTATGTAATATTACCGCTACGCTGACCGTTGACGGAATTTAGTACTGAAGGCCAGCCAGAACGTAAACAAACCGCGGTGGGTTTGAGAAGGGGGAAAATGTAGGTGGAATATGAAAGAAAAGAAAATACAAATGTCTAGGAAAACAGAACATTAAAAGAGTAATAACTTATGGAACGGAATGGTAAAATAAATTAACAGTCACTGTGACAGTGGCATACTGTGCATTCCCCGCCATCTAAGGTGGCTCTCCAAATATGCAGAGCTAAAATACTGTACTCTGGTTCTGGGCTCGTCCAAGGAATTGTCACGTCCTGGACAGAGCCACTTCTCAGCTTCCCCTGCCTATCACTGGGTCCATAGTGAGATCCGTCTGCATGCAGTCCACCAAGTCAAAGCCAATGAATTACGCCTTGGGCTCAAGTGACTTCTCCAAGCTTAATGTGAAATGCTGGGTTCTCAACAAGTTTCACCACAGGGGAATTCCAGGAAGTGTGTGGATGATTTCAAGAGTCAATGAGGTTGTAATAAGCCTTACAGACATAGGTTCACTTCCACGTACATATATTGTAGCATTGTGCATAGCTGGTGGTCATATAAGGATGACTCCAGATATGCCTCCATGCATAGCTGTAAATGGTTACCTGACTCTGTTCTTGAGTTATGGTAGTCAAAGGCAGAGAGGAAAGAAACTAGTCCCCCACATCTCGAAGCTGGACCTAGTATAGTGAAGTCTTTAACATTTCACTCCCTTACAGCAGTACCGTCTATGAGGTTACCTTTGCATGTTTTATATAATAATGAATAAAAAAATTGAATATTCAAGTCTAGGATATTTTGGAGCCTTCGTTTCTTCTTCTTCTTCGTTCGTCCTGAAAAGGACGTTGGGTGCGTTGTGTCCGTTTACAGCGAGGCTGCGATACTTGCGCCTTTCGGCCGACACATCCGACTTCAGCCCAGCATTTTTGGGGACCGGGTTAGCCTTCCCTCTTCGATCCCTACTCACCCAGCCAGACTGTAGTGATGCAGCCTGTATCCAGGACCACCACTTGGAGGTGGAGTAGGGTCTTGGTCAGCTCTGGTTCGCTGACCCTGACGCAGGCAGTCTAGCTATGGGTCGCTGACTGCATTCCTCTATGTTGACGCGTCTTAGGTCCCGTGCCTTCGTTTAATTTGCATTTATGTTGGTGTTTTTGTGGAGTTTTTTGTGTGTTGTTTTTGTTTACATAGATTTAAAACAAAAACTAAAATTGAGCTAAAAAATGTTATAACTGGGGTTTCGAAATTTATAATCAGCAATCTGTTTTGGACGAGTTGTCTCTTGACCGGCAGGGACAGATCACCATTTTTCGCCTCAGGACAGTGCATAACAAACTGAATAAACACATGCACAAGCTACGATCGTCTGCTTCACCACTGTGTACATGTGGATTAATTGAACTAACTGCTGAGCATGTTCTACATGATTGTCCTCTGTACGACCAGTTAAGAAAGATATACTGGCCCAATGACTCAACCCTAAACTCAAAGCTGTATGGAGCGAAAGAGGAACTTCAAACAATGGTCGAATTCATCATGAGAACTCGTCTGACGGTGTAAACATCAAAGATGCGATCGCAAGAAGAAGGACGAGATGTCAGAGGCCGATGACCCCTATTTTTTTTAACCAAATACCCAACTCACTGTTAATCCGCCTTTGCCCTAGTCATTGAAGCAGTAACAAAACTGCCGAGGGTTCAACAGAACCAGGTTAGTAAAACTGACGGGTGCTAAAAGGTCAAGGTCTGAAAGGGGGGAAAAATATTCCAACATCGTATGCTGTTCGAACCTCTTTCATCATCTCTCTCATTCTGACGATAATACCTGAGTATAACACACTGAATACAAACTTTCATTACGTGAAAGTTGGGAAAGTTAACACGTTGGGGTTGGAAAGAAACCAACAAGATGAGTAACGTAATGGGAAGAAGCGGTGGGGTTGATACAGTAGCGAAACAAGGCTGTAGGCTAATGTTTTCAGATCGCGCCACGAACTCAAGCAAGACTCAAAAGTGTGTCGTGAGATCTACGTTGTGAGCCCGCCGCGGATCTCGTTCTTAAAGCTGGTGTAAGACACCTAATTTTGTTCACTTTGCTGGGGTTTCGATAAGCTTTCTTCCGGGATAATAAGGTAAGAACAAATATAATTGAAGTGTTGTCAATATGAAATAGTTAAGCATAAATGTTTGTACGCCTACTTCTTGACAGTAGGATTCACTTTTCGCTTTTTTTTTTGGCGCAGATTAAATATTAAGATGCAAGTTTGTCAGAAATAGTAGCCTAGTCAGTCTTTAAATTTTAGAAGTGTCGAGAGTTGTTCAGTCAAACGTGTATCATTTTATCATGGAAATCGCCGTAACGACGTCGAGATAAATGCAAAAGTAGCGAGAACAACACCATATGTAGAGTTTAAAAAATAAATAAATTACTAAACAAACTGATATGGAATCACTTTTAAAGTTGAGTGGTAACACTCAAAACATGGGACGTAACTGGGCATAAACTTGTTGGCCAAAGTTACAATCAATAGACACAGATGAGAAATATAGATAGGTTACGAGAACAACGCAATGGATGATGCAAACACTTAGAAAAAAAGTAAATTAACAGTAGGCTAAATAAACATAAAGCGAACGACACAGACAGATGAAAGGAAGTAAGAATACAACGCAGCACAAAGGAAAAAAGTAACACTAAATACAGAACCAGTGCAGTAAGAATCACATAGGCCTACTCGTATCAACGCAAAGAAACTAAAAAACAACAAAAATTTCAACAAAAACACACACAAAACCGTTGAAGTAAAGAATAGTGGGCCGTTGTGTTCCATATGGCCTTATAAAAGAATTTTAATAAGCAGTAATAAAGGAGCGTCCGAGAGTAGTTAAAGCGATGGACGCTCGCGGCAAAAGTGCCGGGTACGATTCACGGTGTCGACACGCTTCAGTCTACCCAGCTGTAAATGGGTACCTGACTTTTCACTTGAGTTAGGGAAGGAAAAGGCAGCGAGGAAGAGAACTGGTCACCCCACCTCTCGATGCTGGACCTAGTATAGTGAAGTCTCTAACACTTCGCTCCCCTACGGCTGTATCTGCCATGGGACTAAAAAAGAAAAAGAAAGTAATAAGCGGTAAACCCTGAACCCTGGCTTTAATTCTAACCTTAACGACGTTGGCGGCTTCAAAGGATGACATCGAAGAACACGACCCACTGTCCTTTATTTCAACAAACAAACCAGCAAAAGAAAGTCGAAGTTTTGATGCATGGCATATTCCGCCAGGGAAAGATAGAAATGGACCTTTACCTTCATTCCAGGCTATTTTGTTAAGATGCGACTAAGGTCACTAGTACACGCACTCCGTGACTGACTGAATGATTTGACACGTTTTTGAAGCATAGTGTGTCCAGACTCCGAGCCCAAATAGGGGACAGTAGACTGGAGGCCGTCATGTTGGCCTAAAAAAAAGCGATATTTCGCTTCGGGTTGGAATTTTTGTTTTTATTTTTAAAACGGCATCAGTGTTTGTCGGGCGTTATTAATTTTGACAAAGTTTCAAAATAGGGTTGGGGTTAGGTAGTTTATTGCTAGCTGTAACGTAAATATGGATAGGCAATATGGCGGACCTTGTCTACTTTCCTGGTCATCTACCGAGACCTATACTATCGGAATTATTTTCTTTGATTCCTTTGTTTTCCGCTCTTTAATAAAAATGGAACTACCATCGAATTAAGCCCCCTGCAGTAAGACTACGTCAAAATACGCTACTTTATACTATTTAAGCAGTGGTGATTTCTGTAGCAAAATATTGTATGTCGTGAGGATGCTAGTGCAAATCTCCTTAGTCGCCTTTTACGACATGTTTGGTAGCTCCCATTAGGCCCATTCTTTGCTCATAATATCAGGCACTGCTTAAATAACGGACCCGTGGTTAAAGTGTATAATTTTTCAGCTGTTCTTAATGGGTTGCGCCGATATAATTTTTGATACGGTAACAACAAAACCCGTGCTCAAATGTTGCTGATTTCACTACCTTGTAAAATATATATATACTGTATATTAGTTTCCTCTAATTCGTGACGTTGTGGGTATTCCGTAGAAGTTGAATGAAGCAGAAGCTGCAACAGTTTCTTGGTATAATGTTGATACCACAAGAAAATCCAGCTGAGGGTTTTTTTTTTTTAAAATTTGTTATCGGTGCATCATGTTGCTTTGTCTTTTTTAGTACAACTTGTCAATGACGAAAAGAGACATCACAGTGTGTTGCTTGTGGTAAACGTCTGTGAAAACATCACAGTGTGTTGCTTGTGGCAAACGCCTGTGAAAACATCACAGTGTGTTGCTTGTGGTAAACGCCTATGAAAACATCACAGTGTGTTGCTTGTGGTAAACGCCTGTGAAAACATCACAGTGTGTTGCGTGTGGTAAACGCCTGTGAAAACATCACAGTGTGTTGCTTGTGGCAAACGCCTGTGAAAACATCACAGTGTGTTGCTTGTGGTAAACGCCTGTGAAAACATCACAGTGTGTTGCTTGTGGTAAACGCCTGTGAAAACATCACAGTGTGTTGCTTGTGGTAAACGCCTGTGAAAACATCACAGTGTGTTGCTTGTGGTAAACGCCTGTGAAAACATCACAGTGTGTTGCTTGTGGTAAACGCCTGTGAAAACATCAGTGTGTTGCTTGTGGTAAACGCCTGTGAAAATACCACAGTGTGTTGCTTGTGGTAAACGCCTGTGAAAACATCACAGTGTGTTGCTTGTGGTAAACGCCTGTGAAAACATCACAGTGTGTTGCTTGTGGTAAACGCCTGTGAAAACATCACACAGTGTGTTGCTTGTGGTAAACGCCTGTGAAAACATCAGTGTGTTGCTTGTGGTAAACGCCTGTGAAAATACCACAGTGTGTTGCTTGTGGTAAACGCCTGTGAAAACATCACAGTGTGTTGCTTGTGGTAAACGCCTGTGAAAACATCACAGTGTGTTGCTTGTGGTAAACGCCTGTGAAAACATCACAGTGTGTTGCTTGTGGTAAACGCCTGTGAAAACAACAGAGTGTGTGTTGCTTGTGGTAAACGCCTGTGAAAACATCAGTGTGTTGCTTGTGGTAAACGCCTGTGAAAATACCACAGTGTGTTGCTTGTGGTAAACGCCTGTGAAAACATCACAGTGTGTTGCTTGTGGTAAACGCCTGTGAAAACATCACAGTGTGTTGCTTGTGGTAAACGCCTGTGAAAACATCACAGTGTGTTGCTTGTGGTAAACGCCTGTGAAAACATCAGTGTGTTGCTTGTGGTAAACGCCTGTGAAAATACCACAGTGTGTTGCTTGTGGTAAACGCCTGTGAAAACATCACAGTGTGTTGCTTGTGGTAAACGCCTGTGAAAACATCACAGTGTGTTGCTTGTGGTAAACGCCTGTGAAAACATCACAGTGTGTTGCTTGTGGTCTTGTGGTAAACGCCTGTGAAAACATCACAGTGTGTTGCTTGTGGTAAACGCCTGTGAAAACATCACAGTGTGTTGCTTGTGGTAAACGCCTGTGAAAACATCAGTGTGTTGCTTGTGGTAAACGCCTGTGAAAATACCACAGTGTGTTGCTTGTGGTAAACGCCTGTGAAAACATCACAGTGTGTTGCTTGTGGTAAACGCCTGTGAAAACATCACAGTGTGTTGCTTGTGGTAAACGCCTGTGAAAACATCACAGTGTGTTGCTTGTGGTAAACGCCTGTGAAAACATCACAGTGTGTTGCTTGTGGTAAACGCCTGTGAAAATACCACAGTGTGTTGCTTGTGGTAAACGCCTGTGAAAACATCACAGTGTGTTGCGTGTGGTAAACGCCTGTGAAAATACCACAGTGTGTTGCTTGTGGTAAACGCCTGTGAAAACATCACAGTGTGTTGCGTGTGGTAAACGCCTGTGAAAACATCACAGTGTGTTGCTTGTTGTAAACGCCTGTGAAAACATCACAGTGTGTTGCTTGTGGTAAACGCCTGTGAAAACATCACAGTGTGTTGCTTGTGGTAAACGCCTGTGAAAACATCACAGTGTGTTGCTTGTGGTAAACGCCTGTGAAAACATCACAGTGTGTTGCTTGTGGTAAACGCCTGTGAAAACATCACAGTGTGTTGCTTGTGGTAAACGCCTGTGAAAACATCACAGTGTGTTGCTTGTGGTAAACGCCTGTGAAAACATCACAGTGTGTTGCTTGTGGTAAACGCCTGTGAAAACATCACAGTGTGTTGCTTGTGGTAAACGCCTGTGAAAACATCACAGTGTGTTGCTTGTGGTAAACGCCTGTGAAAACATCACAGTGTGTTGCTAGTGGTAAACGCCTGTGAAAACATCACAGTGTGTTGCTTGTGGTAAACGCCTGTGAAAACATCACAGTGTGTTGCTTGTGGTAAACGCCTGTGAAAATACCATAATTGTGTAACCAATTTGAAAAGGTAAAGGTAGTCCCAGAGTAAATACTGTTGTAGAGGAGTGAAGTATTATTTTTCACTATGGTCCAACATCGAGCGGCGGGGTGACCCGTTCCATTCTTCACAGACTTCGCCTTTCCCAACTCAAGTGCAAAGTCAGGTACCCATTTACGGCTGGGTGAACTATAGCGTGTCGATCCCGTGAATCGAACCCGGCACTTTTGAAATAAAATACGGGAGCCTCGCTGGTATAATGGTTACCACACTGCGCTGGCGATCGGATGATCCAGGTTCAAGCCCGGGCGAGGACATTTGAATCAATGTCGTCGGCCGGGACTTGGACTGTATTAATTCGAGCCCTGGCGAAGACATTTGAAAGAGTGTCATCGACCAGGGACTGGCGGTTCCTGAGATGACCCAGCTCTAATGGGTACCCTCCAAAGACGGCGAGTATCTGCCTGAATGGCGAGTGGACACCTGTCAGTGTACAGGGAAAAAAGGGATACTCACGTAAAAATCAGTCTCAGGTTAGATATACAACCGGAGATTCTCGCCTCGAGTAAGAGCGGGCGTACGTTAAAAAATAAGAGATTATTCTTTTTTCATTATTGTTTATAGTGAGTCGGCTTTGGACTCTACTTGGGGCTCGAATTTGTTAGGGACTTGAGACTGAACTTGAGACTTGTACTAAGAAACCTGAAACTCGACTTGAGACTTGTACTAAGAAACTTGTAACTCGACTTGAGTGAGACTTGTACTAAGAGACCTGAAACTCAAACTTGTTAGGAAATCTTTAAAGACAATTCTGGAAAATACCATAGATTGTACCCTTCGTCCTTCTGCTCCAGTCACTGTTTTTGTTATGAGGCATGGACACATTCCATAGCTGTTATGATGGCTGGCCTAGATGTTCGTTAGACTGTTACTCTAGCACACATAACACCTTAGCTACCCAGCCTTCCCATGACCTTTGTCCCATGTTCTGATGCGGAATGCGCGTGTTCCTGGTTAATCTGACCGCATTCTAGTGTTATTGTTCTACTCCATTCCTGAGAAAAAAAGTTCGTCTGTCTGTATGAGTTATCAACATTCAACGTCTGTGGTTTTTATTGGGACCTGCTGCACAGAAGTGATCAGACGTTCCGCTTTTAATGGAATCGTTCTGGTTTTCTGTTGCATCACGCAGTCTCAAGGAATTTAAAGAAGGCAAAAAAGTCTCATTTATCTTCCCCCGCCCCCTTCCATAGAAATAGAAATTTTTATGAAATTTAACAGAGTTGACTTCAAGTCTTTCCTAACAAGTCTAGTGTCAAGTCTGTTAGTAAAACTCTCAAGTCGAGTCTCGGAAGTCCCTAACATTAGTTTAAAGTCGATACCAAATCCAGTCTCATATTTGATCAAGCACTATTTATAGTCACAATCGTTTTATTTCAAACAATCACATCAATAACTATAAAAAAAATAATGAAAAAAAAATAATGATCTCTATTTTCAGACTTTATTTTTGACGGCTTTTATTAATAATTTTAAACAAAATCATTTTTTTCTGGGTTTTTTTTTTCTCCAAAAGAATGCGTTATGAATGAAGACGACGAAGTTGCATCGCCAAATTGACAAGTGCTGTACCGAGTCGAGTTGTTAATTAATAAATAAAAATAAATTTAAAAAAAAACCACTCGAGTCGAGTCGTTGTGGCGACTTGAGTCCGAATCGAACTCGATTCGATGGAATTCAAGTTGACAAGACTTGAATTTAACGAACCTTTTCCTTAAGTTTACTTCGGCGCATAATAGTGACAAACACTAATAACTAAGGTCTTTTTATACATCGCATTCAGACAAAAGATCTGACGACTTGCACAGAAAAATTCCCAGAATGCAACAAGATAGTAAATGAAACGATTACGAAACAGGTCCATATATTCTTCTTCTTGCGATCGCATCTTTGATGATTACACCGTCAGACGAGTTCTCATGATGAATTCGACTGTTGTTTGAAGTTCCTCTTTAACTCCATATAGCTTTGAGTTTAGTGTTGAGTCATTGGGCCAGTATATCTTTCTTAACTGGTCATACAGAGGACAGTCCTGTAGAACATGCTCAGCAGTTTGTTCGTTTAATCCACATGTGCACAGTGGTGAAGCAGACAATCGTAGCTTGTGCATGTGTTTATTCAGTTTGTTATGCCCTGTCCTGAGTCGAAAAATAGTTATCTGTCCCTGCCGGTCGAGAGTGTGATAGTCGTCTTTGGGTTGGTTCTGTTCTCTTCTGATAGTCTGGATAGCTCTCTTTTTCTCAAAGTATGTGACTTCATTATCTTCTTGTTCACATTCTTCTCCCTTTTTTGCAAGTTTATCTGCCTTTTCATTTCCGGGTACACCACAATGAGATGGTACCCACTGAAGTATGGTTCTCTTTTTGGCAGCTACCTTGTTTAGTTCATTTCTCAGATGCGGGAGTTTACCACCCTTGAGAGCTTGCAGGACAGACAGTGCATCTGTGAGGATGACTACCTGGTGGCAGTCAGAGTTGGTGTTATAAATCATATTTGCAGCTTGCTCTAGAGCTTGAACCTCAGCTGTATAGTTGGAACAGAATTTACCAGTGGGAATGTGCCTAGTCTCATAGTGGTTGTCAGGATATGAGATAAAGATACCGGCACCTCCATTCCTAACAGCATTAGTTGCTGATCCATCTGTATAGGCATGTATCCAGTCCATATATTAAATATAGCTGATCATACCAACGACATTAAATGGAAAGTGCATCTAAGCGTGGGGGAGGAGGAGAGAAGACGAGTCCAAGCAAAAACAATAAAACAGCATGCAAGGCAACAAATGTTTGTCAGCAGAATTAACAAAGAAAGCTCTTGACTGTTACACATTGCCCATTCTATTATACGGATGCAAATTATATACTAGTAATATCAAACACGCCCCGTGTAGCTCCCGGGTGTCTCTGAGAGAAATAGGATTATTGCCACCGCAGGCATGTCGTAAAAGGCGACTAAAATGAGATTAATGAACTATTATTGTGTCAGTGATATAATAAGGCACAAAAGAACAATCGTGTAAAAGAAATTACCATAGAAACCACCGATGCAAGATCACGTGATGACTGCTTGGTGCCGGCTTCATGCAAAGGGGGGTGGGGGGCAGCTGCAGTATTGGTTCCATGCTCAGTAAGGAGCGCAAAGGAAAATGGTCATTATTGTTTAGAAGTTTGGCTGCAGTGTATGTCCGATATTGCCTGTCTCTTGCATTGACAGTAGCAATGTATGTCCAACATTGTCTGTCTCTTGCATTGACAGTTGCAATGTATGATCGACAATTTCTTTCTTTTGCGATGACAGCTGAAATGTATGTCGGACATTGTCTCTTACATTGACATTTGCAGTGTAATGTTCGACATGGTCTTTTTCTTGCATTGACAGTTGCAATTGTCACGGGATTGCCTCCCCTTGCCTTGCAGTTGTGGTCCACTAATGGGCACAACGCAAGCGTATCTAAAAGTAGGTCGTCCAAGCTATCTATCTTCGTGCAAGATTACTCTTGGCAAAGATGTAGATAGAAGATGAATGGCGTTTCTACCTTAGGGGAGCCTTCATACGATATTCCCAGAAGTCAAGAACAAAACGCTGCTTAAGGGCTGAGCAAATTTGTTAACTTATTATCTGGCCCGTGCCTGTTATAAAGGGTTTATGCAATGGTTCTGGCCCGTCAAGACTCCTGTTGGAGTAATCCAACGAATGCCCTCTTATAAGTAATGACTCTATATTTATATATATGTATTTATCAAGAAAAACTGGCTCATACGTTTGCTTTCGTACATATAAACTGAATCAACTATTATTGTTTAGTTTAAAATAACATACAACAAATTTAATAGTCAATTAGTCTTTAACATGGCAAAATAAATATGGAAAATTGGGTGAAAATTTAAATTAAGATTTCCTCACTGAGGTTTAGGTAGGGCGTTAATAATGTCCATATTTTTGCTGTAGCCTGTTACACACAACTTAGCTCCAGATGAGCCCTGCAGCTGTGGTTTCCGTCACTTCTTTTTGGTGATGAGTACACTTCTCCACATAATTCGTCCACTGTAGGCGGTTGGTGGTGATACTCTTCTCTCACACTAGTGGCGTAGGAACTTCAGTACTTAAGTCTGATGTCTTGTAACCACGAACTGTGACAAATAAAAAGAAACAAATGCCTACTTCTGAGTACATTTGTTCTCCGCAAACTAACAGGCCCATTGTCATGCGCGCCACCACCAATGTTAACCTCTCAGAAGGATTAAATTCCCGAGCACACGATGTAACTCAGGGAATATGATGAAAATTCACCAATATCCTTCTGGGTGTCAACTAGGAAATTGCGTCTGGCATGCATGAATAATGATTTGCCTGAATTACAATTAAAAAGGTATATAAATCTCACAAAATGATTCTATACACTTTAGGCACATGTGATGTAATTATCACTCATTACTCGTCGCTACTCCCGTCAGGGTCTGGGGTCGCTCTGCTGTCGGGTTTCCCGCACGACTATTCAGAAACAATCACCAGTTCTTGCTGTAGTGGTTCATGAATATACTATTTTCATATGTTGAGGTTGCCAGCCTCGTATATAAGCAAGAAACCTGTAAAATTTACATTAGTAAATAATTTGTTTACACTTACCCCAAAATTTTGGGAATTCACGCTTCTCCTGGCACAGATTTAGAATGGACCCACAGCCCTTTAGTTAGATGCTGTTCGAATCACTGAGGTCTGGAAATATAAGTTAATTCCTCTGACGGCTGGTGTTCTGTAAATTCCTGGCCTGGGAAAACTGTTCGTATAATTCCTCTTTTGACTTGGTCTGGGAAATATGAGTTAATTCCTCTGACGGCTGGTGTTTGCGAATTCCTGGCCTGGGAAAACTGTTTGTATAATTCCTCTTATGACTTGGTCTGGGAAATATGAGTTAATTCCTCTGATGGCTGGTGTTCTATGAATCCTGCGTGGGAAAACTGTTGTTAAAATTCCTCTCTGACTCCATGTGATAAAATTCCCAAGTTTCCAGTCTTGTATTAAAATTGCGGGTTTACTTGTAAATTCCAAAGTTGCCCAATACTCGATCTGGTACTTATAGTTGTGGAATTGTAAGTCCTATCCTCTTTCCTCTGGCTTTTAAGAGGTGCTTAGTTGGCGCTGCGATGCAGTCTCTCTGTTCTGTGTCTGATTTCTACAGTATATCTCACAATCCGGAGTTTCAAAATCCCAGCTGTGTTTCCTGCTGAATGTTCCAATCAATTCATTGTAGCTTTTGGCAAACCAATCAAATCTATCTAGCACTGTTTGGGTGTGGAAGTTTATCATTACTCATCCCATGCGTATTTGAAAATCTTAAATTTAATATACACGCGTGGCCTCTTACAACAGTGGTGTCAAATCGTTATATAAGACTTCCGGTGCACCTCTGTCTATCACAATATTGTGACCGTGTTTTCCCGGCGTAATGTCTTCCGCCCAGATGTCTGCCCCGACAGATTATCTAATTATCCCCTTTATCTGCATGCCTCCGCCAGACAGATCTGGTCAGACAGTGTTGTCTTCTTTCATCGTACGCACAATACAAGCTTGTGTCAACATGATCAACAGCTTTCCAATGGGGTCAAATGTTTGACTGACACGTTTCCACAGGCGGTCAGACAGATTATGCGATAAAATATTATCGCCGGCCGGGTCACCAAACCTGGCGAAGCGTAACAACAGTCTGGGAGTGAAGTGTGAAACAATAAGACACGAATTACTCCCGTAGCAAATACTGCCATAGGGGAGTGGCGTGTTAGAGACTTCACCATGCAATGTCCAGCATAGAGCAAAATAGTGAAACTAACGAATGAAAAGGCATGATTTATACAACATAAAAGCGATGAGTGAGAAAAATGAAGAAAAAAAAGAAAGGATACTGCCGGAGGGCTGAAGGTGTGAGAGATCACACAAAAGAGCATGTTCAGACGTTTTGTCACAGCAGTGTATATTCGACATTGCCTGTCTCTTGCATTGACTGTTGCAATGTACGTCCGAAATTGTCTATCTTTTGCATTGGCAGATGCAATTTCTGTCAAACATTGTCTATCTCTTGCGCTGACTGCTGCAGTGTATGTCTAGTGTTGCTCATTCTTTGCATTTAAAATTCGCTCGAACAGATAATTTCTGTCTCATAATGTTTTATTTTCCCTATTCTTCTGTCATCCTTTTGTCGGTTTTCCAAAATCATTTTCATAATTTACGGATTTATTACTCTGTTATGTCTTTATTTATTTATGTATCCAAAAGAATTTACTTTATTTCGATCTATTTTGTAGGGTTTTGTTTTTGAAATTATTAACCATTTTAGCCGACAGGAGAACTTTCTGCCTGTTAACATGAAAACCCCCAATTTTTCAGTGTGTCACATAGACACATCTCTGGGAAAAGTTTACAATTCAGCTCCTTGTTCAGAAATGTTTCACGCCTGTCGAGCTGCTTGTACTGAGGTCATGTTTTATTCTTCTTCTTCTTTCTTCCTCATCGTTCTTCCTCTTCATTTTCTTTCTTCTCACTTAACTCTCACACTTTCTTCTCACTTCTTTCATCTTACTTAATTCTCAAATATTCTTCTCACTTAACCTCTAAACTTTCACTTAACTCTCACTTCTTTCTTCTCACTTGTTTCATCTTACTTAACTCTCAAACTTTCTTCTCACTTCTTTCTTCTTACTTAACTCTCAAACTGTCTTCTCACTTAACTCTCAAACTGCCTTCTAACTTAACTCTCAAACTGTCTTCTCTCTGAACTCTCAAACTGTCTTCTTACTTAACTCTTAATCTTAAACTGTCTTCTCACTTAACTCTCAGACTGTCTTCTCACTTAACTGTTACACTTTTTTTCTCACATAACTCTCAAACTGCCTTCTCGCTGAACTCTTAATCTTAAACTTTCTTCTCACTTAACTCTCAGAATTTCTTCTCACTTAACTGTTACACTTTTTTCTCACTTAACTCTCAAACTGTCTTCTCACTTAATTCTTAAACTGTCTTCTCACTTAACTCTCAAACTGTCTTCTCACTTAACTCTCAAACTGTCTTCTCACTTAACCCTCAAATTGTCTTCTTACTCAACTCTCAAACTGTCTTCTCTCTTAACTGTTACACTTTCTTCTCGCATGAGTCTCACGCTTTCTTCAGACGCACTCTCAAACACAAGGCATAGACTATTTTCCCCAAACGCTTTTACTAGCTAGCCAAGTATTTCCTTAGTCGTTTTCGACTACGGGTTTCTCCATTATTCTACATTATAAAGGGTATTCTTCTCCATTGTTCCTTGCCATTCGTCTCGTGTCCTTATAGGGCTCTATTTCAGAAGGAGCGGATGAAAAAAAAAATGACTATTGGTGAGTTTTCAGTGAACAAAGATGTGAGAATTTAACGTCTTTCCTCGTGGGATAATAACCAGAGAAGGCGAGGGTTGTCTATCATGAGACTAGCTTGACATTAACATCCAAGTTGAATCTGAATATCACAACCAGTATACACTTTTAAGTCAGGGGTATTTCCGTGGTAGATTCCGATTACTTCAGCACGGTCTGATTCTTTCTGAGGCGGCTTCCCCGAGGCTCTCTCGTAGAAACTGTTACTTTTAAACAGCTATTTCAATGGAACACGGACGTATAGCCACAACTACTACTGTTACTGAGCTGCCTCCGCTGCTACTTTTGGTAAATAATGGAGGAAACCTTGAGTCCTATGAACAGTAAATACATTTGTAAATAAATAAATAAAGGTAATTAACAGGTACTCGTTGGACATAAAGGATGACACTAGACAACAGAAAAGAAAATATAAGTGATATGAATCGAACCTAGGACCAACCAAACGGCGCCATCGCCTTGCTGTGACAGTACATCGTGAAAGGACGCTCAGCCAATTTTGCTGTACTAGTCCAACTACTTCTGAGACGGCAACAACTACTACTACTACAGCTGCTGCTACTTCGATACTGTACGAGTAAAACTACTACTCTTACAGCAACCACTACTTTTACAGCAGCAGCTACTACTATCACCACCATAATTATTACTACGGCTACAAATTAAAAATAACAATACAGTGAATTGGTCACAGGCCTAGCTAATAGAAGTGTAATTTAGTGCCACGGAGACTGTCATGAAAACACCCAGGGAAAGTTTGAAAGTGGAGGACATAGAGTACATGTAGAAATAGAAGAGTTGGTGACAATGGGGACATCCTGAACAGCATTAAACATCAGTACTAAAATGAAGAAAGACAGAACAACCTTTGCTAATCTAAATAACATCTGGGAATCTTCCAAGTAAAGCACAAACACCAAACTAAGAATATGTTAGAGCTGTGTACCTTCTGTACCGTACTTCTGTATGGCACGGAATGCTGGAAAGCAACACACAAAGAAATGCCTAAATTGTAATTTTCCTACATATTCTGCCAAAGGAAGGTTTCCCGAATATTTTGACCGAACACCGCTCTCAACCAAGAATTGTTTACCCGGAGCAGTATAGGCAAAGAGATATAGCGCGCTGTCACACCATGCCTTATTGATGTTATCAGTGTCTGTAGTGGATTTGATGGTATTTTATGATGGTGATGTTACTAAGTGTGATGCATGAGGTCAGCTGTGAAGGCTCCTGAGATAAAATGTAGCTGTGAATTGTCAGAAGGCCCTTCTTGCTACCACTACGACCTCACACTTATCTTTTTTTTACTAATGAATGTGGCTACGTTAAATGTCTAGGGTAATGATATGTAATGTGTTGTGGTAGTTTACATACACACACACACAGATATTTACTAAGTCTAATAATATTAATAAAATGTTATAATACACGGAACTAACTGAGCTGTGTAAAATTTTGATAGTAATTTTCTTTACATTTATTTGTTCTGGACCAAGGTTTTATTTTGGCCAGAACATATGAAAAGTTTAGCAATTATGAAAGAAATGCATGAATATTACATAATAAATTCAAGGTGTGTACATATATATGTTACTAGACTAGTTAATATTATTACTGTTTATAGTTGTAATCTATTTTGGGAGAACATTTAATGGATGTGCTGTTGGGGTGGCCTCATCACTCCCTGTCTATGGCGAATACGCATTGTCCCTTTATTTGATGGAAATTTTATGGGTGTGTTAGCAAATAATTTGAGTTGGTGAATTCTCAGCAGACCAGGCGCTCACGTAGCTTGAAGGTGTAGCTCTGGTGCTGAGATCTGGTGGCCCCACCTCTCCGTGCTTGGGGGCAATATCAGAAGTTTGGTGGCCCCACCTCTCCGTGCTTGGGGGCAATATCAGAAGTCTGGTGGCCCCACCTCTCCGTGCTTGGGGGCAATAATAGGCTGCTCTGACAAAATGTTACTGCACGGGTCCACTCTGGTAATATTTCAACAACTCATTTGACACCGCATTGGTGCCAACTGAAACTCACAGTTCTGCAATCAAAGTATTAGCCATGTGTCAAAATTCCATCCTCTAACCATTTCTGGACACAACACTACACAACAACCACACCACATAGACGGGTCAGATCTTTCTGACCAAACAACACATCTTACCAAGTTGGTTTCACATAGGATAAGTTCTCCCAGACTACAGATTCTGAAATATATTCATTAGCTTCCTGCCATAGAATAGGATAGGTGATATGTTTCACTGATCTCAACACCTGATCTGTCCTTCATAATCCTTGCTGGAGTTTATGTATTTTATTTGTCTCTAGACCCTGAACTGGGGCGGGGGGTCTAGAGCGAATCCTTACTTGTTGTAAGGGACAGATTATGCTATTGCAGTATCAAATCACTCGAAACCTTAAACAAATATTAAAATGTACAAAGAAATAATTTCAGTCTTACCAGAATTATGAATATAGAACACAGTTAAATGCTAGCAAAACTCAGCTGAGCTGCTGGCCTTAGGATGGCGTCCCTCTAAATATTTCAATAGCTTCTGGGAATTACACCACTTAATAATTCACTGTGTCTACAAGGACAACTTCTAATGAATGGCTCAAAATGCGCGTCTGAGCGCCGATAATATATTCATCTATGGCCAATCACTGCCTTTTCTTTTTTCAAATTCAAATATCCTACCAAACAGTCATTTCAGTCACACCTCAGTCAAGTATGCCTTATTGTCTGTTGGTCCGTCCGTCTCTACTTGCGTTTCACAAAAAAAAACACTTGTTTTTTGAACCAACCCTGCCTTCCCCTACACAATTTTGCCGTTAAAGTTATTTTTAGCCACAATTCACCATCCCACCCCATCTCTTCATTCCAACTAGATTTTAGCACTTGCGTCTTCAAGGCCACAATTTTTTTAAAATTAGTGACATGTTTTATTTCAATGCAGTCGATCGTTGATATGAACAACACAGTCTTTTGTCAATTTCCATGGCGGGTGATGACCCGCGGCGTGGGCGATCATGTATTCTAGCAGCTTACGCATTAGTTTTTATCCTTACGTTGTATCATTGGAGATATTTTAACGTTGTATCACGGTTAATTTTGTGACAGTGTCCAGTTATGAGAATACCGCGGCTATATGGATTGTCAAGTCGAGTTTATATTGCTGCATCTGTGTTAACGCGATATGCTGTTTTTTTTTTTTCTTGTAGCCACACTAGGTTCAGTTTTGATTAATCGATATGTCTACCATCTGTTGTAGACGTAACAACAGCTTATTGTTTAAGGTATATACATGCACTTGCGGTATTTAGGACGCTGAGAGCGACCGCCTGTATTACTTATAGTTCAGTTCAATCTCACAGAAGTGTTATCATATAAGGAAATTACACACTCATCTAGGAGGGAGAGATCTGAGAAAGAGGGCCCTTCTGGTTTGCAAATGCCCGTGGGCGACGGTTTACCGTTCAGATTTATAATGTCAGCTATAAAGGATTTTTTTTTTTTTTTTTTTTTCCTTATCCAGCGGCACTTGGGCTTTCAGCCCTTCGGCCCAATGACATGTCATTGCGAGGCTGGGGAACCTGAGGACTTTCCTTCCAACCCGGTCAGGAGCTTCGCTCCTTCCCATCCACAGAGGGTTTATCACAGGAGCCGTTCAGGCTATTCAGTCAAATTTCCGGCCGTAAACATTTCTTCAAACGCCGACGCCCGGGTTTGAACCATGAACACCTGGTCGCCAGTACAACGCCGAAGCCATTACACCAGCGCGGCTCCCAGCTATAAAGGATACATTAGAAGTGCATAGTGGCCACACACAAAAAACAAAAAACAAAAAAAAACAATAATTATCCACCCAGCAGTAGACGTGAAAATGAAGGTGGAAGTAGACTGGACTTTGTAGTTTTAAGATGACTGTGACTTTACAAAAAGGAAACTGACCTTTAGCTTATCTCGTTAGGCACCGACGTTGAACCAGTTTGAAACGTGGCAAGAAACACGCGAAAGAAAGGTACCAAGACAGAACAGAAAAATTGGAGAAACACATAGACAGTGAGAGTTAGAGGAGACACGTGAAAGCGTATGATTACTGACCCACTCCTCCAATTTCAGGGAAAATCAAGAGAGCATAAAAAGCCGTTATTTATTGCAGTTATAGACCTCACAAAGGCATTAGACCTGGTTAGCAGGGGTGCGCTCTTAAAAATCTTCCTGAAAATAGGCTGCCACACTAAATTGCTGGAAATGATAGTCCTTCCGTGAAGGCATCAAGGAACAGTCCAATATGCTGGAAACACATCACAACCCTTTGACATACGCAGTGCCGCCAACCAAGGTTGCGTCCTGGCTACAAACCCTCTTCGGGATCTTCTTTGCTTTGCTCCTGAAACATGCATTTAGAGGTGCAACTGACACAGTGTGCCTCCATAATAGGTCAGATGGCCAACTGTTTAACCTCTCAAGGCTGAAGGCAGAAACAAAAATCAGAAGGGTCACTATTTGAAACTTGTTCGCCGGTGACGCTGCAATCGTCTACAGGAGCTCCAGAGCTTGATGAATCGCTTCTCCCAAGCATGCAAGGATTTTGGCTTCAACAATAAGTCTAAAGAAAACAAATGTGCTGGGTCAGATTGTGGATGGGGACCGAAGACGCAGCAAACGAGATGAATGCAGTCAGCGACTCATAGCTTGACTGCTTGGGTCAGGGTCAGTGAACCAGAGCTGACCAAGACCCTACTCCACCTCCAATTGTTGGTCCTGGAAACAGGCTGCATCACTGCAGTCTGGCCGAGAGAGTATTGATCAAAGAGGGAAGGCAAACCCGGTCCCAAAAAATGCCGTGCTGAAGTCGGATGTGTCGGCCGAAAGGCGCAAATATCGCAGCTTCGTTGTGAACGGACACAACTCAACCAACGTCCTTTTCAGGACGAACGCGGAAGAAAAAGAAGATTGTGGATGTTGCACCAGTTATCACTATCGATAACTATGAATGGGCAGTGATGCACCACTTTGCATACCTGGGATCTACCATCAACGACAAATTCTCTCTGGATGCAGAAATTAACAGCCGCATTGGCAAAGCTGCAGCCATCTTTGCCTGCCTCACAATGCGTGTTTGGGGAAACTCCGAATTCACTACCATGACCAAAACTGCGGTATATAATGCCTGCATCACCAAAATGCTTCTATATGGTAGCGAGACATGGTCAACCTATGCTAAGCAAGAAAGTAGGCTCAATACCTTCCATCTACGGTGTCTACGCCACATCCTTGGTATTTGGTGGAAAGACAAAGTGAAAAATTTCGAGGTGCTGTCACATGCTGGCCGTCAGGGCATGTATACACTGCTTAGACAGCGCAGACTATGCTGGGTTGGCCAGGTCCGCCGCATGAAAGATGGTTGCATCCCTAAAGATATCTTCTACGGACAACTTGCAGATGGCAAAGAACAGTTGGGCAACAGCAGCTGAGTTTACACACAATTACACTCAGTAGTTACTATCTACAGCTTGTTGAATAGATGGTATCCCAATCTGTTGTGGACTGTGCGAAGTCTAAAGATTACCACATGTTTACTTCTACTAAGCTGGTAATATGCATCATGTTTTGGTGACCTAGATGCTCAGCTTCCCACTTGCTCCTGTTATCTGCTCTTGATAAAACTCTTGGCCTCTTCATAAGTTGTGCTTGTGTTGTTCATTTGGGGTTGGTTTCATTGATTCTCTCAAGCTGGTTTTGTATTCTGGCTGTGCTTCAAATATAGCGGCTAAAATAAAAATTATTCTTTTCCCGGGACCGAAGACGCAGCTAACGAGATGAATACAGTCAGCGACTCATAGCTTGACTGCTTGCGTCAGGTTCAGCGAACCAGAGCTGACCAAGACCCTACTCCACCTCCAAGTGATGGTCCTGGAAACAGGCTGCATCACTCAGTCTGGCCAAGAGAGTAGGGATCGAAGAGGGAAGCAAACCCGGTCCCAAAAATGCCGTGCGGAAGTCGGATGTGTCGGGCCGAAAGGCGCAAATGTCGCAGCTTTGCTGTAAACGGCGACACAACGCAACCAACGTCCTTTTCAGGACGAACGAGGAAGAAGATCTTCTTTTCCCAAAATACAGTTTGGTTTTGTTTTTAAGAACTATCTTCATAGCACACGGACAACTCCTTCAGTGCTCCGATCTTCTCCCTTAGATCACACAAGAGGATCTCAGCACAGTGCACTAACTCCGTAGCACTGGTGAGAATCTCAATGTGTGTATACAGGAATCACATTCTATAAATATTTTTGTGGTGGGTAGGTTTCTAATTTTTAAATTTTACCAGGGCATCGGCAATATGGCCTACTCTTTACGATTTCCAATTACCGTGGGTTTTTTAACGTGCGCAACTTGCACACGGGACCTCCTATTTTTTTCACCCTTATCATAGAAGGCTAGGCATCCAATCTCACTACCCAGGAGACCAGGGTGGGAGTATGACATCATTAGGACCACTGGTTCTAAAAAAAATTTCCATAAATTATATTCCCTCAACTGAGAATCGAACCCGGTACCTCTTAGCCACCCTGTCCCTCAAAATACAGTACGCAATATATAGGAAAGAAACCTATATAATTCGGCCTTTTTGAAAAAAAAAAAAAAAAAAGTGAAAAATTACTCAAACGAGCGGACTGCTGTTTACTGAAAGGACACAGCATGAATATTCTCAACGGTGTCAACAAAGGTTCATATTTGTCTGTACACGTGAATTGGCTGTGCGTCCTTTCACGATTTACTTTCACAGCAAGGCGATAGCGCCGTTTGGATGATCCTTGGTTCGATTCCCTGTAAGCCTATTACTTATATTTTTTTAAAATAAATATAGAGGGAAACCCGAGGCCTGTAAACAGTAAATAAATATTACACACATAAAGATATGTTTCAGGCACTCGTGAGAAATAAAGAAGTAGAAAATTAGACAACAGAAAAATAACAGAAGTGAGAGGTTTACCAGAGAATCGAACCCAGGACCTTCCGAACGGCAACACCGCCTAGCTACGGAAGCGAATCGCACTAACCACCTAGCCAACTAGGCACCCCAAAAAAAGTGCTTCGTGGACAGTGGTCATTGGCGCGATCCTCAACACGTATAACCGGATATGTACCTTGGAGCGATCCAGCCTAATTAATTACCCAATCACTTCTGTTGTTCCCCTATATTCTTATTTTCCGTTCTCTGGTGTTCTCCTTTCTGTCCAACAAGTGAGTACCTGTTAATTACCTATACAGTATTTATTTACTCTGTACACGTCAGTTTTAACGTAAGCAGAGCTTGCGCTTGGCAGTTTTAAAATCCCAAAAAGAAAAATTGATATATCAAACAACGACCAGTGCAGTATCTAATCAAAAAGACGCCCATTTAATACGGAGATAAAAAGGGCAATGTTCAGTGAATGTACCATATTGCGCAGGGTTGGGGAAGAGCTTTTGGGGAAAAGACAATTAAGAAAAAAGAGAAATGGGCCAACCTGCGTGTAGCAGATAACCTAAAACGCCCCAAAAGGTTGAAGAAGAAAACGGTTGTTGCTGTTTAATCTAGATGCCCCAGTGTAAATTACCTATGTGACCCATCAACCCGAGGTTAAAGATAGTCAATACACAACCGTTCAGAATTTAGTCACCTGTTTTAAGTGTGGTTATTCTCTGTCGTTTATCAGCTTCAACACGTTTTAATCCTGGATACTTTTCTTAAGTAAGTCTTTGTGTGCTCACGTGAGTGTGTCACTTGGCTGACTTATCCGATAACGAGATCAACCTGTCGGAAATGTTATTTAATTAACAAACGCAGCAACTTGACGTATTAAAACATGGAACAGAGTCAGAAATTTAACAAGTCAAAACCCATAATACTGTATGTGTGGTTCACGTCAGTCTCTGAGTAGGCGAAGAATCGAACTGCTTCTCCTTCGGGCATGTCGTAAAATGCGACTAGTAATAGGTCGTACATGGAACTAGTAATCCCGTCGTGTAAAACAAATTGTTTCAGAAACTTCACACACAAGACCATATGTGTTATGATGCAGGTTTCTTGCAAGGAGACCCGCTGCAGTTGTGGCTGCATGCAGTGACTGTTAAATATATACTTGCAAGTGTGTTTCTTTATTGGGGGCGGGATGCCAAAGGTATGATTTGCTCTGGGTGCCAAATACTGACTGCATGTTTGACGGGGAAATTATGATGTTAATTTGTCTCATTATCTTGTGTTAACCCCAGTGGTCTTGATTGTTAGTTACCTTTCAGATCCTCCCTGTTTCCCAACCACCTTGTTATCCGGTACTTCAATACTCAGTTTTTCCAGCCGTCGTGTTATCCGGTACTTCAGTACTCAGTTTTTCCAGCCGTCTTGTTATCCGGCACTTCAATACTCAGTTTTTCAAGCCGTCTCGTTATCGAGTACTTCAGTACTCACTGTTTTCCCAGCCGTCTTGTTATCCGGTACTTCAATACTCGCTGTTTTCCCAGCCGTCTTGTTATCCGGTACTTCAACACTCGGATGTTTTCCCAACCATCTAATTATCCGGTTCTTCAATACTCGCTGTTTTCTCAACCATCTAATTATCCAGGACTTCAGTATTCACTATTTTCCAACCATCTTCTTACTCACTACTTCAGATACTCAGTTTCTCACAAACACCATACGCCCGTCCCAGGCTTCCTGTATTTCCCCTGTATTTACTTCTGCGTGTCTTTTTGCCCCGTGAAGTTCCCTTGCGTCTCTGACGAGACAAAGAATAGGATGGTTGTTCCCTCGTGCATGTCGGACAAGGCGATTAAGATGAGGTTGTAGAGAGGCCTGGTGTGACAGATAATTTTGAGGAGAGTGACAGATTTTGATGAAAGATAAAAAAGATAATATTTAGATGGTAAGATTTCAGTCTGTAAGCTGAGTGAACTGTATCTCCTCGAGATTTTGTTCACTAGAAACCTTAATTCAAAGAGAATTCTGGTGAAGGTAAACATGATATTTTCTGGACGATAAATTCTTTCTCAGAAATCCTACCAAGGACTATGTAAAGTACATAAAGTTGAGAAAGAGATTTGGTGCCCAGCCCACATTAAAAAATATCCCGACCCAATAGTGTTAATTCAAATACGGCTCAGCCCGCAGGGTGTAGATTTAATTACAAGTACTAAAGAAAATATACAACCCAATTCAATATTACAAGAACAAATGACACCAGACTCTTATGTTAAATTTACAAAAATGATGATAGATTCTCACATATGTTAAAAAAATTTAGAACTATACTACTCGTCAAAAGTCAAGGGCCACTTAGAAAAACCTTGGTTGAAACCATAAAACAAATCTGATATAAACGTAATTGGTATCAGTCAAAACGGCATTTATTGAATACCAAATTGACATGTCACGTAAAGAAATGGAAACACACATTCAAACGCAATGAAGCTGTGAAGTGTGTCACCCACCTTTTCAAAAGTCACACAAATAGATATTGGACAAATAGACATTTCAAAATCGAGTATGACCACCGTTTGCAGCAAGGCATTCAAGACAGCGTAGACGCATCGAGTCCACAAGGGTCCGAAGAGTATCCTGAGGAACAGCTTGCCATTCCTGAAGCAGAAATGCAGTCAGCTGTGCAACATCCATTGGCAGGGAGTGATTTGTTGACAATCTTCGACCAAGGACATCTCAGAGGTGCTCAATCGGAGAAAGGTCAGGTGAATGAGCTGGCCACGCCATCCTGATGATCCCATGTTGCTGAATAAACTCATTCACCACACGAGCTCGATGGGGTCGAGCGTTATCATCTTGGAGGATGGCATTACCACTTATGGCCTCCAGAGCAGGCTGAACAATTGGTCTCAAGATTTCGTTCTGGTATCTTGGGCCGGTCAAGTTGCCTTGGATGATGTAGAGTGGGGTCCTGCCGCGTCTGTAGAAGCCTCCGCAGGCCATGACAGAACCCCTACCATAACGATCCACCTCTCGAATTGTGTCATCAGTAAATCGCTCTCCTGGTCGTCTCCAAACTCGAATCCTGCCATCATTGAATGACACAGTGAAGCGAGATTCATCAGTGAAGAGAACTTGACTCCATTGTTGCCTTGTCCATCGGATGTGCTCGCGACACCAAGCAACACGGGCTCTGCGATGAGCAGGAGTAAGAGGGATTCTGACTGCAGGACGTCGAGCAGCCAGTCCAAATTCATGTAAACGTCTGCGAATGGTGCTTTGACTGACATTAACGTTTACAGTTTGTCTCCGCTGACATCTTCGAGTGGAACAAGTCACTATTCGATGGCGCATGGCTGACAACAAGAGGTACCGGTCATCATGTCTATTGGTGCATCTAGGGCGACCTGGCTGGTGGCGATCCTCCACATTTCCTGTGGCCTGAAATCTCTCCAAAATTCATTGGATAGTAGAGTGTGACACTGCAAGCCGTCTAGCAACTTCACGGACAGATAAACCACTTTCAACCCACGCTATAGCCCTCATTCTTTGTAAGGTGTCAAGACTTCTTCTCGGTGGCATGGTTTTTGCAAGTGATGAAACTACCCTAAGTCTGCTGATTTTAAAACAAATTAAGAGTGAACTCTTCACGAAAAGTCGCCATTGCACGTGGAATGTCAATCAGCACGATTACTTCACCTGTTTGGTTGTACGGAAGTTTGAAAAAACAGATTAAAAATGTGAATTTATGGTCAGCAAACTAAATTGCACGTGATCACCATGGTTGTCGGTGAGTTGTTTTTATGCTTAACGTGCATAGAGGACTGTCAGAGGAAGATATTGCACCCATTTTTACTAAAAACTTCCTTCATTTAATCATTCTATGTGCTTATATAAAAGTGTATTGAAAATAATAGGGTGGCCCTTGACTTTTGACGAGTAGTATATATGCTTTGTTAACTAATCTGTTAATGGTTCTGAGAAATGTCAGAATAAATTAGCTTCATTTGGACTGAATTAGCTTTTCTGTGGTGGTTCTGCTTGGTATTTAAACTACTCATCTGAGATTTGAAGTAGCTGCAGTGATGAGTGTACTTCTGCTGCTGGATGTATGTTCTCTAGTTGCCTAAGGGGTTCAATTCGTCCCAGCACTCCAGGACCAGTATGACAAATAACTCTAGTAGGGTTTCACAGGGTGGCAGGGACTGCTTCCTCTGTCTTGACTCAGGGCTCATCACCAGCTGAGATGGATTTAGTCGGCCCTCCAGAACAGTTTATAGTAACTGGGTAGACCCCTGACAGGACAGGTAGGGTCTTCCGGTAGGTCTTCTGGTAGACAACCTGGTAGGATCGCTCAACTGACCCACATGCTGTTTTAAATGGACATTACCCCTCTGTAATCGCATTGACAGCACTACTAGTTGATGTTTCGTGGTATGGCCTGCACGGCTAGGCTGACGCTTAGAGAATGAGATTCTTCCAAATTCACTACTAAGTTTTGGAGGGTTTATTCTGCCTGCTTTATATGAGAGGGGTGGGGGATCTGACCGGCTACCGACTCCAACTCTTACTACAGTTTGTTTTTTACTAGTCGTATGGCATACAATTCGGAGTCGGACATTTTTTACCGACTCCGATTCCCGACAAAAAGCCCTGATTTTTTTAGCTGTGTGCTTTTTCCACCAGCATTCTTGACACGCGTTACTGTACTTTTTCACAGGGAAATTTAGCTGCTCCAGGCCAGGAGAAAGACAGCCGATAGGGTAGAATGGCGCTTTCTCTGGCAAATCTCTACACCCCAGGGTAGAGGAGAAACGACGAAGTAATTAATTTTTGGGTGCTCATGAATTAATTAAATGAATGTCTGCTCATCTGACTCAGCAGAAAACGATAATGTCAGCGTAACCACTAAAAGAAGTCTGATGTGTTTATGTCGAGTGATGCAATATGCCTGGCCAGATTTTTAATTATTCTGTAGGCTTGGGAACGCATTCCCACAGCCGGCCCTAGGAATTTCAAGGTGATGTGAGGTCTGGTTTTGGCGCCCCCTCCCTTTCCTTTTTTTTTTCACCGTACTGTACGGTTCTCTTCATCATTCATTCGTTTTCTTTCCACTTCTTACGGAGCATGGAGCCACAACTGTAGCTAGTCCACTTGCAGAAAGCCTGCACCAAGCAGTCACTTGCTTTTGTGGCTGTGGTTTCTGTAGCTATTTGTTTAACATGATGAGGTTGCCAGACCCATGCACAAACTCATATTAGTTGCCTTGTACGACATGCCTGAGAGTGCATTGTTCTCTTATGAGGGTAAATTTTATACTATACTGTACCGAGTTGAATCACACTATAATTTCCGCATGTAAAAAAAATTCGGCACCCTCCAGAAGATAGCGAGCGGTGCAAACTGCACCGCTTGCATCACTAATGAACCGGCTATACACATCCCCTAATCTGTTATACTCTTCCAGCTATTTCCTCTGTTCAGGATTGTTGAAAAACACATGAGTTGTGTTAAAGCGTGATCAGCCGTCCTGCTGCCTCGAATTATTTGGTAACACTTGGGGCTATGTGTAACACTTACATCCAGCCTTGAATAATCTGTAATAGCTACCCGTTTGTACACTACATCTTTGTTTAGTGCACCGAGTTTATCGTTCCTGGCCTTGACCTTATGTTTAGATGCACGTGTTCAATGTTTGCTCCTTCTTACAATCCCATGTGTCCTCGGTTTTTTCCTATTTTAGAAAGTTTACGGTCACATGTAGGAGATCATACACTAACTTTAAACTTGATAAAGCTAATATCTACGTGATATAGCTAAGAGTTGTAAAGACGACTTGTGACATTTATCGTATGCCATGGACTTCTATGTTATCCATTGACCTTATTGTGCTTGCATTGCTTTTTTGATTCGCTTACCATTCTGTACCATCAGTTTCCTGTATTTGCAGTGTTCATTCCAGTTTTGTTTGAAGCAGCGCACACATTTGTAATTTAAATAGCCTCTATGTTTCTGCTTGTTTTTTGTTCTGTGTGATGCGGTTATTGAAATAAAATCTCGTGTTACTTTAATTAACTTTGGGTTATTGTGCTAAACCTTCCCCGTTCAATAATTCACGCAGTCCTTAAATCGTTCATTCGTTGAGTTTCATAGATGGAAGAGGGAGCGTTGCTATTTTCGTTGTGGTGATATATTCTGCAGAGCTTTATTTCTTTATTCTTTGCAGGAAATGCCGCTGCTAGCTCTCGTCAGCCGACAACCCAGTAACCTGAGGCCGTGTTACAGCAGGTTCTTATCTTCGTTCAGGGTGAGTATGATAGCTGTGGTCTGAAGTTGTTTCTCAACTATATATATATACACCGTGAGGCTAAGAAACCCATGACCTTTAAATATTGACCAAAATTTTCCAGCAAAGCTTTGGACACATGCATATACTGATGGTTCAGCAAAAAATGCAGTTGAAAATGGGGGTGCCGGCATCCTCATAAAATTAAAGAATAGAATCCACTCAATGGCAATTGCCACTGGCAAATACTGCAATAACTTCAGTGCTGAAGCAGAAGCCCTGAAACAGGCAGCTGAAACTCTTATTGAATGCAAAGCACAGGCAGAAAAACAGATAGTAACATTTACAGATGCCCTCTCAGTAATATCAGCACTGAAGAGCCATCAAACTAAAGGATTGAAAGATCTGATAATCTCCCTTGAAAGACTGGCCAAATGCTTCAACAAGTGCACTATCCGGTGGATACCAGCCCATTGCAACATACCAGGAAATGAGGAGGCAGACAGACTTGCTAAGGAAGGAGGTGCCTTACAACAAAATGATATAGAGACAACTTACGCAACGGCAAAGACTACTATAAAGGCTACATTCAAGTCCAAATGGGTAAGAGAGCACCCGGGCCATTTGAAAAATGATGCATATTGTCACAGAGAGTTTTATGATCTATAAATTTTCTATATTCTCTTCCTTTTTTCTACCCATGTCCTCTATTTTATTATCACTCTTTATCCTTTTCCTGTGCTTTTCACATTCGTACGTTTGCGACTATAAACATTACTGTTTTCCCATTCAAACTTTCGCCTGGTTTCGTTTTCTCATTTAGAAACGCAGTAGATTACCTAACGTGTCAGCCCCTTGCACGAGATAATTTTAGGTGGGATTTCAGTCTATCAGACATGATGAGCAGACAAATTGTCTACATTTGCAGCTGTCACGAGAGTTTTTCGTCAGGCTAGCTCCCGGCGAAGTGTGAAAATTGCCTCTGCAGTGAAGACGGGTCGTCTGACATGAGCGCTCACTGTCCGATAGTTAGACGGAGGTGTGAATCGCGCCAGCCATGCTCGCTCAGAGCAGACAGAGTGGCATTTCGCCTCTGACACGCGCGCTCACGGTCAGATAGTTAGACGGAGGTGTGAAGACGCACTGGTGGCCGTTACGGCATGCGTCTAAGCTAACGTAGGTGTTAGGAGAGGGGAGAGATCGGGTTTTTGGAAATAGTAGGAGCCTTTGTCTGGTTTAAGATATTAACCAGAGTTTGAAACTTGATTTCACTCATTCTCCATTTGCAGTAGACGTGGTCACTTCGTTCTAGATACTTAAACTTATAAGTGAATCTCTTAGTTTCGTTGTGATACCGTAGTTCTGTGTTGAGGTAAATATTACATTAAGTATCTAATATTTTGTGAGTGATTAAGTGTTTAACCGCCTATTTTATCCCACTAGTTTCTTTTGTGCAGATTGATTAAAAATAAGTCTGTTATATTCTCTAGTCGACGAGTTACAGTGGTAAAACAGAATAAATTATAATTTCTAGCTTAAAATCAAGTAGCTATAATGAATTTAATTTAACTGCTAAATAATCAGACGAGAATAATTTTTCTAAACTAACTTATAAATGCTAGATGCCTCATGAGTGTTGACGGAATACGTATGTATTCCTAATTCATGATGATTGATTTTTATATATAACTTATTTCACGGGAAAGTTTAAACGTCAAGTCAAGCTCTACGCTTGCAGTTCAACGTGTAAGTTATATTGAGTACATAATATGTAAAATATTTCATATGTGTTTTTTCTTTATTCAGTGAATACTGGGGTAACCCAACTTTGCCGGCGTTTAGTACAGAGACAAACCTGTGAGAAACATAAACATTTTATATCTTTAACCACGTGGGTTTTTTTCAAGTAACACCTGTCTGACAGGGCGTGTGCCTTCAGAGATAGACAGAATATCAATCCCACTAACGGGTTTTTTTTTAAAGAATAAATGCTATACTGGGCCTTTGAGCCAGATCATATTTCTTCACAAACTAATGTACATGCTGCCTTGTGGCGAGAATAATTACAGAGAAAAAAACATTAACTTTTCCGACATTATTTGACCAAGTGTGTGGTGAACCAAGATTATCTGTTGAGAGAAGTTGTCCACCGGTCATCTTCCTAATTAAGGGAAACCTCGTGTTCTGACACCGTGTGCCCGCTGAAACCCTAACTTTTATCTCGTGTATAAGTGACATTAACTTAAATCTGTAAAGAAAGAACGATCACCTGAAGAGGACGCTCCTCGGACACGTTGAATGAAACCAATATCTGCAGAGCTGGGTATCCACTTCATCCACAGATAGACAGATTAAACAAAGTGTACACTAAGGCTTGCGCCAGACGGCGAACAACCGCACGATTGTATGTAAGGTTGTGTGAGTCAGGGCCCTGATGAAAGAACCGAGTGAAAGTAGACTGAAGGATGTTCTTCGTTTGATTCACTCACTTTGTAACTTTCCTTATGCAAGATTTTGTTGCTAAACTATATTTTTCCTTAGAATAGATACTGCTATCAAAGTCAGTTCATACCTTCAAAAGGGGAAAATATTAGACCCAAATCATATGTATCTGTGACTCTTTGGGCTATCATCGTTCTCCTAACGGGACTGTGGGCTAAACATCGAGGGAAGATCATAACTGTGGGTCTATCATTTCTTGTAGAAATTCCTTGATTTTTATGACTATTTGTATATGCTTTGATGTAATTTTATGTGTTGTGATGGGATTTTAGATGATAATTAAAACTGCCCTTAAACTTAATCAGCGTGTTGGTCAGCTCGTTCTAGAATATCTATATAATCATTTGTTATAGTTTTCCCACGTCTGTACGTCTAACTGTCGTCTCGTATGTGCGTGCACGTGAGTGGATAGAAATATATATATATATATATATATATATATATATATGTGTGTGTGTGTGTGTGTGTGTGTGCAAGATATATATGTGTTTAGACTGTCTGACTCCTCTAAATCTGTCGTAGAAGATAGGTGAAAGAGAGAAGATTTCTCATTTCAGAGACAGTCTCTATCACAGTCTACCATCTCACTCGTGGAAATCTATTGCTATTACTATCTCTCACTGTGACTATCACTTATTCAAATCTAATCAGAAGGGACCAACCCAAGTCTTAATTCTCCTATAAAAAAATCAACGACACATATCATCAACTATCCAGGAAAGAACAGGTCATCATTTTTCGGCTACGCACTGGACACAACAGATTGAGATACCATCTATACCACAAATACAAAATTGGTGCAACAGATCTCTGCACCTGCGGTACCAGCCCGATGACGGTCGAACACCTACTGCAGTACTGCCCAACCTACAGTAATGAACGGAGTAGCATATGGCAACAACCCACTTCTGTCAACGAAAAACTGTTTGGAGATGTCGGGAACCTTGAGTTGACTACTGCCTTTATTGAGTTTGAGTTTGAGTCCCTGGGCGCGAGTTATTCACTCTTATGCCCTTTAGGGGACGAGTTATTCACTCGTTCATACCCTTGAGCCAATTATGGGAGGTTAGGTGTGGGCTTTGTTTCAACCCCAAGGGAGCATCCTAGACTCAGCGGTATGGTACACCAGGCCCATTTTGGCGTGCGTGTGATACCAAGAGGTTTGACGCTCTCTACCCGGTGCAGGGGGGTTATATCTCCGAGACGAGACTGGCACGAGCAACCAGTCACCGGCCATGGCACGAGCAACCAGACAGCAAGTGGCGCGGTGGCGAAGCCACCGCCTCCACATGTCTGTCAAAAAAAAGGGCTTTCTTGCGACCCCAGAGAGCATCCTAGACTCAGAAGCATAATGCACCAGTCCCACTATGGAGTGTGTGCCATGTTCCGAGGTTTGATGGGTCTCTACCCTGCAAAGGGGGTTATATCTTCGAGACAAGGAGCGGTCTTGGGCTTTGTTGCAACCCCAGGGAACCTCTTGTCGGGTAGCGAGGGTGCAATGCTACGAGACAATAGGTTCTCTACCCTGCAAAGGGGGTTATATCTCCGAGACAAGACGTATCGAGGCGTAGGCGCAGCCGGCGCCAAGCCTCTACCACTCTCGAGCTGTATTACCAAGAAGACAGACAGCTCTTGCACACCTGAAGCGAGAAGACCCGGCAACCGGGACTACTCGCAGTCTCGATGGGACATGGCATAGTTTCATGGCGTAGTAGCGACCGAGCCTCTACCACTGTCGTTATCTAGACGGACACAGACACATAGCACTGCCTCTACTATACTGGGAGGACCCGGCAGCCGGGACCACACACAGTCTCGAGAGGACAAAGATCGCCGGGAAGACGACGAGGGCAACGAACGAAACGCTTGCCCCCACACGAGGGCAACGAACGAAACGCTTGCCCCCACACGAGGGCAACGAACGAAACGCTTGCCCCCACACTGCCTTTATTAGAGTCATAAATGTGGAAGTCTGAAGGCGAACGAGGAAGAAGAAGAAATATTTTTTTCAATTATGATACCAATATCCCTTTTTGAATTTCGAGTCTCAAATTTCGAATTTCAAATTTCACGCAATGAATTTTACGCCTTGCAGGTGGCGCTGCATACAACTGTAATTCCGCTGCTGCAAAATGGCGTTCTCTGAAGACGAAAAAACGGCAATCAAATTTCATCGACTAAACAAAAATTATGGTGCTAAACTTCTTAAGGAGTTTCCAAACAAAGGATCAACTTTAGGCTGACTGACATATCTTTTGCAAAAGATAGACCAAACCGGCACTGTTGAACGTCGTAAAGGCACTGGCGATCACGCACTGCGCTCACCTATGACAACATCAATGCTGTTAACGAGCTTGTGCAAAGTCAAGAACGACGTCCGCAAACACATCTTTCCCAACGTCAAATTGCTCGTCAGATAGGCGCTTCTCAAAGATCCGTGGGCAGAATCATCAAAAAGGAAAAGTTAAAATGTTTGAAGAAACATCGGGCTACAGAGTTGACTGAAAGCAACAAAGAGTCACGGCTTTCCCGGTGCAAAACATCTTTTGCATCGCCTCCAGAACATAAAGTGAGTTTCATATTTTTCACGGATGAAAAACAGCTACCAATAGTCAGAACGATCGGGTGAATGCACCGGTTGTCACCAGAAAAAGAAACATATCTGCTAATCGGTTGCTGCGAGCAAAACCAACGTTCAGCAAATCAGTAATGGTTTCTGTTGGTGTCTCATCACTGGGCCGCACTGGAATTAATTTTGTTCAACCTGGTATCAAGATAGATGGCGATTACTACCGCAACGAACTGTTGATGAAGTGCCTTCTTCCTGACATGATCGAAATGTCAGAATTCTTTATCTTCCAGCAACACGGCGCGCCTTCTCGTCGTGCTAGGGATACAGTTGCGCTGCTCACTCAGAAGACACATGAATTCATCGAACCGAATTTTTGGCCACCAAATAGTCCAGATCTTAACCCCGTGGACTATGGGATTTGGGGCGTTTTGCAAGAGAATGTCTACCGAAAGAAAATTGGCAACGTGGATGAGCTAAGAGAGCGGATAAAGCAGGCATGGGATGAGCTAGAACAGCGCACAATTGACCCGTCAGTGAGAAAGTGGCACACCCTACTTCGCACATGTGTTGCAGCTGGCGGTGGACATTTTGAGCACCAACTGAAATAGGCAAAATGTAGATAAACATGTTCTCACCATTTGTCCCAAATTTCATAATAATCGGGTCATTTTCGGCCGAGTTTTTAAAAATATGTAAAGGTCATATATATATATATATATATATATATATATATATATATATATATATATATATATATATATATATATATATATATATATATATATATATATATATATATATATATATGAAATATTCTGGCTCATATGTTTGCTTTCATACATGTAATAACTGAAACAACTATGTTTGTTTAGTTTTAAAATAACATGTAACAAATTTAATAATCAATTTAGGTTATATGCTCTCGAACCACTTGGTCTGGAAATTTTGAATCCTTTTATGACGGGTGAATCTGCGAAACACTTGGTCTCGGAAAGTTTCTCTTATGACGGGTAATCCAATTCCTAGGTTTCCAGTCTTCGTATTTTAAGTCCTCGTTCCTTCAGTTTTTCAGTCTATGTATTTATAAAGGCGGGCTTTCCTTTTTAAGGTTTTAAGTTTCCCAAATACTTCAATCTGTCACTTGTAATATAGGAATTCTAAGTCCGATGTCTCTTTGGCTTCTGGGAATCGCTCTCATAATGCGCGATGCTGTCTCTCTGTTCTGTGTCTCTGATTTCGCTAGATTATATTTCCCACTTCTCAGATCACATCACAGATGGTGCTTCCGTCGGATGTTCTAATAGGATCCATAGTTTATTCCGGCTTCTTACTTTAATCCAGTCGTAAGCTCTCTAGCACTGGGTTGGGGTGTCTAATTTCAAAATATCCCTCCACGTGTTTTAAAATGCTACATTTAATATTCCGACGCGTGACCTCTTTCAAATCATGCGGTAATATTTCCGCCGGCTCACAACTTCGTGTGACCACGTTTGCCTGGCGTAATGTCTTCCGCCAAGATGTCTATCCAGACAGATTATCTGTAACAATCACCAGGGATTGTCCCACAAAAAGCGATAAATGCATCTACCCTCAGACAAACAGACACCGACGTCGGCAACCCAGACAGACAATCTAGGTTTCTTTTCATGTCGATCGGCCGAGACCCTGTTGTCACCAGCTATTCACCTGGAGTTAAATGTTGGACCGACGCGTTTCAAAAGATGGTCCGACCGATAGAACGGATAAGCGTATGACCGGTATAATTACCTGGTATTATTTCATTTTCTACGTGTAAAGCAGATACGTCTGTAGGGGAGTAGAGTGTTCGAGACTTCACCCTACTAGATGCAGCATAGAGCGAAATAATTGCCAAATAATAGCGATTGGTGAGAAATATGAAGAAAAAGAAATGATACTGCCGTAGGGCTGAAGGTGTGAGAGATCACACAAAAGAGCACGTTCAGACGTTCTGTGACAATAGAATGTGTGATCCCGTATACACACATTGGGATCCTCGCTGCTGCTACATAGTTCGTGTACTGTGTTGATCCACAGTGGTTTAAAAAAAATACTTTTGAAGAAGTAAAATTGCCGTTAGGTATTGGTGGTTTTGAATTTAATTCCTGTCTTTTGACGGGCTTTTACACTAGTATGTGTGTGTGTGTGTAGCCTACCCTTCAGCTCCCAATCCTACAGAAGCATAGGCCTTCAACAAACCTATACCAAGTCTTCCTGTGCCATCATCTCAAGCACTTTCCATGCCTTCTTCATCCCCTTCATATCTCTCCCCTTCATATCTCTCCCCTTCATATCTCTCCCCTTCATATCTCTCCCCTTCATATCTCTCCCCTTAATATCTCTCCCCTTCATATCTCTCCCCGGGGATTCCAGAACAAGGACTGCCTTGTAATGCTATCAAGAGGTTTCCTCATTATTCATCGCCAGTGTCTTCTTTTCCTAATAAATACAATGACGTCAAATGTTTAATGCTGCTGCTGTTGTTGATCATCCTCTTCTTCTTTGGTTCCTCTCCTATAACACATTTTTTATTCTCATAAAGGGAGCATACGTCAGGCTTTTGTCATCTCCATACAGCTCTTCCTTCATTGTTTGGCGACGATCATACTGTCAATCGCCTCCTCTCGTGGGAAGGACATTATGTACTGCTCCATTGATTTCCCCACATGGATGCATGTCCGTCTGCCTGATTGTAGTGATAACCAGGCGTATTTACAGCCAATTTTCCTTACCTTGTCTTACTCCTCTTTTCACCTCAAATCATCCTGATGTTTCTCCTGCTGTTCTGACAGATGCTTGTTGTCCGTGATATGGTGTTTAGATTAGATGGATCAAATGCGCTGGAAACCCCATGCCTCTCATGATGTTCCACAATTTCTGATGCTGTACGCAGTCGGAAGGCCTTGGTGTAATCTACGGAACAGGTTTGAAGATCTACGTTGTATTCTCTGCATTTTTCGAGAATGTTTCTCACATTAAAAACGTGGTCCCTCGTACCCCTGCCTTGTCTAAAACCTTTAATCAAATAATGAGCTAACCCAGAATGACCAAAACAAATTAAGGTTTCTTTCTTTATACGGTACTTGAAACTGAACCGACATAGCACGGAAGTAAATTAAACCAAAGCCAAAATTAAACCCAAACTAATTGGGGAGAGGTAGACATTCAGGTGAACCCTGCCATACCCGGCACATTCCTTGAACAGCCCCAGTGGATTATAGACTTAGTAATGCACATAAATAACTGAGCTGCTAATTAGTTAAATATTCTGGCCTGTCCGACTCTTTAGCCACTATTTCATCATTTTCAATTCATCCCGCTTTTTAGCCTACTTACTGAAGGGGTCGAGGGAAAAGGAAGCAACTCTCGTTCTGACCCGAAGTTGTCCAAAATTTAGTCCTCGGAAAGAAATACGCGATTCTGACTAGATCTAGGGTAACAGTTAAAGCTGAGAGGTCATACTAACCTAAAACGTGAAGGTAGTCCCATAGTAGATACTCCAGTAGGGTAATAAAGGATACCGCCATAGGGGAGTGCTGCTGAATGAGATGGTGTGTTCTGTTCGTTCACTCGTTGCCTTAGCATTCACTTAAGTCAAGAGCAGCTTCAGAAACCCATTTACAGCTGAGTAGACTATAGCTTGACACTACCAGGTTCCGAGCCCGGTAACAGTGCCTCAAGCAGCAGGAGCTGTACCCACTCTGCCACTCCATGTAACTAAAACACTACAAAGTCAGTGTCGTAGATTTTTTGATAGGGGAATTAAGACTAGGGTTGGTCCCTTCTGAATAGATTAGAATAAGCGATAGCAACAGTGAGAGAGAATAAAAGAAATAGATTTCCACGAGTGAGATGGAGAAATTAATAGAGTCTGTCCCTGAAATCGAGAATCTTCTCTCTTTCAGCCTATCTTCTACAACAGATCTAGAGGAGTCAGACAGTCTATTATAATATATATTAATATACTTACTTACTTACTTACTTACTTACTTAGTCGTTCCCCTTCTACCGTGAGGTGTAGAGGTTTGGAAGAGAGAGCGCCAGACTATTCCATCGGCTGTCTTCCTCCTGGCCCGGCTCCACTCCAGTCCTCAGTCCCTCAAAGATTGTCTAATGTTGTCCTCCCAGCGGACCCTGGGTTGCCCCCGGGGTCCGGACCCCTGGCTCTCCGCCTCCCATGCCCGCCGTGGCAGCCGATCCTCCCCCACCCTGCAGACACGGCCAAACCACCCCAGCCGGAACTGCTCCACCCGGGTCCGCAGGGGGTGGCACCCCAGGCCCTGACGTATCGTCTGGCCGCTGCACCATGTCTCCTCTTGCCACCCCAACCACCCTCCTCAGACACCTCACCTCCGAGGTTTGGATCTGGCCCCCATGGGCCGCAGTCACCGCCCACGACTCGCATCCACACGTCAAGACCGGGACATAGGATATATATATCCACTCACATATGCACACACATAAGTGACGACAGTTAGACGCACAGACGTGGAAAAACTATAACAATGGAATATAGATATTTTGGAACGAGCTGACCGACACGCTTGAATAAAGTTTATGTAAATTTATTAACATAAGGAAAATTTACCACAACACATAAATGTTAATATCAAGCATAGAAAATACATATAAGGTAATGAATTACTACAAGTATAATAGACCCATAGGTGTAATCCTTTCCCTCTATGTAGAGCCCACGATCCCGTTAGAAGAAACGTGATAACCCCAAAGAGTCACAGATATATACGCTATGTTCTATGATTTCTCCTCTATAGTTTAAGAACAGAATTGATACCCTAATCTATCCTAAGAAGGAAAATGTCATTTGCAACAATCTTTGCATAAATGAAATTATAAAAAAATGGGTGCCTGAATATAAAAAATGAAAAAAAAAAATCACTCGTTCTGCTTTCACTCTGTTCTTTCAGCAGGGGCCCCTGTCTCACTTTTCTTACCTAAAATCTTGCTGGTGTTCGCCGTCTGGCGCAAACTTTAGGACACCCACACACTTTAATCTGTCTTTCTCTTGATGAAGCGGATCCCAGCTCTGCAGATTTTGGTTTCATCCAATGTTCCGGGGAGCGTCCTCTTCATGCGAATATTTTTTCAGACTAAGGTTAGTGTCACTTGAATCAGTTCAGGTAAGAATTAGTTTTAAACGGGCTCAGTGTCAGAATCACGAGGTTTCCCTTACTTAGGAAAAATGGCAGGTTTGATACTTCTCTCACTATAAAAATTCTTGGTCACATCACAATTAGTAAAAAATGTCGAAATGTTAATGATTTGTAATTTTTCTCGCCACAGGGCTGCATGTACATGAGAGTTTGTGAAGAAATATAATCTGGCTCAGAGGCCCAGTATAGGCATTTAGTCTTTACAACCGTTAGTGAGATTTGTACTCTGTCTATTTCTGGAGGCACACACACTGCCAGACAGGTGTTAACTTGTAAACCCACGTGGTTAAAGATAAAAATGTTTCTTCTCTCAGTTGTACTAAAACCGCTGGTAAAAGTTGTGCTGACCCAAAATTGTATAAGGAAGAGAAAAGTAAAAAATACTTAACCATAATATTCGCTTCGGTTTTAACTTACATTATAACTGCGAGCGTAGAGCTTGTCTTAACGTTAAAACTCCCGTGAAATAATTATGATCGTTTAAAAAAAATCAATCATCATGAATTAGAAATACCTACGTATTCAGTCAATACTCAATGATGACTCAGTGCAGTTATAAGTTAGTTACAATATACTCGAACTGGTTACTAGCAATTTAATTAAATTTTATTTACAGCTGCATGAGTTTAAGCTAGAAATAATAATTTATTCTGCTTTCCACTGTAACACGTCAACTAGAGAATATAACAGACTTATAATTTAATCCCTCTGCACAGAAATCTAACTAGTGAAAATAAAATAGGCGATTTACCACTTAAATCACTCACAAAATACTAGATATATTATATTACCTCCAAACAGAACTACGGGCAATCACCACGAAACTAGAATTTATTCACTAGATAGGTATTCTAGAAGCTCGGCAAACAATTTGACGAGAAAACTAAGAACTTCGCTATACAAGCTTATACTCTAGCACGAGCGATCCGTCTACTGCAACTTAGGAGTACTGAATGCCTGAAGTTTTACTACTGGAGTTTATATCTTATGAAAAGAAATGATTTCATAATTCTCGAAAACCCGAAATAGTTCCCGTCTTAACACCTACATAAAACTCAGACGACGGCACTGAAACTGCCAGACGCGTTTCACACTTGCAGCTAGCTACCTATGGTCATTTCCCAGCGATGCATGTTGGCGCCTCTTACACCTAACACCAAGAAACTTAACAAAGAGCGCCGTGTCAGATGAAATTGTTAGACGGTTGTCTGCCATCTTATGTCTGTCGAGAACGAATTTCACACTATTCGGTCTACTCAAGAACTTAGCTAAACAGCAATAAAAAATGCGTTGCTAAATAAGAAAAGAGACAGGCGAAGGTATGAATGGGAGAGTTTTATTTTCACAATCAAACGAATGCGAAAAAAGAAAAAGGATAAAAGAGCGATAATAAAGTAGAAGACACGGGTAGAATAGAGAAAAGATATAGAAATTTATTAATCATAAATCTCTCTGCGACAGTCAGGCAGTGCAGTGTGTGGCAGTAGACATGTAGTCTTGACTTGGTCGCGTGCTAAACGTTTAGCACACTTCATTCATGTATTACCCTTTAAGCACACGCACGTCTTTAACACATTCATGCTAAGCCTTCTTGTTCTGTGCGATCCGTTAAAGATCTTTCCATGTCTCGCTTTTGTTTTTTAATCCCTTTAATTTCTGTTTTCATTTCCCATCTACGTATGTTTTTAATGTCTTCATCTATCTCTTTTACCCTGTTGATTCCAGAACAGGGGATGACTTGTAGTTCTATCAGCTTGTTTCTTCAGAGTGTATCTATCCAGCACCAGTGTCTTTACCTCACGCCTTGTTCCACTGTTATATTCCTGTCGAACATATGCCTTCATGCTGATGGTTTGTTTTTCCGCAGTTCTATTCACCTGTTGTTAATGCTCCACTTTTTAACATTGTATATTGTATTGATCCTCTTTGTTGTCTTGCCCCCTTCCCCCCCCCCCTCCCCAACCCCCATTTTTCCCGGTAGTAATACTAACAAGGTTAAAATACCTGTCTCATTCCATGTCCACAACATTTTCATTTTACCAAACACATATTAATGGCAGGAATCTACACTCAAAAAAATAAATAAATAAAAATCGTGTTTAGTATCGTGGCACTATACAGGTCTTGTATGTCAATATATGTGTATATATGCAAATTTTCAAGCTGTGACTACAGAAAAACCTTAATAAATACGGCTGTATTAACGTATATTTGATGTGATCACAACACGTGGCGCTTGAAAAGACCATCTGTGCTGTATACAGATACACTTTTTTCACCTTATTAAGGGTTTTCTTTACATTTGTACTTAGTATACAAAGTTTTATTGTTTAGTTATGTAGTTCAAAATGGTAAAACCCTGTGCCATTTTTGATAGATACTACTTCTGGTGCATTTGCTTTCGTCCAGTACTTTCCATACGGCAGTGATGCACACCTTATTGAGTTGTACTTCTATGGCCATCCTATTCGCATATCGGCAATCGAACATGTATAAACATAGAGACACTATATATTCTAATTATAACCCATCTGTGGCATAGGCTCCCTAATCTGCCGTAATGGTCAACGAATTGTGGCCAGTGGGTTGGAGTGAAGGATAGTTTAGAAAAGTAGAGAACATTTACTCAAGAAATGTTATTGGCAGTCAAATAGTTAGGATATGATTTCAGTGTAGAAAGCACTGAAGGTTGACAGGAAATCAGCTTTTAAAAAAGCTGAGATAAACTCTCATTCTACAAGGTTCTTATCCCGCCGCTCTTCTTCAGGTTTGATACAAGTTGATAAACGTAGGCATGTCGTAACAGGTGACTAACATCAGGTTGTGCATGAGGCTGGCAACCTCATTATGTCAAACTAATTGCTATAGAAACCACCAAAGTAGAAGCAAGGGCTTTTAAAACAGGTTTACTGCAAGGGGGCAACAGTAGTAGTCTCCATGCTCCATATGGAGCGAAACAGATGATGATGTCTTCTTCTTCTTCCGTCCTTAGCCACCGACCGTCAAAGCAGTCAGTGGCCATTACGCCTAATGGCGTCTTAGGGCAACAGCAGATAAGATGATGATGTATTTGGTTGTTAACTGGTCTATTTGGGACCGAAGACGCATCAAGAGAGATGAATGCAGTCAGCGACTCATAGCTTGACTGCTTGCGTCAGGGTCAACGAACCAGAGCTGACCAAGACCCCACTCCACCTCCAAGTGGTAGTCCTGGAAACAGGCTGTACCACTGCAGTCTGGCAGAGAGAGTAGGGATCGAAGAGGAAAGGCAAACCCGGTCCCAAAAAAATGCCGTGCGGAAGTCTGATATGTCGGCCGAAAGGCGCAAATATTGCAGCTTTGCTGTAAACGGACACAACGCAACCAACGTCCTGTTTAGGACGAACGAAGAAGAACCTGGGAATGTGACAGAGCTCCATGTCACAACCTGATGTTAGTCACCTTTGACGATATACCTGAGGGAGTAGTTGTCTATTATTCTTCCCTTGTCTCATCTGAGACTACAAGGGGCAGACAATTACGTCGGGGAATTAAACACATCCCCAGGAAACAGTCAGCCAGTATAACTAGATACGCCCTTGACTGGAACTCACAGGGGAAGAAAAGAGTTCTGGACGCCAAGTAGAACCTGCAGAAGAATGATGGGAGAGGAAGCCAACGCAACTAGGACCTCATGGGCAGAGCTGAAAAAGGGTGTTTCAAAGTAGGCAGTGAGCTACAGTTGTAACCCTATGCTCCATTTACCATTTACTTTACTTTTTTTTTGGGGGGGGGGGGGGGGAGAGATGAAGTTTGCATTCTTTAGCCAAGTGACGCACTTGCTACGATGAGCTTATGTTGTAAAACATTTGTGATGCTGTCTATCTGCCTCTTCGTCTTTCCCGTGCTCTGCTGTAACTGGCCTAGCTAGCCGATAGTGCTATTCTAATGTTCCACAAGGAACGTGCCCCATATTCCACATGGAACAAAGATGAATGATTGGTTGCAGAAGGACAAGCATTGCATCATTTTCTGTTCTTTATTCTCTTCTTTAATTTGACATATTTTATAAGCAGGGTTCGAGAATCATTATTTTTGACAGTAATTTAACGTTGCACTGTTTTCTTACAGCTTGTATATCATCATGTGCTTCTATAAAATGTTGCAGCATGAAGACATACAGATCACACTTGCAGACAAGCCGGCCAAAAAGCCAGACAATGATAAACTTATTTTTGGTAAGCATGTCTCAGACCATATGCTTGAAATTGACTGGACAGCACAGCATGGCTGGGGCTATCCTCAGATTAAACCTGTGGAGCCATTAAGGATTCACCCTGCAGCTAAAGTGCTTCATTATGCCACAGAGGTATGACACCATTAAATTCTTGTTCAAGCATGTGTGCCTTCCTCATTTACTAGAAGAGAATAGCTTGTTCCTTGAAACTAACAAGCAGCACTCAAAATTCAGCTATCAGAATCATAGATTAGTTTTGTACACATAGATTCATTATGAGATTCATATACTTGTTATGTATTCATAGATTCATGTATCAGATTCATAAATTAGTTCTGTATACATAGACTCATTATCAGATTCATAGATTTGTTCTGTGCACATAGATTAATTTGGCAAACAAGCTTTGCAATCTTCATTAGTAATATGATGTTATTGTTCATTATAATTTTTACTTTTCAGAAACAGCTTTAATCCTTTATTGATAAACAAAGTAATTGTTCAACGTAATTATGTAGAAGCAGCTTTTTTGTCACTTATTGTTTCTTCTGTCTTTCCTCTCTTTGGAAACATAGGCCACCTTCTAGAACTATTTTATCTACAAAATTTCAGTTTTTCCCAATTGTTCTGTCTCATTTTATTTCCATCTCCATTTCACTTTTCTGTGTGTTTTAATTTTTTAACCCTAATAGTTTAACGGTTTCAAAACTAACTTGAGATTTTAGTTAATGACTTCTTTGAAATCTGTCCCATCTACCTTCAGTGTGCAAATCACATCTCTTGTGTTTGTATGGTTCTTTCAAATTGTCCTTATCACTCGCTTGATTTTGATGTCTTCAGACAACCAGATCAAAGACAATTTTGATTTGATACAGCATATGCCCCATATATATATATATATATATATATATATATATATATATATATATATATATATATATATATATATATATATATATATATATATATATATATATATATATATATATATATATATATATATATATATATATATATATATATATATATATATATATATATATATATAATGAAGAAGTTCTGACAATATTACTATTCGAGTCATTCCATTCTGTTTCAGCTCAGACTTTTGATTATTATTGTTGTTGTTGCCAAACCACACAGCAAGACTGATTTGGATGTTTAAGCTGAAAATTCTGATTCTTTTCTGTTTTCTTTGTTTCTTTTAAAATATAGGACTTAGTATCTAATTATTTCTACACGTTTTCCAGTGTAGTTAAAGCTTCTCTTATGTGATGCAACCTCATTATGATTTCCTTATCGATGCCTTGTTCCTTGCCTGTGCTTTCTGCCAAGACATATGTAGAGTCCACCTCCTGTAAGAGGGATTCACTATGTCAGTGTTTCTTAACTTTTTATTGGTCTCGCACCCCTTTACAGCATCTTAAGAAGCCTCACACCCCTTTACAGCACCTTAAGAAGCTTTACACCCCTTTACAGCACCTTAAGAAGCCTCATACCCCTTTACAGCATCTTAAGAAGCCTCACATCCCTTTACAGCACCTTAAGAAGCCTTACACCCCTTTACAGCACCTTAAGAAGCTTTACACCCCTTTACAGCACCTTAAGAAGCCTCACACCCTTTACAGCATCTTAAGAAGCCTCACATCCCTTTACAGCACCTTAAGAAGCCTCACACCCCTTTACAGCACTTTAAGAAGCTTTACACCCCTTTACAGCACCTTAAGAAGCCTCACACCCCTTTACAGCACCTTAAGAAGCCTCACACCCCTTTACAGCACCTTAAGAAGCCTCACACCTCTTTACAGCACCTTAAGAAGCCTCACACCCCTTTACAGCACCTTAAGAAGCCTCACACCCCTTTACAGCACCTTAAGAAGCCTCACACCCCTTTACAGCACCTTAAGAAGCCTCACACCCCTTTACAGCACCTTAAGAAGCCTCACACCCCTTTACAGCACCTTAAGAGCCTCACACCCCTTTACAGCACCTTAAGAAGCCTCACACCCCTTTACAGCACCTTAAGAAGCCTCACACCCCTTTACAGCACCTTAAGAAGCCTCACACCCCTTTACAGCACCTTAAGAAGCCTCACACCCCTTTACAGCACCTTAAGAAGCCTCACACCCCTTTACAGCACCTTAAGAAGCCTCACACCCCTTTACATCACCTTAAGAAGCCTCAAACCCCTTTACATCGTTTTAAGATGCTTCATGCGCCATTATCTTCTAGCTCACAAATATGCTAAAAATGAGAAAAAGTATGTTTTGAGAAAATGTGATTTACAAAATGTGTTATAGATTCACTGTATGCATGGTAGTTTCTAAGAAAATACAAATACCAGTATGCTCTTTGAACAGCAAAAGAGAAAAAATCATACAAGTCAATCTCTTTAAATATTTAGGCTACACATTGACATCAGATGGCAGATGTGACACAGAGATAAAAAAAAAGGATCGCCATGTCCATAGAAGCCTTTACTAGAATGAGCAATGTAATGAAAGACAGAAACGTCACCATAAGCACAAAAATTCGCTTACTAAGGGGCTACGTAGGTCCATTCTTTTATATGGATGTGAATGTTGGACAATGAGTAACCAAATGGTGAAAAAACTGGAGGCAGCATAAATGTGGTTTTTGAGAAGGATACTGGGAATATCATGGACAGAGAAGAAAACAAATACCGAGGTTTTGACAGCTGCAAGTGTTAATAGATCGCTCATCAAAACCATCAGGAAAAAAACAAATGAAATTTATGGGACATATTAACAGAAGAGGAGGAGTGGAGGAATTAGTCTTATGTGGGAAAATACCAGGTAGGAGAGGAAGAGGAAGGCAGAGAAAGATGTATGTGGAAAGCTTAAACAACTGGGCAACAAACAACAGCATGGGCAACAACAACCTCATTAGACTATCAAAAGACAGAGAAGATTGGAGAGTCATGATCGCCAATGTCTGTTCCAGACCAGGCATCTGAAGAAGTTATAGATTCGGTATTGAATTCACGTTGTCAATGTTCTATATTGTACAAATATTTGAGTTCTGTGTATTATATAATGTTAATGATGATTCACCTTATAAAATAACTAGCATGTCTCACACCCCCTGAGGGTAGGTCTCGCAAGGTAGGTCTCACACTCCTAAGAGGTGCATGCACCTCTGGTTAAGAAGCACTCCACTAAGTGATCTTTATTGATAAGATGAATAAAGTGTTTAGGAAAATTACTTTTGAGTTCATGTTAACTTTATTTAAAACTAGAGTTCCATGGACTTTAAAGTTTAGTTGCGTCATGTCTGTATGTTAATTTATAATAAATTTGTACAGGAGAATAGTTTTTAGAAACATTTGATAATTTATTGCTAATAAGAGTTTTTTTGTATTGTCAGAAATAATTTCATAATTTATTAATAGTAAGACATAACTATCTATTACATTCTTTATTGGTAATATAAGTTTTTGTCTAGCAGATTCTTTTATCAGAAGAGCTATGTATTATATGTGTGTGTGTGTCTGTCTGTGTATCTATCTGTCTGTGCGTGTCTGTGGGTGTTTGTCTGTCAGTGTTTGTGTGTTTGCAAAGGAGTTGTACATAAATACAACTTAAACAGGACTTGAATGATCCTGCCATGAATTTATAAACCTCAGTCTTTCACAATAATAAGAGGTGTATTTTAAGAGTTTTGTCATTTTTTTCCTTCATCAATGAAATGCTGCTGGACTCGTAACAACATGAAAGCTGATAATTCATATATTGCTTTCAGTATTCTATAGGGACCCCAAGATGCAGCAATAGTGAATGCAGTCAGCGACTCATAGCTTGACTGCCTGCGTCAGGACCAGCGAACCAGAGCTGGTCAAGACCGTGCTCCACCTCCACGTGGTGGTCCTGGAAACAGTCTGCAGCAGTGCAGGCTGGCTGAGCAAGCATGGATCGAAATGGGAAGGCAAACCCGGTCCTTAAAAAATGCCGTGCAGAAGTCGGATGTGTCGACCGAAAGGTGCAGATATCACAGCTTAGGCGCAAACAGACACAACGCAACCACCGTCCTTTTCAGGACGAACGAAGAAGAAGAAGAAGAAGTATTCTATAGATTTGTCCCACCTAAGAAATATAAGGGATATATCATAAACAAATAACACAAATTAAAATGGAGTTATCAAGTGTTACATATATTCCTTTTTACTGTATGCTGAAAAGCTTGCATGGATAATGAGGAAATATTTTGAAGGAATTGAGGTCCTTGAGATGTGGATATATAGAAGAAGGGGGTGCATGTCATGGAAAGAGAAGAACACAAATACGGAGATCTTGAAAGAGCTAGGAATGAAAGGAAAAATTGGAATTCAAAATTAGCCAGATAAAATATTTAGGTCATATAAAAAGACTTATAAAAAGACATTACACCTTTCTGAAAACCATTATGGAAGGAAGGGCTGAGGACAAACGTGCAAGAGGAAGACAGTGCTATAAGTGGGAATATAACATCAAATGGTGGATAGGAAAGATTATATTGCAGTGTACCATCAAGACAAGAGACAGAAGATGTTGGAGATTCATTGCAGCCAACCTTCATAATGGAGATGGCAGCTGATGATGATAATATCATAAGCTGAATTCCCAGGAATGCAGGCAGAATTAAAGTAAATGGGATAGTATTGAAACAAGTCCATCAATGTAAATTCCATGGTACACTCATAACAACATCCTATCGTATATGAAGCTCAGAGATTAACAAAAGAAATTGCATCATCATCGTCACCATTCTCTATTTAAACTCCTTAATGGTATGTTGTGAGAATGTGAAAGCTGTGATAATGGGGAAAAAAAAACTTATGGAAAAAAAGAGCTATAGGAAAGCAAAATAGAAAAGATAGCAGACTGCTAACATCCTGGTAGGAAGATAGTAAACAGATGAAACTAGTAAGCAACGATTATGACAGGAAGTTTTGCAGATACACTTTGCCAGACAGCATGCAACTTGAGAAAATAAGAAAAAATATGTCATAAGGTGTCGGAGAAAAAGTTTCTATCCATGTTGAGGAAGCTCTTAGCACAAACAGCATGGACAGTTTATCACCACATCAATCATCAGTCAGCTACATTTGTGGGTGCAGCTATCAGTTAATGTTCTTAGTCTACAAAAAACAAAACAAAAACAATCACTGATCTTTCCAGTCAGTGTCACAAATATGAGTTAATTATGCATGAATTTTAATTGCTATAGTTAAGCAGGTCAAAGAATAAAGCAAAAAAAAAAAAAAAAAAAAATTACATTGGTTTTGAGCGGTTTTACTATTGGAACAATATCTTCAAAACATGGGACATTTCGAGGTTTACCTCTCATCATCCTCAACTGCAAACAGGAGACAAAGACCAGAAATATAGATAGGTTTAGAGAGAAAAAGTCACAGGGCACAAATACGCTGAGAAAAATAGATGAACAAGAGAAAAGAAATAGATGAGCTACATGCAAGATGAAAAGAAACAATACAAATCAAGAAAAAGTAATACTAAATAAGCAAATGAAACATACAGAACCAGGAATGAAGAAATATCAACATATAGAATGTTATTTTATTAAGTAGTGAATAACATAGCTCACTAGTGCCACCCCACACAAATTTATAAAAGCACCACATGCAACGCATAGTTATGTAGCATCACCTAACCGAGTTTTAAAGTTCTCCCCACACATAGTTCCACCACTAGCACCTCTGCACACATTCACAGCTTAGTATTGTCTCACCCATTGCTCTAAAACATGTTTCTACCCTCAGCTCTGTATGATCTCTCCCCACTTGGTTCTGCCATTACACTTCACACAAAACTTTGCAAATAAAGGTAAAATATTAATTACCTTGTACGGCATGCCTGCTGTGTAGTAGTTCTATTCTTTCTTTGTCTGTACAGAAGCATCTCCTGAGAATTACTTACTTACTTAGTCGTTCCTCTTCTACCGTGAGGTGTAGAGGTTTGGAAGAGAGAGCACCAGACTATCCTATCGGCTGTTTTCCTCCTGGTCTGGTTCCACTTTAGTCCTTGGTCCTTCAAAGATTGTCTAATGTTGACCTCCTAGCGGACTCTGGGTTGTCCTGGGGGTCTGGATCCCTGGCTCTTTGTTTCCCATGCTTGTCGTGGTAGCCGATCTTCTCCCATTCTGCAGACATGGCCAAACCATCTTAGTTGGGACTGTTCTACTTGGGTCTGCAGGGGGTGGGATTTTAGGCCTTGACACTGGGGACAATTTTATATTGCCAAAGGAGATTTATAATGTAAGGTCATAGTTCTAAAGCCAGCCACTCCATCCCACCAAGTTAACTGTAAATATTAATGTTAATCAGAATCGACGTCACTGCACTCCGGGCAAACCCATAGGTGCTCAGTCTCCCTCCGCAAATGTCGAAGGGTATGAATGCTAATTGTTCCTGTTGCGCACTGGTTGTATATACGGCGAATGCGTCCTCTCGTACGTCCATCCATGCTGGTCTTACGTTTGATGCCAAATTCCAGCAGTCTTGATGATTCATCGATTGCAGTGTCATTCTCTAATACAGCGGTTCCCAACCTTTTTTCACTTGCGTACCCCTTGGCAGCCCATTTCTATAAATTGTACCCCTAATATTAGCAAAATATTTGAAATTAATATAGTTGCTGTTATTTAAAATTTACAGATTATAACCAGATTAAAAAACTATGTAATAGAAGGGTGAACAAACAGTGCATATATTTTTACATTAAAAAAATCAGAAGTTACAATAAAAATTAACACATTTAATTTATTAATAATAATAATAAAAACGTTGTTATTGTTAAAAGTTGAAATCACTTTTTATAACACACATGTCACGTGACCATGACAAATGTTCAGGGCGATCCTTGAGCTTGTTTTGAGGCACATAGTTTTTTTTTAAAAATCAGGTTCAAGTGATGTAAGATACAGTCTCAATTCTGGACCTGCATTCACTTTACTACGGTATTTATTTTTCATAAAGGTATAAGAAGAGAAAGCCCTCTCCACCAGCTCAGTATTTGTAAATGGCAACAGAAACTTAAGCGCCTTGTCGGTCAAGTGTTCATATTCTCTGCTGATGTCTCCCCAAAAGTTAATAAGGAATTTTCCTTTGAATTCAGCTATTAAAGTAGTATCAGTCGAAAGTTCAATCAACTTCTCTTTTTCGGTGATTGATAATGTGGCTGCTTGGAAATATTCTTCTTCAAAGGGATTTACAATCCAGTAGTTCTCTTTTCCAGGTTTCGGAAAGTACTTCTCGAAAGATGATTTTAGCCCTTTCAAGTGTTCAATTATTTTCTCGCTCATACAAAAGCTACTGTATATAGAAACACTGTCTCACGTTTGTAAAATTTGGGTCAAGAATCGACACTATTACTTCCGGGACATTAGACGTTCATAGATAGTGTGGAAGATCAAATAAGTCATATTTTTGATGAAATATTCAACGGCACAACTATAATCCCGTAGTCATCATAATGAAGACTATTGTGTAAAAATATTGAATTGTGGTCATACGAAACGCCATAGATTTTCACACACGCCAGTCCAAGCAGACAGCACGCCAGTGGCGCGCAAGAAAAACGGCGGAGATTGTCTCACACAGTTCATGTTGTATAGTATAGCGTTGAATTAATTTCACAACTTTTGACTTGTCTTTTACACTGTTGACATATGTATCTTTTTTCCGCCATTACTCAATTATTTTCGCGTACCCCTGAACGTCCTGTCGCGTACCCCCATGGGTATGCGTACCACAGGTTGGGAACCGCTGCTCTAATAGATGAACATGAATTGCAAGTTAACTGTAAAACTCCTCACAAATTGCTTTTTAAGCACTCATCGTGTTGAAATGATGTCATTACTCAGGGTCTATGACGACTTTTGCTGCCACCAGGCATACTGTAAAAGGAGACTTCAGGATGTTGTACACAGAGCTAAAAAAGCTCATCACGTGAAACGTTGCTACAAACACCACCACTGCAGGAGTATATGAATTGCTTTGTTGCAGATTTCATGCATAGGAGCTGCTACAATGGTGGTTCCCATATTCCTTATGGGGCAAAACCATTCATTCATTCACATGTTACAAGGCAGTCCTTGTTCTGGAATCCACATTAAAAGAGAGTCAGAGGTAGACCAAAAAACACATGGAGAAGAGAACCGGATACAGCAGTGAAAATGATGAGGAAAACATGGAGAAAATGAGCAGATGGCACAGGACAGGAAGACTTGGTATATGTTTGTTGAGGGCCTTTGCTCCTCAGGGAGATAAAGGGTATTGATCGATTGATTCACATGTTGCTCTGCAGTATGTTTCCATACACATCCATTACGATCAGCACAGCAAAACAATTTCACACATTAATTTTGTTTCCGTTCTTAGCAAACCCAGAAGAGATAATTTTTAATCGTATTGAATCAATAAATGTTTGAAGCTTTGATTCAATTGTTGTTTTCAGCTGTTTGAAGGCATGAAGGCTTACAGATGTGTAGACAACAAAATCCGGCTTTTTTCTATGCTTCTAATTTGACTGTCCAAACTCTAAAAATTGTTTGCTGCTTACAGTATCCTTGTTAACTCTATTCTGTTCTTTATTATTTCTAGCCACTTTTCAATTTCCACTACTTTGAGATCCATTTCTGTATATTTTATTTATTAATGGTCTTCTTCCTCGTTCGTCCTGAAAAGGACGTTGGTTGAGTTGTGTCTGTTTACAGCGGAGCTGCGATATCTGCGCCTTTTGGCCGACACATCCGACTTCCACGCTGCATTTTTTGGGACCCAGGTTTGCCTTCCCTCTTCAATCCCTACTCTCTCAGCCATACTGCAGTGATGCAGCCTGTTTCTTGGACCACCACGTGTAGGTGGAGTAGGGTCTTGGTCAGCTCTGGTTCGCTGACCCTGACGCAAGCAGTCAAGCTATGGGTCGCTGACTGCATTCACTAGTGCTGCGTCTTTGGGTTCCTATTAATGGTCTCAACTTCCTCAACCTGTAGAAGACAGATTAGTATAATTTGTTTCTTGCAAGAAGTTCTTTGCAAGACAAAATGAAGACACTTAATGAGAGGTCATAACAATTGAGTCTGGAAATGCACAGACAGAAGACACAGATTGTCAGGATAGATGTAGCTAATGATAGCCAGATTGTACGTGGAGACACATTACTACAACTCATAATTATCTTAGGAGCAACATAGTAAAGTTGGAGGAAGAGACAGTGATATAATAATACAAAAGGCAAGAGATATCAGTGCACTGGGGAATACATGGAAATCATAAAAACATCAGGTCCAGCACAAAAAAATAAGAACCTTCAACTAAAATGTCAAGGCAACATAGAAAACTACAATAACTAAGAGGATCTCAATGGTACAGCAGGACAACCAGCATGGAACTGATGAAAAGAACCAGTAGAACAAGAGGTGAAGAGAAAGCAGTGGAATTGGTTAGGACACACATTGAGGAAACCAAATGACAGCATTACAAGGCAGTGTTTGTTCTGGAATATGCAAGGTAAAAGAGATAGAGACCCTAAAACACGTATAAAAAGAAATTGGAGACACACATGAAAGGGATACATAAAACATTGGATAGAACTTGAAAGGATGGCACAGGATAGGAAGGCTGGCCAAAAACGTGTTTTGCGCCTGTCAAGTATAAGTCCTCAGGAACGAGTCTCCTGCACCATTTATCCTGATAGGCATTACAGGTGGTTCACATTACAACTGACCATACAGGCCCTTGCCAGTAGGTCTTTTTACCATGTTATCACTGGTGAGTCTCTTTCTTTGTTTACCTTGGAGACTTCATGACAAAAGCTTCACAGGTGATGCTGAAGAGTGACTGTCTATCCACCTTCACTTCTTTTGTTCTTGTGTTTTCATCATTTTTTCCTTTGGGCTTCCTTACAGCGTGTCCTGCAGGAAGCCTACACCAACCAGTCACATGCTCTTGCTGCAGTGGTTTATGTGGCAATTTGTTTGACATGGTGGGGGTTGCCAGCCTCGTGCACAACCCCCCATATTAGTCACCTTGTACGACATGCCTGAGGGCACAGTAGTCCTATTCTTTCTTAGTCTCTTCAGAGACACCCCCCCCCCCCCCCCCCCCCCATGGAAATCTGGACGTTCTTACATCTTGGTCTATTTGTACTTCATTTTGTCTTATCTCATGTTGTTACTATGATATTATCAAACTTCACTATGTATAAAGTACAGGCATACCTCACTTTATTGTGCTTCACAGATATTGGGCTTTTTTTTCAAATTATTCTTACTTACTTAGTCGTTCCCCTTTTACCGTGAGGTGTAGAGGTTTGGAAGAGAGAGCGCCAGACTATCCTATCGGCTGTCTTCCTCCTGGCCTGGTTCCATTCTAGTCCTCGGTCCTTCAAAGATTGTCTAATGTTGTCCTCCCAGCGGACTCTGGGTCGTCCTGGGGGTCTGGATCTCTGGCTCTTTGTTTTCCATGCTTGTCGTGGTAGCCGATCTTCTCCCATTCTGCAGACATGGCCGAACCATCTTAGTTGGGACTGTCTACTTGGGTCTGCAGGGGTGGTATTTTAGGCCTTGACATATCGTCTGGTTGCGGACCATGTCTCTTCTTCTTACTTCAACCACCTTCCTCAGATACCTCATTTCTGAGGTTTGGATCTGGCTTTTGTGGGTTGTAGTCATTGCCCATGACTCGCATCCATATGTCAAGACTGGGACATAGGTGGAGCAGTATACAGCCATCTTCATTTTCTTACCAACCTCTCTCTTGCTGAGGAATCCTCGATTTATGGCCTTAAAAAGTCTCCCAGCTGCTGCTTTTCGAGTGGCCAACTCTTCTTTGATGCCTTCCTTTCAGTCTATAACAGCTCTGAGGTATTTAAAGTGGTCGACCTGCTCCAGGACCTGTTCTCCCAGCTTAATCTGATGTCTTCTTTCTTCTCGTGATATCACCATGTATTTGGTTTTAAAGCTGCTTATGACCATCCCTCTCTTCTCCAGCTCTTCCTTCCAGACTTGAAGGTTGGATTGGAGATGTGCCTCTGATTTAGCAGTCAGGGCAACATCATCAGCAAATGCCAGCTCTGAAATACAGACCTGTCTCATCTTCCAGTACCCCACTGAATACTTTCTTGTTCTCTCCTTACATGCCTTGATGACATCGTCCATGAGGAGTATGAAAAGATAAGGTGACAGGATATCACCTTGTCTTACACCAGTGGTGGTCCTCAACTCTTCTGACTTATAGTTTGCTGTCCTCACATAATTTCTGCAAGACTTGTAGAAGCTCTGTATAGCATGAATCAGAGGTGCTGGAATGCTCTTCCTTGCCAAACAGTCCCAAAGTTTTTCAAATTATTCATGTTTATTTATTAGAACGTGCCTTCTTCCGACAGATTTTGGCTCTCCACCAGCAAAAAGATTACGATTCGCTGAAGGCTCAGATGATGAAGATTAGCATTTTGTTTTAGCAATAAAGTATTTTTAATTTTACAGAACATTGTTTTTTTTAGACCTAGACATAGAGTAAACATGATTTGAGGCTTTTATATGCACCGGGAAGCCCAAAAAAATGGGTGTTACCCGCTTTATTGCGATATTCGCTTTATTGCGATATTCGCTTTATTGCGGTGGTCTGGAACCGAACCCGCAATATCTCAGACGTATGCCTGTAGCTGGTTCCCCTGCAGGAAGCCTACACCAAACCATTCATGTGCTCCTGTAGTGATACGTTTGGTAGCAATTTGTTTTACATGATGAAGTTGCCAGTCCCATGCACAACCTCACATTAGTCACCCCCTTATGACATTTCTGAAGAAGCAGTAGCCTTCATCTTTCATCCTGTCCACAGTAACACCCGGGAACTACACGGGACACCGTGATATCTGACCATTACATTTAAATGAATCTTTCTCATTCGGCCATTGACAAAAGGCTTATACACTTCTTGTCTAGCGGTGGTTTCATGTTGCGTAAGTAGCACAAAGGAAAATGATGATATCATCTTATCAAGGACAGGGATATATTAACATTTATCAAGTTGTTTTGTTTCCTCTTTTAAAATTCCAGGAGTTTGACAAAGTAGAACTGTTGAAATGTTTGAAGAAACTTATCAGTATTGACCAAGAATGGGTTCCCTATTCACAAAGATGCTCCCTCTACATTAGACCTACATACATTGGCACAGAGGTAAGAGTACTGAGCTCATTATGTCCTTCTTTCACCACTGTTAGATGATGGCTGTCTTTCTTTCCTTTATTACTGCTGTGCGATTGCCAAATTTTCTTTTAAGTCATCATAATTCACCACTGTTGTGTGATTGTTTATCTTTCCATCACCACAGCTGTGTTATGATATATTGTTCCCATGTTGCAGTTTTATGACTATCTTCCTTCACTATTGTGAGACAATATATGTTTCTTTACCACTGTTGTATGATTGTCTTGCCTTCATACTGTTTTATGATTGTGTACCTTTTCTTCGCAAATGATTATCTATCTCTCATCACTATTGTGTGATTATCTCCCCTTTGCCAGTGTTGTATAATTACATAAATGTCACCACTTTTTAACACTTTTTAAATATTTTTATTTTTTGATTGTCTACTACTTCTTCATCACTGCTCTTGTTAAAAATGTGTAAAATCCAGCGTCCATGAGTAAGTTAAGTGGTTTCCATGTTGGTTACACCAATGTGCTGTAATTGCTTTGTAAAAACACAGGCTCGTGTAAATTGTAAATTATTACTTCACTTTAAGTCCTTAATACTGCTTAAATACTTGCATGCTTCTTCATTTGTTAACTACTTGAAACAATTTCCTGGACATGCATACTGATTAATGTGAATTACATCATGTACTTTGTGCATTTACACTGAATTGTCTTATATTTTCATTTGACATTACATTCGTTCCTTTTGTTTTTCATCCACAGCCAGCACTAGGTGTCTCAATTTCCAATCAGGCTAAACTCTTTGTGATAACAGGCCCAGTGGGCCCTTACTTTCCCACTGGATTGAAGCCTGTTAGTCTCCTAGCTGACCCAACATACGTCCGTGCCTGGCCTGGTGGATGTGGGATGTATAAGATGGGAAGGTAAATACAAATGAAAATTGTTTCTTTCAGTACCCATTAACCCTTTTCAGACACAATCATTTTCAAAGAAGTTACCTTTGGGAACAAGTAACTAGTAAATTTTTAGAGACCCACGAAAGGTAGATCTGCTGAAAGCTGAATTTATTTAAGGATAAGTAGATCTGGGATCAAAAGCTTAATTAAAAGAATAATGACAGATGAATGGATAGTAGCATGAAATAAAAATCTAAAAGGAAGACATGCATATAAGCTGTTCAAAGCTCCAATAAGAGCATGTTAAATATCTATGGAATTTAAATTCCCAGCAATAAGAAACTTCTCCGACTACAAATGGGAATGAACTATTCCAGAATAGAACCTTAACTGTGCCGAATATCTTCAAGACAGTCAATTGAAATTTGAGAGGTATGAACAACAGAGAATCCTAATAAGATTAGATTGTCTTCTCTTTGTTACTTTCACAATTGCCTCTACGGCTGGCGGAGTTGTGGATTTTAAAGTTGCTACCATAAGTGGAATGGGTTCATTTTCGATACAAGACAACAGGAAGCTGAGACGCTTGGGAGTCATAACCCAAGTGGCCCCCCCCCCCCCCCCCCTCTTAGAGTGTAAAGGAGTATATAGGGCCGAAACACTTGTTGGACGGGGGGACTACTTCTGATGATCAGATTGCTTCCTGTTGTATCGCTCTGTAAAGAGTTTCCTATCATCTTGAACTAGCATGTGTCGTGATTTAGTCTGTCTCACAACACGGTTTTCTGTATACTTAGGAGTAAATCTGACCATACTGCACGCCATATGTTGAGAACTCTGATACAATAGCCAATGAAAACGCACCCTTCTTGGTGTGTATAATGAAACATTTTATGCTTAACATGGAGACCCATTTTGTGTAACTTATAGTATGAAGTTAATTAATTTCATAAAGAATAAAGAAGTATCACCGGAAAGGATTATATAATTCAACAACGGGAATGTTACGCTAGAGGTAGGTGTAAAAACTTTCTCGAATAGTATTTTAGTAAGATAGAAATATCGAGGGAAAGAGCTTCGTTACATCAGGTTAGTTAGTCCCAATTTAGCTAGTAAAAGCATGCATATATTAAAATGCATTTTGCAAACTAACCAATTAGTAGATAGATCAATACAGAATAATTCATAGAATAATTCAAGCTTTAGATGACCAAAATTGCCCCATAAATAAGAAAGATACTTGATATTCACAATTTTGCTAATTGAACAGAAGGCAAAATTATGCCTCATTTTGAGTTTTTTAACACCCTTTTTGCCCATGCCATCCGATACGGCGAATGTGCTAGTATATAAGACCTTGCCCTTGGCTAAATTGAGGCCACAAAATTTTAAAAATACAACTGAACAGAAGAAAGCGGTAAAAGTGTAAACGTCATATAACTTTGCCACCGCAATTGCCTAGCAGACCTAGATGTCCATTAACAGCCTGTTACAGCTTGTGTGTATTGCCTGAGGGTAAGAATGAATATATATATATGTATATAATTATGTAATTTTCCTGTGATTAATCCACTTGTGCGTTAGGAAGTGTGTAGCATGTGTAAACTCTTGGAGACGAAAGCCAGCCTTGTAAAATGTGTAGAATAATTGAGAAATGATGGCCAAAGTACGTCTGTAAGTTTGACAAAGTGTTTGAAGGAGTATTTCTTAAAGGAACAACACACTTACCAGGAACATAAGGAAGGATGACAGAAATTGTTTTAAGGAATTAAGGTATTACTTAGTGCTTTATACTAGACCAAATCATTGTATGAAGGTGGATCATGGACAACTGGATCTAACTTAGGATTTATAAGGAAAGTGTAGTCACATTGAACTGGCTGGGAGTGGTAATGAGGTAAATTGTCCTGTGCATATGTTAGCACAATGTCTGACACTGTTTATGTCCATTGTATGTGAGGACAGAATAGTGCTGGACCATACAGGGGTTGTGATTATTTGTATTCCAGGTTTTATCCTGCAAACTACCAGAAGTGCATGAATCATCTATCTCTGTGGAACTCTGAGGTGCAAGTGCTCTTAAAGTCATTGGAGCCAGATACCCAGCGTCTACTGCCTGGCAATTCACAGACGTGTTAGTTCATGACAGGAGTGTGATTGATTTCTAAATAGAAGATAAGTGGCAAAACCAAGCCACTGGTCAGCCTATTCAGACTCTACCTCTAATATATCTAATAAAAAGCTAAAAATACAGTGTATGATGAATCCTAGTGGACATAAATATGATAATTACTACTTCACAGTCCAGTAAGAGTGACAAAACATATATGTATTAGATAATGATTAATCAAAAGGTGAAATTCACCATATTGATTCATTTTGATAATTGATATGCCATGCTTATTTATTTCATTATGTAAATACATCTGATTCATTATAAGTTACCTAACTGAAAAGAGAAACGGTATAGGTTAAATAAATAGTAAATATGTACCATCAGACTTGCTGAAATTATTTAAATTGAGTTCCAAGTTTTGTTGATACATATTATATATAGATGATAAGGCCATAAAGCTGCTAAGGTATGTTCAGAGCTGGTTCAGTATTTTGTTGAATCGCGAATGCGTGCTTCGTTCGTTTATAATCTTCAAATGAGGGTCACCGTTATATGGACTCATTATGTGTTGACTGTCCAAGAAGACATTCGTTCCTTTTGGAGCTCATTATGATATTATAAATCTTCTCATCGGAAGAGTTCTTCAATGTAATACTAATCAACATTGTCAATGCAGCAAAACAGCCGTAACGTATCGACGTAGATAAGTCTTCAAATTGGAATCCATAGTTTATTAACAGTTCATATACGAAGACAGTCATACAGGTACAATATTCACATACAGTTCATTAGAAATTTACTTGCATAGATATTCTATTCCGTCCGTGTCATATTGAATTCATGTCGACAGACCATCATGGCTATGTACATGCGCTGCTGGGATCCAGACAGCCAGAAGTGAGCGCATGATGTCTTGACGAAAATAATCAAACTATTTATGAAAGATCCTTCCTTAACGCAGGTTAATCATAAACCTTTATGAATTCACTTATATATAATATTATCTGGACTGACCCTGAGTCCTGGTATCAAATTACATAAATATGGCTATTAGCAAAGCCTATCAACCTTGGATGGAGGTAAAAACACGGCTTCACAGCTTGACGGACAACGTAACAAGGGTACAGTAACTAAGTCACGAAGCGTGACCTTATCGACGCTAACACATCATAATTTGACTGTGTATTTCACATTCATTAATCCATGAAGTATAAAAATCAATTTATATTAATTCTATTGACCCTAAAAAATGCGCACTGCCAATTCTAGCAGACGAGATCAATAAAACTATCGTAACAATTTCCTGCCCGCCGTGGAAAAAAAAATCTATTAGATAGATTTTTTTGGACTATCTCACTCAAACATATAAAAAAAATTTAACAAAAACCCGACAAATGGCCTACGATGTTCTGTCTAGAACAGTGTCGTGGTCATGTCGATAATATATCAGTCATATAACGTTATTATATTAAACAAAGGGGTGTCAAATGTCGCTAAATAATTATCTACTGAACTTAACTCTTAGTATACGAGCGGCCTTCTAGAGAGGCCGATGATCGATCCCCGTCAATAGCGAAAATTTACTAATTAAAATTAAAATAATTAATCATTGTAAGTATGTAAGGTATTAATTAATTAGCATCTAGTTAAATAAACTGAGAGATAGTGTCATAATAAAAGACATGAGAAGTAAGGACAAGTAAAGTAAAGAAAAAGATAAAGTATAAATTAATTTAGTTATGTGTGTTTAAACTTAATTATAAGTGTCGAGTAATGACTAACTAATTAACTTAATGAATTAATTAAAGAAAAAATATTCATACATTTCATGTGAACATCTAAATGCATATAACAGCTATCATATTCATAAATAAAATATTTAAAGTATTTTCTTGTGTGATATTATTTTGTTCTTTTTCATTTTTTTCTTTCTTTTGACACAATTTCTTCTTTTTATATTATTATCACACTTCAATTTTATTATATTCTTTATTAACTTAATAACTATTAAACTTAATAATGTCGGATATGAAGATTCAGTCGTCGTTATGTCCTTTGCGAAATTATTGAAAGTTCCTTTGGAGAAGAAATTTAAAACTGTTCAACCAAGTTTCGTTCCTGATTGGTTATAAACGTTTATCGTGTTGAATTAGTCAATTTCTGTAGCATAACGTTAAATGTCCAGCTAGGATTCATATCATATTTCCGGCCATATCGTAATGAGTTGTAGCACGATTGGACACTAACCAAAGTCCAAACATTAGAAAAGAACCATCAAAATATGTCTCTTGCTGTCACAAATCTTCTTTCGGAAACTGTATATATTGAATGATTCACTGCAACTATTCGAAGTGTCATTCGTATGGAGGTGGTTCATATCATTGTCGTCGCAGGAATAAGTGATAGTTCCAGAGTCAATCTTGTTCAGGCCTTTTTTTTAACCTGTGGACAATTATTATTTGACTTCAGTAGGATGTTTGGAAAGTGCATCAGCAATTATATTTTCTTGTCCCGGTATGGCTTCGATGACAAAGTTATATGGCTGTAATAGGATCGAAAATCTGGCAAGTTTGGGGCTTTTGTGGTTAGAGCGACGTAACGATGCCACCGCCTTCTGGTCAGTTTGTATCACGAAAGGTGCTCCCAACAAGAATTTTTCAAGTTTCATTATTGCCCAAACTACGCCCAGCAACTTCTTGTCCACAGTAGAATATTTGGTTTCAGGTAACTTCAGTTTTCTTGATATGTACATCGTGGGATGGAGTATATTGTCGTGATATTGAAGTAAACAAGCTCCAATACCGTAATTACTGGCATCTGTAAGGAGAAAGAACTTTTTAGAAGTATCTGGTAATCTCAAAATTGGTGGATTTGAAAAGATGTTTAGTATCAAACGAAAAATTTTGTCGCATTCGTCAGTCCAATTTACCTTCAATGGCATGTCTTTCCTTAACAATGATGACAAGACAGCCGTGATGGATGATAAGTTACGTACGAATCTACTGTAGTATTGGACTAGACCTAATACACTCCTAACCTGTTTCTTCGTTTGAGGAACCGATAAATTAAAAATTTTAGATACTGTACTGGGAACAGTTTGAATACGTCCAGCCCCAATAATATGTCCCAGGAAGGTTATCTCCTGAAATGCTATTTGTATCTTCGTAGGTTTAGCGGTTAAATGGTTTTCTCTTAATATCTCCAAAACACATCTAAGCCCCGAAAAATGTTCCTCAAATGATGAACTAAATAAACGTATGTCGTCAATGTATGTAATAATGTCTGGTCTACCTGATAAAATTGTTCGCATCATGTGAATAAAGGTAGCAGGAGCGTTCATAAGCCCAAAAGGCATCACATTCCACTGGTATAGACCTTGTGGAGTGGAAACGCTGTGTAATATTTGGCCTTTTCAGTTAGTGGTATCTGCCAATAACCTTTAGTTAGATCTATCTTGGTGAAAAGTGTTGCATTGGACAGACGAGAAAGTAAGTCGTCAATATTGGGATGTGGTTCACTGTCAGCTATGGTCTGAGCATTTAGCTTCTTATAATCAACGCATAAGCGAATGTTGTTGTCCTTCTTTCGGACAATGACTAAAGGTGACGAAAATGGTGAGGTACTAGTCTCGATAATACCTAACAACAACATCTGCTCAAGTTCCTGAGTCGTTTTGCTGAGAAAGTGTAGTGGGACAGAATAGGGATGTACACGAATTGGTGTATCATCTTTAAGAGTAATGTCGTGAGTAATCACTGATGTGCGACCAGGTACGTCTGTCAGCACATCTGGAAATGATTGTAAGAGATCAGCAATCTGATGATGCTGTTGCAGTGTAACCGACGAAGAGATGGTTACATCACGCCAAGATTCCATAGGTTGTAATACTGGTACAGGTAAAGACATCTGTACCTCAGGAAAGGAAGACTCTTCTTCCTGAATCACCGACAGATTAGTATAATGACAATTTGGTACTACTGTGTCATCTAATTCATGGAAAATAGATTGCAAGTGTTCTGGACGAGTGTGAAATTGTTTGAGCATGTTTATATGGTATATTTTTCTGTGTCCCTTAATGTCTAAGACGTAGTCAGTGTCAGAAATCTTGTCAATAACCTTGTAAGGACCATTCCATGATATAAGTAATTTATTGTCATTATGTGGAAGTAAGACATAAGCTTCATCGCCTGGAAATAGTTGACGTAATCGTCTAGTTCTATTTTGTAAGGTCCGAGCCTTAGCTTTCACAGCCTCTGAAGAAGCTGTTGCCAACTGGCAAGATTCAATGATATTTTTACGAAGATTAATCACGTACTCGTAGGATGACTGGGTATCCTGAGTCATCTCGGCGTCAATTAGTAAGTCTTTTATGAGTCCCATAGGACCTCTTGGTGGAGCGCTGAAAACTAATTCAAATGGAGAGAAGCCAGTCTGTTCATGTGGCACCTCTCGATAGGTGAACAGGACAGCTGGGAGTGCTCTGTCCCAGTCCTGAGGATGTTCAACCGTAACCTTATGTAATAGTTGTTTAAGTGTACGGTTAAGCCGTTCCACTGCACCATTACTCATAGGATGATAAATACTACTAAGGTTCCTATCTATGTACCATGTCTTCATTACCTCTGCCATAGTATCAGATATGAATTGAGATCCATGATCTGACAATAACTTCCTAGGGAAACCTACCCTAGAAAAAATAAGATGTAGTGCATCAGCTACATCTGCTGTAGTGGTGGTCTTCAGTGGTATCGCTTCTGGCCATCGTGTGCATAAATCAATGCAAGTGAGGACGAATCTATGTCTGGCCGAAGGTAAGAGTGGACCAATGAATTTACTATCCCTCTGTTAAATATAAGAGAGCCTGTTCCATCGTTGGCTGCAAGACCTACCTCTGGTAGAATATGTCCGCAGTTCAATACTGTCTCCTTTGCTTTCTGAAAAACAAGATTACATTCTGGGCAACTATTTGCCACGTTATAATTTATTGCATAACATGTAGAAGAAGACTGTATTGCATTATCATTATGTGAACCCTGAACCCCAGGGGTTGTACCATTGTTGTATCTCAACTGAGGTAATAATTCCTATTTTGTGGTCTTCCTCTATTAAAATCACCTTTATTGTGAAAATTATTATGTCCCTTATGAAAATTAACATTATAATTTCCTTTGAAGCGACTTCTATCTACACTGTGTGTTCTTGGTTTGTCATGACTGTGGTATGACATATTAGAGGCCACAGGTAGAGGTTCCCTTATTAGCGAGTTAGAAATGCTTGCATTCGGATGAGCAGTGCAATAATTTATTGAAATTTTTTCTAATTCATCAATAGTAGATGGTTTTCGTTCTTGCAAATAGGCAAAGAACGGTGGGCTGACAGAGGATAACACTTTATCTCTCAGTAAAGCGAATGTCGTGGGTTCGATCCCCACACTGGCCACCAGCTGATAAGGCCATAAAGCTGCTAAGGTATGTTCAGAGCTGGTTCAGTATTTTGTTGAATCACGAATGCGTGCTTCGTTCGTTTATAATCTTCAAATGAGGGTCACCGTTATATGGACTCATTATGTGTTGACAGTCCAAGAAGACATTCGTTCCTTTCGGAGCTCATTATGATATTATAAATCTTCTCATCGGAAGAGTTCTTCAATGTAATACTAATCAACATTGTCAATGCAGCAAAAGAGCCGTAACGTATCGACGTAGATAAGTCTTCAAATTGGAGTCCATAGTTTATTAACAGTTCATATACGAAGACAGTCATACAGGTACAATATTCACATACAGTTCATTAGAAATTTACTTGCATAGATATTCTATTCCGTCCATGTCATATTGAATTCATGTCAACAGACCATCATGGCTATGTACATGCGCTGCTGGGATCCAGACAGCCAGAAGTGAGTGCATGATGTCTTGACGAAAATAATCAAACTATTTATGAAAGATCCTTCCTTAACGCAGGTTAATCATAAACCTTTATGAATTCACTTATATATAATATTATCTGGACTGACCCTGAGTCCTGGTATCAAATTACATAAATACGGCTATTAGCAAAGCCTATCAACCTTGGAAGGAGGTAAAAACACGACTTCACGGCTTGACGGACAACGTAACAAGGGTACAGTAACTAAGTCACGAAGCGTGACCTTATCGACGCTAACACGTCATAATTTGACCATGTATTTTGCGTTCATTAATCCGTGAAGTATAAAAATCAATTTATATTAATTCTATTGACCCTAAAAAATGCGCACTGCCAATTCTAGCAGACGATATCAATAAAACTACCGTAACAATAGATAGACCATAATTAGTACCCCTAGCATAATTAGCCATAATAATAATATAAAATAATAATAATAACACATAATATCAGGGGAGAATCATGAAAGGGAGCAAACAGACTTTCAGGACATCCACTCTCATCACACCTGGAGGTTTATACAGCTGGATTCTACCTTTGATGTCAATACACCCTATTCTTGTCAGAAAAGGGGGTATTTCTTGTAAGACCAGTCTCTTATCTGGCACTATCCTGGTATCATCTGATACATCTTTTGGTCCAGGATAACTTTAGATTTCAATAACATCAACACCCTTTCGTGACAGCATGCCAGACAAAAGCTGGTACCCTGGTCCTCCAGGTTGGGGGTTTTAAGCGCAGGCCCGACACCCCTGCCTATGTAAAAAATCTGAACAGTTACGGAAACAGCAACAAATGGAAAAACTTTGATGCGGGACGGACGTCAGGAGTCTCAGGCTTGTATGACTGTCAGTGGTGAAAGCCGAAAAAAAGCTATTGGCATGAAAACGGATGCCCCGACCGCAAAACACGAAACTAGAATTGGATTCTGGAATGTTAGAACCATGATTGAGGCAGGAAAGCTGAGACTGATCACAGCAGAGATGAGGAACTACAGATTACATATCCTGGGAATAAGTGAGAGCAGATAAACCGGGAGAATAAAAACAGCTACAGGAGAAACAGTACTTTACTCTGGTAGAGATGAGAGTCAGCACAATGAAGACATAGCCATTATCCTGAAGAAAGGAATAGAAAGGTCATTACTGGAATGGAAACCAATCAACAACAGACTGATAAGAACAGGACTGAGAGGGAGATTCACCAACACCACAATAATACAATGCTATACACCAACAAATGACAGCGATGAAGAGGTCAAGGACAACTTCTATCAACAGCTACAAAAGGAAATTGAAACTGCACCTAGGTATGATCTTATTATAGTAATGGGAGACCTCAATGCAAAAGTTGGTACACAATACATATAATGAAAGAGTAATGGGGAAATGCGGCAGTGGAACAGTAAACGAGAATGGGGACAAACTAATAAGCTTCTGCAGCATTAACAACCTGGTCATTGGAGGAACACTTTTTCCACACAAAGAAGTGCACAAGTTAACGTGGGAATCACCAAATGGACGGGACAGAAACCAGATAGACCACATTATGATCAATGGTAGATGGAGGCATGCATTACAAGACGTGAAAGTAAGAAGAGGTACAGATGTAGAAAGACTGAAGGTGAAACTCAGAACTGCTGGACCAATTGCAGTCAAACAGAAAAGATATAACATGAAATTCAAGGACCCCCTCACCAGAAAAGCTTTTGTGGTTGATGTAAAGAGACGATATCAAATGATGTAAAGAGAACGTAGGAAATATCAAATTGTGACCAAAATTCACAGGAAATTTACAGGAAAGCAGCACTGATGATGTTGACCAGAAATTCAACATTTCAACAATATAAAAGGAAAGCAGCAAATCATGCTTGGGATTCCAGGAAAGAACGAGACAAGACTGGATAACACCAGAAACGTTAAACACCATAGCGATGAGAAAAGAAATGAAAAGAAAGAAAGCAGAAGCAAAGTCTCAGAGGTTAAAGGAAATGTATAACGAACAGTACAGTCAGCTGGACAAAGAAGTAAAACGTCAAACACGTGCCAATAAAAGGAAATTTCTGGATAACTTTGCAAGACAGGCAGAAGGAGGCAGCACTGAGAAATGAACAAAGCACAGTTTATAAAGTAACTAAAGCTATCAGTGGAAAATGAGTTGCAAACAATATAACTTTCATAACCCTCCACTCCCAAAGGAGCATAAGCCTTCAACAAACACATGCCAAGTCCTCCTGTCACGTGCCATCATCTCAAGTTCTTTCCACGTTCTCCTCATCATTTTCACCTCTGTTTCCAGCTCTCTTCTCCATGTGCTTCTTGGTCTACCTCTGCCTCTCTTGCCCTGGAGGTTCCAGAACAAGGACTGCCTTGTAATGCTATCAACCGGTTTCCTCAGTGTGTGTCCTATCCATCGCCATTGTCTTCTTCTCATCTCTTGTTCCACTGGCACTTGTCTAGTTCTTGTCATCAGTTCCACGTTGGTAACCTTGTCATACCATTTTAATCCCTCTATTCTACGCAAGCACCCATTTATGAAGTCTGTAGCTTTTTGGTTGTTGTCTTTGTTGTTCTCCATGTCTCAGAGCCATACAATAGGACTGACTTCACATTTGAGTTGAAGATTCTTATTTTCGTGTTGGATCCGATTTTCTCATTGAATCTCCATATATTTCCCAAATGCAATGAAAGCTCCTCTTGCTTTTTGTATTCAGTATTTATTTAATTTTGATATCGCTGTCCCCTGACCACCCTCCAACTTTGTCTATATTGCTGCCAAGATATGTGTACGATTCTACATCTTGTATTGGTGCTTCTTCAAGTTCAACCCTGTTTTCATTACCTGCATTTATTCTCATTATCTATGTCTTTTCCCTGTGTATTTTCAGACCCAATTGCTGTGACTTCTCATCGAGTGTTTTCAATTTGTCCTGCATCTGATTACAGTTATGGGACAGAAGAGCCAAGTCATCAGCAAAATCCAGATCATCTAGCTGCAAAGTCAGAGTCCACTGGATTCCATTTCTGTTGTGTGTTGTTGATGTTCTCATAACTTAGTCTATTGCTAATAAGAAAAGGAACGGAGACAAGAGGCATCCCTGTCACACTCCTGTTCTTATCCAAAATGGTTCTGTAAGCTGTCCTTCATGAAAAACTCTGCATGTCATGTCTTCATATGTTTTCTTTATTAAATTAATGATCTTCAGGGGAACTCCATAATGCCTCATCAATTTCCAAAGTGATTCTCTGTCTACACTGTCAAATGCTTTTTCGTAGTCCACAAATCCGATGTATAGTGGTGAATTCCATTCCAGACTTTGTTCAACTATTATTCTCAAAGTGGCTATCTGGTCTGTACAGATCTGTTTTGTCGAAAACCTGCTTGTTCATCTTTCAGTTTCTTGTCTATGGACTCTTTTAATCTCTCAAGGATAATCCTATTTAATACTTTTCCTGGCACTGATAGTAACATTATTCCTCTATAATTTGTGCACTCTTGTAAATTTCCTTTCTTGGGCAACTTAACCAGATATCCTTCCTTCCGTTCTGCTGGTATCTCTTCCTTTTCGTAGACTTTACCAAGTAATTTATATAACATCTCTGTAGCCGTGTCGATATCTGCTTTGATGGCCTCTGCTGGAATGCCATCTGGTCCAGACATGTGTACACTTCTTGAGCCTTGGTTTTGGAACTTCTGGTTTTGCTTGTGTTTAAATCTGCTTTCTTGTTTTTTCTGTCTTTTATCTTATTGATGGTTTCTGTTGTTATCCATGCTTTTTGTTGCCGTTCCCTTTTTCCAACGTGCCAACAAAAGGAAATTTCTGGATAACCTTGCAAGGCAGGCAGAAGAGGCAGCACTGAGAAATGAACAAAGCACAGTTTATAAAATAACTAAAACTATCAGCGGAAAATGAGGTGCAAACAATATAACTTTAGTAAGAGACAAACAAGGAAATCTCATCACCACAGCACAGGGGCAGGAAACAAGATGGGCAGAGTACTTCAGAGAAACACTGAATAAGGAACCACCAGAGACGCAGCTGAATGTTCCTGAGGCTGAAAGTGACCTAGACGTAAATACTGACATTCCACGAAGAGAAGAAATCATCACAGCCATCAAAGGGTTAAAGAATGGAAAAGTGCCTGGTCACGACAATTTAAAGGCTGAGTTATTCAAGGCTGACCCTGAACTAGCAGCAGAACTTTTAGAACCACTATTTGCACAAGTCTGGAAAACGGAGTGGAGTAAAGGAATAATTGTCAAATTGCCCAAGAAGGGCGCTCTTGCAGACTGCAACAACTGGAGAGGAATTACTCTCCTCTCAGTTCCCAGTAAAATACTAGGCAGGATAATCATCCAGAGAATTTCTAAAGCAGTAGACCATAAACAGAGAAAAGAACAAGCGGGATTTAGAAAGAACAGAAGATGTGCTACTATATATTCACCCTCAGGAACATTATAGAGCAGTGCTCAGAATGGCAGAGACAGCTTATACATTAACTTTGTTGATTTTGAAAAGAGTTGACAGCATACAAAGGGACAGCCTACGGAAAATACTGAGGGCTTATGGAATTCCTAGCTGCATTGTTTCCATTATAAAAAGCCTCTATTCTAATGTTACATGCAGTGTTGGGTTGAGCAACCTTACTTTCGAGGTGAAGACAGGAGTACGACAGGGATGCCCCTTATCAACAACTTTATTTTTGACAGTCATAGACTGGGTGATGCACCAGACAACAGAGGGGCAGTCCAAGAGGAATTAGATGGACAACATTTTCTACACTGGAAGACCTGGAATATGTAGATGACATTGCACAACTCGCACATTCACATCAACACATTCAAGAAAAAAACTGATTTGAATAAGTAAAGCCAGCAGGTGGGTCTGAACATCAATCTGAAGAAGACAGAGGTCATGACACTCATGTGGGCAATCTTGAGCCAATAACAATAAGGAACCAGAATAACAATAAGGAACAGACAGGCACATTTACATACTTAGGATGCATAGTAACACCAGATGGCGGAACAAGCAAGGACATCAAAAACAGAATGAATAAAGTGAGAACAGCCTTTGCTAGTCGCAACAACATCTGGAAGTCTTCCCAGTACAGCACAAACACCAAATTAAGATTATATGAGAGCTGTGTACTTTCTGTGCTTCTCTATGGTGCGGAATGCTGGAGAGTAACACAGAAAGAAATGTCAAAACTATCCTCTTTACACACAGTGTGCCTAAGGAAAATTCACCAAACCTTTTGGCCGGATACCATCACCACCCAAGAACTACTTATTCGGAGTAGCCAAGAGGACATGCACACCATCATAGCTGGCAGACGCTGGAGTTGGGTTGGCCACATCCTCAGAAGGGACCCTGATGCCATTACAAGAACAGCTATGCATTGGACCCCCGAAGGAAAGCGAAAGAGAGGCCGACCAAAAACAACTTGGCAGAGAACTGTAGAGGCTGAGATGCAATGGTGGCGTCTTGTAGAGCAACAACAAATTGATTCCACTTTGCTCGGTCGGTGGCCATCCTTCATACAGTGCCCCAACTCTGGTTCATTCTTTGCATCTCAGCCTCCACAGTCCTCCGCCAGGTTGTTTTTGGTCGGCCTCTCTTTTGTTTTCCTTCAGGGGTCCAAAGCATAGCTGTTCTTGTGATGGCATCGGGGTCTCTTCTGAGAACATGACCAACCCAGTTCCAGCGTCTGCCAGCTATGATGGTGTGCATGTCCTCTTGCTTGCTACGAGTAAGCAGATCTTGGTTAGTGATGGTATTCGGCCAAAAGATTCGGTGAATTTTTCTTAGGCATGTTGTGTGAAAAGAGGACAATTTCGACATTTCCTTCTCTGTAACTCTCCAGCATTCCGCACCATAGAGAAGCACAGAAAGCACACAGCCCTGATATAATCTTAATTTTGTGCTTGTGCTGTATTGGGAGGACTTCCAGATGTTGTTTAGGCTAAAGAAGGCTGTTCTTGCCTTATTCATTCTGATGTTGATGTCTTTGCCTGCCCCGCCGTCTGGTGTTACTATGCTTCCTAGGTATGTGAAGGTATCTGTCTGTACCAATTGCTTATTCCTTACTGATATGGGCTCAGGGTTGCTCACATTGAACGTCATGACCTCAGACTTCTTTAAATTGATGTTCAAGCCCACCTGCTGGCTAAACTTGTTAAGTCTATCCGTTTTTTCCTGGATGTGTTGATGTGAATGTGCTAGTAATGCAATGTCATCTGCATATTCCAGATCTTCCAATGTAGAAAATGTTGTCCATCTTATTCCTCTTGGACTGCCCTCTGTTGTCTGGCGCATCACCCAGTCTATGACTGTTAAAAATAGAGTGGTAGACAAGGGGCATCCCTGTCATACTCCTGGTCTTCACCTCAAAGGTTAGGCTGCTCTGCCCAACACTACACGTAAAGTTGGCATAGAGGCTTTTTATAATTGACACTATGCAGCTTGGAATTCCATAAGCCCTCAGTATTTTCCATAAACTGTCCCTATGTATGCTGTCAAAAGCCTTTTCAAAATCAACGAAATTAATGTAAAGCTGTCTTTGCCATTCTGAGCACTGCTCTATAATGTTCCTGAGAGTGAATATATGATCTACACATCTTCTATTCTTTCTAAATCCTGCTTGTTCCTTCCTCAGTTTGTGGTCTACTGCCTTTGAAATTCTCTGTGTAATAATTCCTTCTTGGGCAACTTGACAATTATTCCTTTGTTCCACTCTGATGGTGTTGTCCCCATTTTCCAGACTTGTGCAAATAGTGGTTCTGATAGTTCTGCTGCTAGCTCAGGGTCTGTCTTAAATAGCTCTGCATTTAAGTTATCATGGCCCGGAGCTTTGCCGTTCTTTAACCCTTTGATTGCTGTGATGATTTCTTCTTTTCATGGAATGTCTGTATTCACATCTAGATCGTTTTCAGCTTCAGGACTGGCGAGGTTCTAGTGATACATATTGCTGAGTAAATTAAACATTAACTCAAACACCTCAAGCTAAATCCATGACAAGTATAAAAAGACTACCATTTTAGTATAACAGAAGAATGCACTGATGCATACATGCACACACACAATTAGGAAATTTCAATTTACTCTATTTACAATAATTGGACAGGTGTGATGCCACATTCAGATATTGGCAATTGAACATATTATTTGGACTTAGAGGCACTCTAAGTCCTAATTACAACCCATCAGAGGCGGAATATTTTTCTTCATAAATAAAAAATATAGTAGAGCTATTTTGTAGTTTTACTCGTTTTATGGGGGGTAAAACTGTAGTTTGTCACTCTCTTGCGCCGCGAGAACAGTGGGGGGGGGTAGAAATACTAAATTGCCAATGCTGACGAATAGAATCAGAGAAACTAAGAACATGCGGGTCTTCTTGTGATCTATTTTACGGATACACTGTGTTGTATTGCAGCAAAACTATGCCTCCACAACTAATTGAACTAAGTCCTAGGGCACAATATCAGCTAGCGTAAGGCAATCAGACACTTAATATACAGCTGTCCAGCAGGTTTTGTGGCATGTAAGCTGGGGGACCAGGATCCTACAAATCGCCCCAGGAATTATGGTAAGACCATGAATCCATTTGTATTCATGGTTTTTCCAACGAAATATGTGAGGTCGTAATGCATAGCCGTCTATAGGTCAATAGCGCTATATGGACAATGCAAGATTGTTGTGTTAGAACGTACTGAAAGGGAACATTTACAGTAACCTGATTTTATATCTGTACAAGGATGAATAAGATCACCTGATTCTTTTCCGAAGAAACATGTGACGGGTCAATCGTGATAGAGACTCTAACCTCGTAATAGTGAAAGCATCCCACACATTGCGCTTATGTTGCGCAGGAAAGACAACAATCCATACCCCATACAAGAAAATAGCCTATTCACTTCCCCACAACGCTCTTTAAACTCGTAATCTTCGGGGGAACTATACGTCAGGATCATCGATTTGCCATACTTATAAACTGAGACAAATCTGAAATACATTCCGACTGGGGCACTATCGCTAACATATCTCACAGATGAAACTATTCATCCTTAATCTTCAACATTTTTTTTTCTCTACTGAAGCAAGTTATCTTATGTTGTCTTCATCTCTCGGTTAAAATTGGGCTCAATCCCCTTTGTGGATCCATTCTTGGTCAAATACATCTAGCCTAGCGGTGTAGGTTCTCAATATGTGTTCTAACCAGGTCTCCACCTTTCTTCCTTTCTAGGCCTATGTCTTTTCATGTTGAATGTCCAGAGGATAAAAAAAAGCCAAATAATGACGTGAAATAAAATTAAGAAATTGAAATACTACAGAAATAGCTTAACTTATAGTTGGAAATAGCAACAAACCATGACAAATATCAGAGATGACAGATTATCTAATTGTTTCAGGCTGTTAAAATGATTCTATCTCAGCATGGAAACTCCAACACTTTCACAGTGCAGAAGTTCAATTACTAAAACTTGCTTTTGCATTCGCAAAGCGGCTTCCAATTGCAGACGGGTGGGTTATCTAACACTCATGCCCCAAGTTGACGATGATTGAACTATTATCCCATGCAACCATTGTACTCGTGGCATTCAGAATGTTTCATCTCAGTACGTATAGTTAACATTCGGTGGTATATATTATTTTTTAGCGAGTCCCCTTACGAAAAATAAATCAAAACCGTTTCCATGAGAACTTTTCTGAATTCATTCTGAGAAATCTATTTTCAACTTAGCTAACAAGCTATGGATGAACATGCCAGTGTCCAACACAAAGAAATTCAAAGATAAGCATAATCGACTTAAATAAGAGTACGACTAACATAGGCATGATTTTATGCTGTAAATCCATCTGAATTAATATAAGGATAAGAACATAATTTATATGGTCATAATCACCGTAATCGGTATCATGTGCACACGGTGAAAAATAAATCTGCAACAGAAATAAACAATACAGGCGTATTTACCTTGTGTGCTCTTTCTGATGCTGCACATCCTGGAAAATAAAAGGGAGAGGTCAAGGATGACCGTTACAAGCACTCTATGTAAGCAGGCCCATAATATGGAGAGGATATGAACGTTAGACCTAAATATTGTGCTTCGAGCAGCATGGTCAAACATGTGTGAGACGATGGCAACTCTCTATTAACGGGAAGATGTACCTGTGAGGAGTAGTCACCAAGTAACAGTCCTTTTGCGCCAGTTGTTTGCGCCGACCTCTTATAGAATTGCCAGGGAGCTGCTCCATTTGGGATTACCCACATGTGTAATCAAAGGTTTGGCACCCTCGTTTTTTTCCGACTGATTGAATTTTCGTTTATTTTTGATACTTGTGTCTTTAACACAACCATTGTGGAGGGCTCAGTTGATTCACTCACTATGCCTGAGTCTGGGAAGTGATCCTACACACTTGGTAATAAAAGAATCGACCACCTCAAGTGGGGACTCGGGTTTTTTTGTGACACACGAGCGTTTGAGGAATGACCAAGTGGCCTGCTAACACTACTGTTGCTACTGTTCGGCACTTCTACCTGATGAGGGCAGCTAATACTAACCTTGAAGTACTATATCGCTTATCAGTTTCACATCTTTTCAATTCCATTTCAACACTCGACTATATGATCTGTATGTAGTCAAATTGTTTATGACCCTAACGGTCAATGGTTAAAGAAAGTTATCTGGTGGTTATGAATTTTTCCTCAGTCCCTTTGCAGACTCTTCCTTTTAATGGGTAAAATCGCAATCTTTAGCTATTATGACTCCATGGTGGCCCCATGATAAAATGATGGGGCACCTGCTTCCCCCCCTTTATATTGTAGGGATTGTGAAACCAATCTTGAAATATGCTGAGAATCGGAGTTGAATTGATTGACATGTAATCGCTCGCGCGGAGAGAATTTCGTTGACATGAGGTTGAACTTAGGACAATGATCGACTGAGCGTTTCTAGATATCAACAGTACCAATGTCTCAAAGAGCCCTTCTCTGACTTTGGGACGAAGCACAAATTCGGCCCAAATAGGGATCAGCGCAATTAACGTTTTCACTTTAAGTGTCGGCCGCAACACATCCAATATTATTAATAAATCTATAAGCAATACAGTTATTAAAATGAGAACATGAGCAAAGACTACCGTCAAAGCAGTAGACAAACGCTCTATCTAGCATTTTGGAAGCTTATAATTGTGGATATAACCACCAGACATGGGCTAGTACTTTTAGTCCTCATGCTGTTCTTTTACATATAAAAAACTTATGTGATTTGAGTGTACAACACTATTCTTTGTCGATTACAGTAGTTTTTGCCAGTTAGTATGCATTCATACCCAGGATCGGCGACTGTGTTAGGCACGCTTTCTGATAGAGTGCAGAATTTGCAATTTTGCTACTACTACTTATGGCTTGATTAAGTCTGTCATCAGCATAGTTATCAATGTTTAATCTACGACTCCCTAGTCCCTTACTCTTAATCACTGTATAAGTAAGTGACCATTTGTGCTCTGCCATTCATACCCGTTTTTACGGACCTCCGCAAGGTCGCAGTTTGTGAAATTATGTGGATTTTCTTCCCGATCATTGAACAATGGGGAATGACTCTTTTTCTCATTTTGGACCAAATCCAGTGAAAAGATTGCATTGTATTTGAGGGATATCAGCAATTGTTGAATCTGATGGTCTGGTTCAAAAACGGCTACAGGAGATACAGGACAACATAGTTTACGCGACCACACATACTAGTTCTTCTGGTCAATCACGACTGCCGACTTCCCAGCCAATAGGCGGCAGGCTTACTTAGAAGCTCTTTTTCTCTGACCACTATGTTCTGTCACTAAGGATCTGTTTTGCACACGACATGTCAGATCATATCTATAGAATGATTAAACATACAACAAGTAGTCCATCCGAACTCATCTTCTCAGTGCTTCCCAAAAACTGCATGCATTGATCTGGGTGTCTTTCAAAAGCACTACCCATACTGCATATGTTATCTGGGGTAGCCTGCGAGTAATCTGTCCATTTGCTTGGGGATCTAGCTGCAAACTGTTATTAAGTCCAGTTGAGAGAACCTGGCAGTTGGTACAATAGAAAAAAAATAAAATCATAATTCATTCCTTTTAACCATCTTCTCCTGCAGCTGTGTAAAAAAAAGTTATCATTCTGACATCCAGTCGGGTTTGGGATACCGTTGATACTGGTACAAAAAATGTTGAACTCTTTTAGGATCTCCACGTATCAAGCCTTCCGTCATTATTACGTGTAGGGGTTCATGGGAGAAATCAGGGCTCGTGCCCTGATTTCTTAGAGGCCCAATATCCAGTGATGCCTCTTGGTGAATCCTGGTTTGCACCATTCCACGATGCAACGAAAATTTGTCCCTTTCTAAATGCCCTTTTTGTCATAGTCACACAACCGGTTTTAAAAATACTATGGATCTTCGTGCATCTCTGGGCCGGCCTCGACAAATTGTGATAGTACTAAAAATGCATTCTATGTCTAAGACATGAGATTCTGTCCATTCTCCTCCAATCATGCCACCAATCTGGACTCATCATTAGTTTGACTAAAGTGCTTGATGGCTTATGTTAACCAATCATTTACAAACGCAGTGGCAGAATGAAACTCAGAAAAACGCAGGGTCAAGAAATGAGGTTAGATTGTGCTTTAAAAGTAAAGTTTTATTAGATGTTTTGTACTCTGTCCTGGCCTTTTCCACATCATTTGTTGTGCGTTCAAAACTAAGGATGATAGAGGCTGTATCCGTGTTCATACTTCTAATCCACTAACGGCGACCTTCAGGGCAATGACAGCCGCGATCTGACACTGTTTCACAGAATATTTCAAGTCATATTCTGGCTTTGCTGTGAAGAGATTTTGGGAAGCTCCTTTATAAGCCTTCCGTCGTTTTGAGCTGTGCTCAAAATGAAAAGTACATGTCCTAACAAAAGGTCTTCTAACTGCACAGTCAAGTGTTTGTGAATTCCATCTTCTGTGCACAAAAATTATGCAAGGTGGAGAGCCAATCCTATGCAAACGCCAATACCTACAAACATAAGGGGTTCCTCTGCGCGTTGATCCTAGTAAGCTACTGAGTTTGATTTCCCACCATTGAACACTGCATTTTGCTCACTAGCAAAGCCGATCAATTTTTCCATGTAATATGAAATTTCTGTAACAGAATTTCAAATCCCTTAATATCCCTCACCCTCACTCGAGGTTCCAAATGAACCATACGTTCCCATATCAGTGGTACGCTCCATCAGTAGTATCCGGCATCAGCAGATCCCTATGCATCTCTTGTTCTTGGGTCCCCAGGCCAATTCCTCTTCCTAAAAACTCACTCCAAGGCTATTATAGCTAAAGCCGCTTCTCTGTTTTCATGTCGTTTTATTTACAATCAAAGGCGCTATTTAATGAGAAAGGGTGTTTTCCCTAGCAACACTTTATCACTGGTTCTGTTGCGAGAACGACCTTCGGAGCCAGGGCAATGTTTATTAATGATAAGGTATGTCTTGGTCCTCTTCTGACTGTCGACACGTTTCTGGCAATATCACTGTACAGGAAACATTACATAGGCCCCAAGGCGACCCCCCACAGCGAGACCAAATCGAGCGCTAGCACCGTCTATCGCAAAAAAAGTGAATCAGCAACAGATGCAGTATTAAAGTTATGCTGGGCAATGAATAGCTCTTGGCAAAGTAACATACTTATCAGCGCCTCACTTATAATTGCCCGGACCCTTCTCCTGGGCCAGACAGGGCTTTGGCTATCAAAAAAAGGTCTTAATAGATTTGCGTCCCTTTGCTACATTGGCATATAACCGAAACATTAGAGTTGAGTTTTGCAATTATTTATGATTTAAATGTTCTTTCACGCTCATATAGGATATCCTGAATGCTACTGACACTTTAATATCTTAAGCTGAGCAGACAAGCCTGCCGCAGACAAGGAGTGGCATAGGGAGGTTGATCCCGTAAACAGATTGATGCATCAGCAAAGCCAGTTAAAGAACGTGTCTATATCGTTTTAAACACAATCCCCCCATTCGAGACCTGAAACTTACCATGACCTGGAATTAGTATAGTGTTAATAGTAAGTCATTAATTAGGCGTCGAGCCGATCATTCTATGGATTAGAAATATTTCCACAAATCGAACTTTGTAGACGGGAAGAGAACAGATTATAAAAAAACAATACACACGACACACCAGTGAGTTCGAAACTACTAAACAGCAAAAAAAGCGAACAAACCATAAGCAAAAAATAAACAACAGTAACACACGAACGATCCTGATCAAAATCACAGGAAGACAAACGTCCTCCGGTCGCCGTGTCACGCTCGGCCGAAAAATATATACGCCCAGAGCAATGATATAGAATTAACGTGAGTTGAGATTAGCCTAGAGAGACCCACGTGATAAAACCGGGGGAGGAAAATTGCCAAACTATTAATTACAAACGATAAAACCGTCAGCCCAGCCGACATCTCGAGAGCTGGCAATAAACGTATGCTTACTCAATGCACATCAAAACTTTTTTTTTTTCGCCCGGTTTTTTTCCCAACCTAGATTATGTATGCGGCCTCACAGAAGTATTATGACAATCCTCCATAAGATTCGGGGTACGAAATAACGATTGAGTGGCAAAAGTGTAAGCCCTAACGAGAAAAGATTAAAGGGGCGCAGCGTAAAAATTGGCAGATGACACAACACACGCAAAACGTAAAAAAGAACTCTAAATAACAACCAGAACAATCTAACATCTAGAATAACCAAAGAATATAAAGATACGTTAGCTTTTTTACAACGACCAAATGGCGTCCGTTGATGACACAGGTCATAATGATAAAATGACGTGAGTGTCACGAGCCGAAAACTGAAGTGTATATGAGGTCGAAAATCAATAGTAGTTATCTTGTGCCGAATTCCTTGTAAGGTTACATAAAAGGATTTGATTAGTCATGCTGGGAGAGAACCTGCACATATTTAGAAACAAGCGAACGCCGAAAGATTGTTTCTGAGCGGGAAATTAAAAATAAAAAAAAAATTTTGGTTTTTAAAAAAAAACCGGGGCTAGAAATATAAATATTCTGGTCTCATTTAAAAATTTAAAAAGAACTTGGGTTCGGAAAAATATCTTTAGAATATTAACAAATCTGTACGGCCGTACACTGCTAAAAGTATCAAAAATCCATACATTGTACGAAAAATTCATACAGGTTGACAGGTATGTAGTATGGGGATATATCAGGTCAAAGCACTTACAGAAGAATGAACATTTATGATGTGAAATGATCATAGCTAGAAGAGAAGCAAATATTTATTATGTGGTGTAAAAGAAGCAAGAATGCTGTTACACCAGTGGCCTATTAGGCATGATCACTTCACAGCAAATGAATCTGATAATCACAATAGAAGAGGGGGAAACTGAGATTGCGGGATTTGCATGGCCTTGCAAATGGCTTTTACAAAATGAGAATGCTAACCCTATAACTACCCTCCTCCTGTCTCATCAAATTTTACATGGCAGAGCGCCTTCATACTGGCAAATGTTCTTTCGCTATAAATACTGCTCATATTTTATACGAGGCGACCTACTTTTGGACCTTGCAAAACCTCGAACTGACCTCTTCCAAAGTTGTTTTAGTTATGCAGGTGCTTTAGCATGGAATTCCCTACCCAAGTCTGTCAAAACTGATAATTACATCTCATTCAAAAGACATCTGCATTCACATGTCATGAAATCTTGTACACTCATTTAACGACAATTCTGTTTCAGTTATTTCAATGTTTCCATGAGCATTTAACTGTCATTGTAATATTTTCATTTTAAATTGAATTTTTAAATATTAAGTAGCTTTATTGCCGCGGGAGCCATGGTAGCATAGTGGTTAGTGCACTGGCTTCCTAGCTCAGTGGTCTATGGTTCGATCCCCAGATGAGGTGGGATTTTTTTAGGCCGCAAACGGCTCCTGGGTCAACCCAGCCTCAACTGGGTACCAGAGCAACTTCTGGGAAGGTTAGGCAGAATTGTAAAAAGGCAATTATGCCTATTTCTTTACCCTGATGAAATAAAGATTTTTTTCGTTCGTTCGTTTGTTCATCTGAACTTGGCACTGACCGCAGCAGCATTTAGGAAAACAATTAATTTGTATGATTAAAAAACTGACGGGATATCAAAATAGAAAGAAATGCTAAAGTAATGTTGTTGTTTTTTTTTGGGTCCAGAAACGACACCAATGATGCCTTGACCACCATGAATGTTATATATACACCAATCTGCTTCGTAAACTGGGTTACCTCATCATGGTTAATAGCCCCTAAATTTGTTTACTGAACACGTGATTTTCTTTCTTTTCTGTCAGTTTTCTTCTTAAATCTTGTAGGTACATCTGTTAATGCTGTCTATAAAACTCTTTATTGGTTGTCTCTTTGACCACACATCATGTCTATTTTATTTATAAGCTGTTTCTGTGCCTAATTTTCCATTGTTGCCAACATGATCCATATAACTTCTATGCACGTTCATTATATGTTATTTTTATTTTTAAAGGAGGTGGGGGATTTGGAATCTAACAAAGAAGTTGTACAATAATTTTTTTGTTTTATAATTTTTTTTTCTGATATTCTTTTTCCTTTAGGGACATCACCTTGAAGTATATATATATATATTTTTTTAAAATAAAGTTTTGCCTCGTTTTGGCGTGGCGCGTTCCGTTCAACCTAGTCGGTTATATTAGGGCGCATATCCAAACACAAAAGACCCTTAGGTCTGAGATTTAATTTTTTGAAGTATATATGTTATTATTGTTACTTTCAGTTCTTAAAATACATGTTTCATGCAGTTGGGCTTTATTCTGTAAACTGTTTCCCTTGAGACAACTTTTTTTTGGTTAGGTGCAAGGAGAAGGTATAAATAGTTTGTAAAATAAAAACAAAAAAACTTATTGGAGGATTTAGAAAATTTGGACAATATTTTTGCCATGACCCAAAGATGTGTTGTCATAATAAATTTATTTTAACCTGTGAGTAGTTCTTTTCTTTCTGAATACAAGGAATGTTTATATATGGAATGTAATTTGTTTTCTTTATTCCCAGTACTAGTTAGTAAATAATAAATTTATTTTAACCTGTGAGTAGTTCTTTTCTTTCTGACTACAAGGAATGTTTATATATGGAGTGTAATTTGTTTTCTTTATTCCCAGTACTAGTTAGTAAATAATAAATTTATTTTAACCTGTGAGTAGTTCTTTTCTTTCTGACTACAAGGAATGTTTATATATGGAATGTAATTTGTTTTCTTTATTCCCAGTACTAGTTAGTAAATAATAAATTTATTTTAACCTGTGAGTAGTTCTTCTCTTTCTCACTGCAAGAAATGTTTATATATGGAGTGCAATTTGTTTTCTTTATTCCCAGAACTGGAGTTAGTAACTCCCCCTCTGGAAAGTGGATTAATTCTTCCTGGTATCACTCGCAAGTCTTTGCTTGAGCTATCCAGACAATGGGTCAGTTTTTATCTGTAAATGCTGTGTGAAAAAAGATATTATTAATGGAGATTGAAGTAAATATTTTTCAAAATCTTTTACATCACAGTCTAAATTAATATCAGCATAAATTATAGGACAATTGATTTTCTATAGTTGTTGTAAGTTAGACATTTCTAAAAATATCATGTGATATGCATTCTGATTTTCGTAGAAAGCCATTTTAGCTCTGGGTAGCTCCCAGGGTATCTCTCATGAGGTACAGAAATAATTGTGCAGGCTTCCTACAAGGGTGGTTCTGTGTTCCCTAAGGAGTGAACAGGAAAATGATAATTGTGTTTGTCGAGAACTATTCAGAAACATATTATTCTAGTAAGGGCCAAATATATGCAGGGTGTCCCAAAAGTCTAATCTATAGGGAATATTATATTAATATTATTAACATTAATAATTATTTTAAAATGTAGAAAAATCGAGAACAATATGTTTTGCTGAACCATCACTAATCTACTGTTGCAGAAAAATTGAGTGAATGCAGTCAGTTCACTTTGAACATCTACATAAATAACATTTTAAAAATGTTTTTTTACCTACGTGAAAAGAGTTTTGTGATACCCTGTATAAAATTTTCCTTCCCAAAACTGAGATACTCAGCAGTGCTTATAGAAATTAGTACCTTCGTACGTGAGACATTCATACATTCAATGCTGTCACTATCAGTAGTTTTCATTGAGTTAAATAAAATCTGGACAGTTTTTCTACAGTAGTGTCTTATTGTTACTCAAGTTTGCACAGTGTTCCTGTTTTCTGCATTACATTTATTATTGATATTCACAATTTGTCACCAACTTGAGGAAAAAACTTCAATAAAACATTTATAAATGACATGCATTTTACAACATGAATGCCAGTAAGATAATAGTAGAGAACATGCATCTTTTTCTTGTACATACTCAATGGCTCTTGTGTATTCAGAGTATGATTATTTTTCTACAGAATGAGTTCAAAGTATCAGAACAAACGATCACTATGAAGAGGTTCACCAAGGCATTAACCGAGGGCAGGGTGAGCAACTACATTCATTTTTGCATTAGTGCGGTGCTCTGCAACATTTTCATGCCTCACGGCACACTTAAGTGCCCTTCAAAATTCCATGGCACATAATATTTAAGTAGGTAGCTATGGTAAATATTTAAAAATTCACCTCAATTACAGGACAATGCTCCCTAATTTTTTTTTTAACTGATATAACGGATGACATAACTCAATTTATTATTTGTAAAATTGTATGTCTGACATTCTTTCATGTTGTACCTTAACATATAATGTTGTATACCATAATTGGTCCACTCGCAGGAAGCCTACATCAGTGCATTCATGTGCATTCATGTGCACTCATGTGCACATGCCGTGGTGATTTTTGTAGCAATTTGTTTTACATGATGAGGTTGCCAGCCCTGTGTACAACCTACAAATTACACTGACAAACAACATTTTTCTTTCTTATATAAGAATAAGTGTTCTTAGGTCAGTTTCTTACGCTGATTTCAAATCTGAAATCCGTTTATCTCTATCACGTCGGGTTCTTAAGATATTTGTGAATAAATATATTTTTGGGAAACCGTTATTTGCTCCGTTTCATTTTTACTATATAACTTATTAAAAATTAATAAAAAGCAACATAATTCTACTTTTTATACTGCTAAAAGATGCATGACATATGTTACGCGATTTTCCAAATAGTTACTGTATTTTGAAATAATTCTGAGCAAAATATGGCTTCTAGAAGTTGTAGAAATTCGGCTGATCTGTTCTGTTACGTGTGCGGATATTTTACCGATCGTGTTGACCAGAAAAACTTTACACCATTACTAAAGATAGCATATGAACTTTATTTCGATTCGAAAGTTGATAATGCAAATAAATCTTGGAAGCCAAATGCGGTTTGTTTGATACATTGGCAGGTTGGTTACGAAAATCGCCGAAGCATAAGTCGATGCCTTTTGGCGTGCCAGTAATATGGCGTGAACATACAAATCACACTACTGATTGTTACTTCTGCTTGACAAATATCCATGGTTTCACTTTTAAAACTAGAAAGTCTGTGGTTTATCCAAATATTGAATCGGTTTCGAAACCAGTGCCTCGTGATCCAATCACGTGTCCGATCCAAGTACCACCAGAACAATATCCGTTGGACGTAAATGAACCATCAGAAAGTGATAGTTTACCTGCTTTAGAAATTAATTCTGACTCAGATTACATACCGATGAATGATGGTGTTTACTTAATTAACCATTCAGAACTTTCAGATCTAATACGTGATCTCGCTCTTACCAAAGGACAAGCGGAATTACTCGGTTCGCGACTCAAAGAATGGAATCTTTTAGCGCCCAATACTCCGATATCTAAATTTCGTCATAGACACAGAGAACTTGTTCAATACTTTGAGATGGATGATGACATTTGCTATTGCAAAGATGTAAACGGTCATGAGCACATAGTCAACGAATGGCGATTTTTCATCGATTCTTCCAAGACTAGTCTAAAAGCCGTGTTATTGCATAACAGAATTTTTTTTTCTTCAATTCCAGTCGCCTACTCTGTTCATATGAAAGAAACTTATGACAATATGGCTATACGTTTGGAAAAAATAAAGTACAATGACTACCAATGGCGGATTTGTAGAGACCTAAAGGTCATTGCAATTCTCACGGGCATGCAGACTGGGTATACTAAATTTTGTTGCTTCCGATGTGAATGGGACAGCCGCAACAGACAGGAACATTATGCAAGAAAGGTGTGGCCTATCCGGGATCGTATGCAGCTCGGGCATAAAAATGTAATACGCGAGCCATTAGTTAACAAAGACACCTTCATTTTACCACTGTTACATATAAAGTTGGGGCTCATGAAGAATTTTGTAAAAGTGTTAGATAAAACGAGCAAAGCTTTCACTTATCTTCGAGAAAAGTTTCCGCAAGTTAGCGATGCAAAGATAAAGGAAGGTATCTTTGTAGGACCTCAGATTAGGAAAGTTATTGCAGACAAACAATTCGAGAACTTGTTACATGGTAGGGAACTTCGCGCATGGATGGCATTCAAATCGATCGTCGATAACTTTCTGGAAAATCACAAATCTGTCGACTATGTTGCATATTGTTAAGCAGTGCATAGATGCATACATAATTATGGGCTGTAACATGTCCCTCAAAATCCATTTGCTCGATTCGCATCTTAACTTTTTCCCTGACAACCTTGGCGAAGTCAGCGATGAACATGGAGAATGATTCCATCAAGATATCGCCGTAATGGAGTCACGTTATCAAGGATGGTGGAGTGTGACCATGCTTGCCGATTATTGTTGGATGCTTCATCGCGATGTACCACATGCCATTCACCGACGAAAGTCGACTGCAAAGAAATTCAAGCCTACATAACTGTTATACTTCTTGTACGAATGATGTTGTAATACTGTATGCGTTGTTAAAAAACTTTAATTGCGTATTTCTAGAGATCCCGACCTGATAGAGAAAAACGGTTTGCAGATTTAAAAACAGCGCATTAAAATTGACCAGAAAAACATAGAGATGTTAGAGAAAGAAAAAAAAAGTTTTTTTTTGTTAGTCAGTGTTAGTTGCCTCATGCAATCACCCAATAAAGCAACAAGTCCTATACTTCTTTTTTTTTCCCCTCGTCTCCTTGGAGACTCCCCAGGAACTATGCGGGGGAAAATCTCAGTGTATTGAACGTTACTGAAACTTAAATGTTTCATATAAAATTGGGGGCAATTTTGTGTTCAGCTGTGTGCGACCAGGGTTCAGAAATTTTTTTTTTTTTTTAACCATAAATAAATTCAGAATGAATTCAAAGCTGCTATTAAGTTTTTAAAAGGGAAAAAAAAGCATTACAGTATTCTACAACTCACTATCTTAATCTGCAGTCTAAGGAAAAAATAAATACTCTTACCTGTGAGAAAAGCAGAGAACACAAATAATTTGCAAGATCCAGATCAGATGTATTAAAATTATGTATTATTCTGTTATGTAAAGTGCTTCTTTGTAAGAATGATCCCACCCTCTCCCATTTAGACAGTGTTAAAAAAGAGTCACGCACATCACACATCAGTCATGATAAGTGCAATAACATGAATGGAATCACTGGATAAATTCACTAATATAATAAATTATAACTAATGTAACACTTGAATCACTGGATAAATTCACTAATATAACAAATTATAACACTAGAATTGCTGGATAAATTTACTAAGAGAATAAACCAGTAAGTGAAGTATCACATGTTTAACATTTGATCAGTCACTGAACTATCAGAAACACAAACTAGGGCATATTTTGTGTGTGTGTATGCTTAAACATGTTGAGAGTTCATACAGAATTTCAGAACAGGTCAGTTACTTTGGTAAATTCTATTGTTAGGACAATTTGTAAAGGTATTGCCTAAATAGATACATTTCTTGGATAAATATTATTCCAGTGTGAATGCCAATTTAGAACTACAGTCGTTCATTACCGGAAATGTTTGCTACTCATAGGTTAAAGAAGTTTTTGGAGCTGGCACAGCCTGCATTGTATGCCCAGTTAATAAAATTTTATACAACGGGAAGGAACTCCACATTCCAACATCAGATGACCCCAGGAGCCTGACACAGAGATTCTTCAATGAGATAAATGACATTCACGTAAGTAGAATTAATAAGCATAATAGAATATGTTATGCTAAGTTTCATATGAACTCTTAATGAGATGTACAGTCCTATACCATTTTTTCAATGCCTTTAAGCTTCTAATGGAGCAAATTCTCGTAAGCAGTTTTAACAAATGTTTCCAACTCTATTCATGCCTTTCTTGTCCTTCTGTGTCTTCCATTATCCTCATATGTTTTGAATCCTTCCCGTCTTTCTTTTACCATGGAGGTTCAAGGAAAAAAATGCTGCCTTGTGATTCTAAACAGTGGCTTCCTCATTTATTTTGGTCATATCTACCTTCACAGAACTATTTTTTTTCCCTGCTGTGCAGGTTCATTCACTTTCATAGGTCTACTGATTATTGTATAAATTGTTTGTTTTATTTTGTAAGGATAGGTCTGCTGAAAATTATCACTTGTTCATTCTGCTGAGTTGGTAATATACATCATTTTGCATGTCGCCTGGATGCTCTGCTTGCCAATGATTCCTGTATCTGCTTCTGATAAAACTCTTTGCTTCTGCAAAAGTTATGCTTGTACCAGGCTTAGGTAGCTTTCCATCTTCAGCCACAACAGATGGGGATACCATATATTCAACAAGCTAAAGCTAGGAACTACCAGTGAGTGTAAATGTGGCACCAATACAATTACTGCTGAACATCTGCTTCAAAGATGCCCAACATATGAGCAACAGAGAAAGCACATTTGACTGTCACCAGTACCATTCCTAGAAAAACTATGGAAATGCAAATAGCCTCAAGCTGACCACTGCTTTCTTTGAAAATATTCAAGTAGACGTCTGAGAGTGGAAGGAGGAGGAGGAGACACCTGCTGAGAAATGTCTACATCTGCAAAATTATCCTAACATTGCTGTACAATATCATGTTTGTTTCTCAAAGGTAGTGTGCATGTGTGTAGGCTATGTATATAAATATATTTATAATTTTTTTTCTCCCGATTACTGCTCAAATTCACTATCAATCATTTTAAAATCTCTTTATGCAGTTCTACCGCAAGGCCCACAGCTGGATGGAGGCAGTTGAAGAGGATGAAGAGGAATCACTTCGTACAGTTAAAACTCAGTGAGAGATGATGAATGCCGTGGCAGAAAGATGGAAATACTGTGATGAAAAATCCCTAGAAAAATATTGATGTTACTCTTGCAATGCACTAACAAAAGACAGTTTTTTTGTTAACTTTATTTTGCCAAGGCCAAATTTATATTTATACAGTCAGTCATTTTGAAATACTCTTGGTTTTGTTTAAACCATTTTGTAATTGTTTTTTTTGCTTGAATTTATGTCAACTTGTATTAATAGTGTTCTTTCAATAAAAGAGCTCAAATTTCAGCATAATACTGCAATTGGAGTAAGTTCATATTTAATTAAGTATTTTGGTTTTCAGTAGTTATTAATTTTATATTATGTTGTTTGTTTTTTTTAAAGTATTACCAGTGTAAGATTAGTATATTAGTTTTCATTATTATTATTATTATAATTAGCCACTTTGGATACTGTGATCACTTCGAAGGATTGCTCCGATTTAATAAATCTTATTATAGCTTTTGTCTTTATGTTCTGATCTGACCTTTTGAGACAGAACCGAAGTTTCCATGACAAGCTGCATCAGTATGGACACACATGTGCATATATACAGTACAATCTCAATGCATTTTTTTTTTTACTGGAAGCTGAAAAAAAAACAACATTGCCATGAGCAAGCAAATATGTTAAAAGAAATTTATCATGAGAAATTTCAAAACGTATTTCTTTAAGAAACAAACGATGAGTGTTTCTTATTTCTTCTGACCTGCCCACTTTTCATCATTCAACGTCATTATTTTTCCTGTTTGCTCCTTATGGAGCACGGAGCCACCACCACTGTAGCTAGTCCCCTTGCAGGAAGCCAGCACCAAGTATTCACATGCTCTTGCAGTGATGGTTTATATATCATATAAGGAAGGGAAACCCGAGGCCTGTAACAGTAAATAAATATTAGACAAACATAAAGGTATGTTTTCAGGCACTCGTAAGAAATAAAGAAGTAGAACTCTAGACAACAGAAAAACAACAGACGTGAGTGGCTTACACAGGATTTGAACCCCGGACCTTCCGTACGACAACACCGCTAGCTATACAATATATAGTTTATATATCACTTTGTTTTACACGATGAAGTCGCCAGCCTCAGTAGTCACCTTGTAATACATGCCTGAGGTAGCAGTATCTTGTTATTTCTTTGTCTTATCAGAGACAGCCCCCCCCCCCCCCGCGAACTACACAGAGTCTGCCTATTTTTTACAACTGAATATTATTGCCTTTATCATTATTGAACATGCTATTAATAATGCCACAAAATGTCGAAGGTTTCTAAGGCCTTCAGCAGCATCAGAATGATAATCTTATTCTTTACTGCTTTCATCACCATGACGGACAGTGTCATCTGTTTCTGCTTGGTACCACTCACTAGCTATGAACATAGGGAGACCATGATGCTATTGCCACACTCAAAATAATTGATCAGAACTATCATTGCTCCAGTAATTTTGAAGTTATGGAATGTTTTTTTTATAGGAATTAGTTTTCAACATTTTTTAATTTGTCTTTTTTGCTTCTTTTCCATTATTATTACTAAAAAGTAGAACAAAAATAGCTACTACCCCATTCTGTTAACACAAATAACATATAATATAAGCGAATGATTCTGGCAACTAGCAAGATTATAGTGCAGATTCTAAGCACCTCAGCTCACAAACTTCGATAAAAGAAATATTTTAATCAATTGGTAACATGGTTGGTTATGGTGAAACATCCCATATCAGAAGAAATTTAAATGTCTCAACAGAGAACCATTAAACATGATAAACAGGTTCAAGGTTGCTGAGACTTATTGCAAATTATCACACCTTGTAGGAAAACGTGCTAAGCATGAGTGGATTAATGAGATTCTACTGTACTTATGTGTGTGTGTGTGTGTATATATATATATATATATATATATATATATATATATATATATATATATATATATATATATATATATATATATATATCCTGAATTCCTCTGTGGTTCATAGTTCTTTCATTTAAAACATGTTTTTCTGTATTTAAATAGGGTGTGCTATTTTAAAAAAAAAGGGAATGGCATACAGGGAGCTTATAAATTTTGAAAAAATTGACAGTCACAGACTCACAATAATACAGATACATATGTATATGTCTAAATAAATAAATATGTGATCATTTTCCTGAAATCATTGGTCTTTGCCTCTAGCTCACAATTTTTCTCATTTTCATTATTTTACTGGTCATCTATCTTTCTATTTTTTTTTCTTTTCACTGCCCACCACCAAATTTTATTGTGTCAGTTCAAATTATCTTCCAATCTTCTTGGTTTTCCAGTGTCTTGACATAGTCTGTGTTCTTATTTCAGTTCTTTGTTTCTTTCTAATTTTTTACTCTGTTCACAATGCCATTTCATAATAAATCTTTGTAACAAAAGAAGATTCTTTTTTTTTGAGATGGCACTGATTATAGAGTTTTGCGTTTACAGAAAGAGTTTATATATAAATATTTACACACAAGAATCTCAGTGTAATAAATAGTTTAATAATAAAATTGATATCACCTTGAATTTATTGTGGTTATAATGCTTGCCATGATTTTTGACTTGCATCAAACATTATCATATGAATGTTGACACTCATTTTAAATTCTCCCAGTGAATGCATTTAAAGCACTTTTGGTTGTGAAAGTTTAGTTGGTAATCTTACTTACTTAGTCGTTCCCCTTCTTCCGTGAGGTGTAGAGGTTAGTTGGTAATCACACAAAATTATTCTTCTACTTCAATGTTTTGAAACATTAAGATCCTTCACTGTGGAAACATTTTATTTTTTTTATTATATTTAAACAGCCCTCTTGACAATTTAACTCTTTAAGTTCCAATCGACTTTATAAAGGCTCAGGGGTTAGACGCGATTGGCCCAATCGACTTTAAAAAGCCTTTAGTATATGTGCTTCTGTTTGAGACTGTTTCTAATTATAACTACCCCCAAAGTCATTTCCGACTGCAAGTACATTCTTTTAAATACCGCACGTGTTTAAGAGTGAACGTGTTTCTGTTTTGAGATATTTATTTTAGATTTTTAAAGCGATTTTTTTAAGCGCATATCCTCCATTTTACCTTGAATAACTTATCGTTTATTTTAAGCGCATATCCTCCATTTTACCTTGAATAACTAATCATTTTTCAATGAAAGCTTTTATACTTGTAGCACAAGAGTAAAGTACATCCAATTACCTTCAGTTTCATATACAACAACAAAGTTATTTATGCATATGAACATTTTAAAAAATTATTTCCAAACAACAACAATAAAAACGCACTGGGGTGGCCACTTTTGCTTGGGCCAAACCCACTTTTTTGCTTGGGACTGAAAGAGTTAAATTTCTATAATTCTGCCTTCCTGCAGAATTAATTTCTGTTACTTATACATCTTGTCTCATAAGAACATACTTTATTTTTTGTTCCTTACAATTTCAGTATTAAACTATATGTGATGTGTCACAATTTTTTTTTTGTCTGACCCATTGTTTTCTAAGTATCTTTGGTAAAAATAAAACATTTTGTCTCAGTATACTTAACATTGTCATGAAATATCAGTCTTGTGACAAGTGAATATATTGTAATTATTCCATGGCATTGTTTTATGATCAAGATGTTCATTTGCGTTAACCAGCTAACAGTTGCTGTTTACCGACATGTCGTGTTTAACATGACTTCATCTGCTGTCTCGTATATTCTCAACCAAATTCTAAGTTGAAACCAAAAAGAAATGATTACATGATATTCAGGTTGAATGTTCTAGCTCCGTCAGTGTATATAAAATTTTTTTTTTCCCCCCCCCCCCCCCCCTTTTTTTTTAATATTAAGGGTTTTCAAAAAATGCAAGCTACTTGAAAACCCTTAATATTAAAAAAAAAAAAAAAAAAACTTGGCGGAGGACTGTGGAGGCTGAGATGCAAAGAATGAACCAGAGTTGGGGCACTGTACGAAGGATGGCCGCCGACCGAGCAAAGTGGAATCAATTTGTTGTTGCCCTACAAGACACCACCAGGCGTAATGGCCACTGACTGCTTTGATGGTCGGCGGCTAAGGATCAAAGAAGAAGAAGAAGTAATGCAAGATTTACTAGTCTGTTTTTTTTGGTTTTTTTTTTTAATGTTTCTTTCATTGCATGTGTTGTTTAGAAATTTAGACTAACTTACTACATATGTCTTAAAGGTGTTTTATACTTTATAAGTTGTGTGTGTCATTTTCAATTGGTGTTCAGAAAATATATTGAGATTATGTGAAAAATAAAACAATAGGCCCTACTGGTGTTTTTTTACCATTATTGGAGCATGTTGCAGCCATTGGACATTCTTACATGATTTTATTGAAGTTATTTATTCATCATTTGCTTATCAGGCATTACTACATTTACACTGCTACATTTAATTTATCCCCATTTTGTTTTTGCCAAATATTTGGCTATAGTGGTTGTGGTCGCAGTTCCTTCATAGTTTTTCTGAAATGTTGATTCCCATTTCCTTGCAATGATTTAGAAGCAGATGTCTGGCATGTCTTTTGGCTTTTTTTTAAAAAATAACTTATGTTGAAAGACATTAGTTATATTGCATGAGGCATACAGTTGTTTGGTATTTGAATAATTTGAATTCTAAGCTATCTATGTCCTATTGTTTTTTCTGTTGTTGCTAGTCATTATCATATCATCATATCATTATCATATCATTAACCTTCAGCAACCTGTGAAGCATGGGCCTTTAGCCAGGTCATGCCAAGCTCTGTTGTCCTGTGCCATCTATCCAAGTTTATTCTATGTATTCTTAATACTTCTTAAGTCTTTCTGTAATCTCTTCTCTGTGTTTTTAGCTCTTCATCTGTTTCTTTTACACTTATCCTGAGAGTTCCAGAACAGGGACTGCTATTTGCTAAGTGCCGTTGGAGAAATTCATTAATGTATAGATAAACTGTATTGGACTTATTATTCTTACCACTTTTTATTTTTTTTATGTTTTGCTATGTAGAGTCTTCTAATTCTTAGAAACAATCCCATAATATTACCAAAGTCTGTAACTATTTCTGTTCATGCAGCCAGCACTTAATTTATTTGCTGCGGACCAAAGCAGCAGCTTTGCTAGCTTAGATCTAAAAAGTCTTTGCAAAAATTTCTTTTTGCAGAATGAGAGTAGCTAATTTTTGTTAATACAAACTGCCGTGATCTAATTTGCTTTCTCCATATAATCACAGTACCTGCTGAGGCAGATACAAACTGCAGAGGTGTAATCTGTTTTCTCCATATAATCACATCAACTACTGAGGCATTTATCTTAGATTCTGTAATAAGTTTACACTGTTCACATAGATCTCTGAAAAATATTTATTCTTTAGTTCTTGTTATTTCTGCTGAAACATGCAAGGAAGTTTTTCATTGGTCCAAATAAACAAAACCTTAGCGCAAGATGGAGCTGTAGGGATGATGCTGCAGTCTTCCAGTCAACATTTTGTTTGGTGTGTGTGGTGGAGTTTTATTTTTTAAACTTAAAAAAAGACAAACTTCTATTGTGCACGTAAATCATCTTTGATGATTGGTAGTATTAGTTCTACAAACAAATAGAACCTTGTTGATCTCAAAATACTTTTAACATCATTGGACAGTACATATTGTATGTTTGGAAGTGGGAAATTATTGCGCTGTCACATCTGATTAAAGTGTGAAGCTGCACATCCTACAACTCAGCACAGCAACAGTGTGATTAAAGAAATTAAAAGCAAATCAGATGTTACAAACATATAATTTTTGCATCCTTGTTGTAATCTGTCAGCGTACTTGCTGTAATCTGTCAGCATACTTGTTGTAATCTGTCAGCATACTTGTTGTAATCTGTCACCATACTTGTTGTAATCTGTCAGCATACTAGTACACAGTGATTGGGAACTTTACAGCAGCACGAGTCCTCAACCTTTCGGAACATGATGCCTTGCACAATATTGAGCTTCTTTTCATGTACAGGTGGGCTAATTCTTCTGCATCTTGGCTTCCTGGTCATGCAGGGGTACGTGGCAATGAGAGAGCTGACAGACTGGCCTCAAGTGGGGACACTGGATATGGATAAGAGAGAGATACTAAGGGCAATTAATGATCGCCTGCTAGATAACGACACTGCAATGGATGAATCAACAAGGCTGAGACTGCTGGAGTTTGGTATCAAACGTGGGACTAGCAGAAATGGATGTGAGAGAGGATGCATCCATCATATGTACAACCAGCGTGCTATAGGTACAATTAGCATTCATACTCTTCGACAATTGCTGAGGGAGACTGAGTACCTATGGGTTTGCCCTGAGTGCAGTGAGGTTTATTCTGATTAACAATAACAATAGCATCTTGGCTTCAAAACATTAAGTTTTTTCCAGAATATGGAGTGAGTGTTGTTGACTCACTCACAGATTTTAACAAATAATAATTGTGCAAATTGCTTACACCTCTACTTCAAACATTTTACTGACCTAGTTCACTCCCCCTCCTTTTCCCAGCAATTCAGTCATTTAACCATGAATAATGTTTTTGTCCATGTAATAGTCATTTCACCAGGAATAGCTATTTTTCATGTAATTCAGTCATTTCCCCAGGAATATCGGCAACACTGACCTTTGGACCACATAAACACATGACATTTCAGTGCTTATATTGTGCTGGTATTTCTAGTCATTGCACTATCTTGAAATGCTTGTAACTGCTTTCACTATTGCATTACCTCTATGCCATCTACTTGAAGAATAGAAAGCTTTATTTTCCACTTCCTCATACTACGACTTGTTTTTCTAATACAATATATTTTGATATCTGTTTAATTATTGCAGAGACATCTATCATGTTCCTTTATTTTTTCAAGCCTTTACTTAATTTTTGTTTACCAGAATGCATTATGTGAATATTTGTACATGTCACATAATATCTTTTGTTGCGCACATGGGCTTTGATGGAATAAACATATATTTTGGTGGGCACACCAGCTTTAAAAGAAAATGGTGCAAAGGGGTGCAATGGAGTGGAGTGAACAGGAAGCCTGACAGAGAAAGATGTCAGTTTGCCGGCTTTAGAAGCCGTATTGCATTTTATCGTGCTCTCTTTATGGTTGCTGGGTTTTGTACCGCATTGTTGTATATTCCAATGGTAGTAGGACTTGTTGATCCAGCCATATGGTTATTGCTGACAATTTATTGCTATTGTTATTGCATTCGTACGTGTAGCATTGTTAATATTAAAAAGGGAGATTGTCAGCACGCCTTTGTGTACACTTTGTGAATGGTGTTTACAAGTAAGTTGATTGTGTGACCTCTCGCAGTTTGATACGAGCTTAGAGGACAATGTCATGAAGGTGTAGTTATTATACTGTGACATATTTTTGGGGGCTGTGGTCCTCTATACAGGTGTATTTTAGCGTTCCCCTTTGTTAGTGACTGGTGGTATCTGGATATTTGTAGTATTGATCTTATTACGGGCTCTCTCATAGCAAGTTTACAGTTGTCGAGGCTTTTGTTGGCGATTGAGTTGAATCACATTATATGTGCGATTGTTTTTTTCTGATGAGGACATATTGCAATGGGTTTGTTGTCTGTGAAAACAAGCTACAAGTTCGTGGATTGACTCATTGTGCAGTTTTAGTACTATGAAGCTAAGGTTTAATGAGTTCCTGTCAGGCTGGGGCGACGACAATGCCGTCTTATTGTTGGATTAGTTCCATTGTCATTGATTTGGAGAGCTAATTGTGGGTCTGTCGTAATTGTGGTAGAAAATATGAGGTTTTAGTTCCTTCCAGGCGTAGGCGAAGATGTTTTAAAGTTGTTGGTCGTTGCAGTTGCCTGCTGATTTTTTGGATCATCGGTTGTCCAGTGGTGGCCTACCTGCTGAGAGCACGAAGACGTCGCCTACATTATTTGTGGTACAACAGAATATGTGGATACTACACATGTGTACCTGCCAGTACACATCTTTCAGCTCGCATCTACCGTGAATACATTGCCTTGCCTGTGCATGCTGCTTGCGCGACTCTGCTGCAGTGACTTTTTGTCTGCATGAAAATTTTACTCGTTTGTGAATACTACCGACCATCGTTGTCGTGCTGAGAAACTGTTCGTGATGAGGAACTATACTTGATTTGCTGAGCAGCATTATCTGTGAATGCTGATATATAGCGTTGGATGAGACAGAACATTGTTGTGCTGATTAAATGTACGTGAATGGCGGATACGACCATGACACATTTTCTGATGCAGTGGTCTATGTTACGCAGCTGATAATAGACGTGATGTCTTGTGATGGACTTTATGTCGTTTCTTACTGCACCCATAATTCGATAACAAATGATGAGTTATAGTCGTCACTGAGTTTACCAGTTATCATTTATTATGCTGGTATAGCCTTTCTTGGACACAGACATAAACAGGCCATTTACATTGGTGTAGATTTTGCGAGCTTAACAGAATGGGAGAATACTGAACAGTGATGAATTTTCTTATTACTAAACCCATTGGTGGCTTCAAGGCTTCAGCTACTAGAATATCTGACGCCGATTGTGGATCTTGTCTTTGAATTGGTTCAGAACATTTTGCACTGAGCGTACGGATTGTGGCACTAACATTTTTCGTTACTATTTGTGCTTTTGTCTCGTGCTTCATTATCATCATTCAATGGAGGAGCTGTTATTGGGACTTTAAGGATTCAGTCTACAGAAAGACAGTCATAAATTTAGTTAAATTTCTTGTTTTCTTTCCTTTTGCTGTTCTATTTTTTTTTGACGTCATTTTATTTTATGTGTTTCCCTTATTGTCATGTTTTTAATTACTGGTCTACTCTGCTCATCCATTTGAATTTTTTTTCGTTTAGCTTGTTTCTCCATATGCTGGTATTTGCAATGATGCTTTTCTGTTACTATTTTTTTATCTGTTCTTTTCATTGTCTCTGATACTTTCATTTGCAATTTCATTTGTTTTACATATTTAAATTATTTGTGCGACTTCTTTCTGCCTTTTGATATTGCCTTGCTACAGACCTCGTCGCTTCACCGTCCACTATTGGTTTTTCGTGCCGTCTTTATTGTCTTATTATACATTGGTTTGAGGGTGGAATTGGTGGCATGTCTAACATTTTTTTTTAATTATGGGAAAGGGATTATGTTGAACTGATTTCTTTAGGCAGTGACGCTGTCAGTTTTGCAGTGGGGTACGGGTATAGAGAGTTGACCCTACTGACTGTCCTGCATAACTGAGCGTGCATATTTTCAGTGTCTTAGCGGTGATTGTCTTGTTTGTATGCATAGTGTCATATTTTTGAAAGTATTTTTTTTTTGTCATGTTTTGCTGTCGTATTCTCCTGTTTTCTTCTTGCTATCTTGTACATAAGTTATATTGACAATCTCCTTGTTCTCATTTGTTAACAGTACGGTTTGTATATACTTATTTGTTTCTATCTCATATATCTGTCATCACTTTCCTATCGTACTGTTGGTGTTTGTTTGTCAAGTGAGTTTGTGTCTCATCATTATATGTACTGTTCATAGTATATGGATTTTTGATTTCTTTTGTTACATAATAAGTATTTCTAAAATCACGATTGCATTGGTGTGATTAGAGTAGGTGTACGGACATCATTTTTTAGCCATTATGCGGATGTCCTTGTCAAAAGCTACCACTTTTTGAGCTTGAGTTTGTGTCATTGTATCGTGACATTGATTGGGTATAGACAAGCAAGGATTCGTTTCACCGGATCCCTTATTTGGAACTGACTTGTCATACTGTATTTTCACCTGCTTGTTTTTTTAATCAGGTGTATTCAGAACTGCAGGTACATTGTAACTATCGTCTGCAAATATATATTGGGCGTGTGCAACAATATATTTATTACTAATTTTGCAGGGGTATGGGTACATTTTGAGGAATTGGTAATCTTCATAATTTTACTTATTTCGTAGCTTGCCACCTCAATTGTATTGCACATAGATCAGAACTATGTCTAGCTTTAAGGATTTTTATTGAAATTGGAGAGAAGACAGGAAAATCGGGGGATTCTCTGCTTGAGTGGGCAAAGGCAGAGCACAAAGAGTATGAGTTACAGAAAGAACAAGAAGATGACAGACAAGAACGCTATGATGAGCGTCAATTACAAAAATTGAAGATTGAAGCAGATAGGGAACTGAAACAGATAGGGAACTGAAACTGAAACAGATTGAAGCAGATAGGGAACTGAAACAGATTGAAGCAGATAAGGTACTGAAACAGATTGAAGCAGATAGGGAACTGAAACAGATTGAAGCTGATAAAGTACTGAAACAGATTCAAGCAGATACAGAGAAAAAAAATTGAGGCAGATTTAGAAAGAATGAAGATTGAGGCGGACAAGGAAATTGCTATAAAAAAGTTGGAGCTTGATTCTGGCAATCCTGGTTCGACTTCTAGGGAGCCAGCTCGCCCTTATAGGCTACGATTACCGAATTTTCGGGAGGAAGTAGATAGCATGGATTTCTTTTTGGAGAGATTTGAGTCAGAAGCTCTTGCCTGGAGGGCAAGGAAGGAGGAATGGCCTTCACTGTTATCTGCATTGCTTTCCGGCTCTGCTTTAAACACCATATATAGTTTGCCTGTGGCTGACAGAACTAATTATGATACCGTAAAGGCAACATTGCTGAGAGAGTTTAAGTTGACAGCCGAAGGGTATCGATCTCGTTTCAGAGATGCAATGCCTAGTGCCAACCAAGATTTTGGCTCTTTTGTCACCAAAATTAAACTTCTCCATAATAGATGGACAGAGCTGGAGGGAATAAACAGGGATTTTGATGGACTGTTTGATCTCATGTTGCGGGACAAGGTGTTGTCCTCATGTTGTTCTGACATGGTTGCATTTTTTCAGGAACGCAAACCTAGAGACATTACTGCTATGGCAGAGTTGGGGCGGCAGTACGTTACTGCTCACCCTGGTAAGATAATTCACAAGTCCTTTGTCCCTGAGCCTTTTGCTACATGTGTTGGAAAGATTATTGGGAAACCTTTCCGTCAACATCGGTCCAAGAGTGCGGACAGGTTTGCCAGGAGAAGGTTTGATTGGCAGTACTCTGATGGGCATGGATCTCATGGGAACTATGATAGCTTTAAGGGGTACAGATCCCAGAAAAAACAATCGTTCTACCGTCAAGATAGATCTCCGTTTAGATACACGGGAGATAGGCATAAAAGGTCTACTCGGAGGCAGGTCAGAATAGATACTCCCAACAATCCCAATCATCACTGGTATAGAAGAAGTGGTCTGAGTAACAGGGATGACAAACGGGAGCACGAACACCTCAATTCACCAAAGGGTAGTCCTACAAAAGATGATGGTAGTCAGCTTCAATGTGGCATGTGTGACGGAAGGAGACATGCTGCAAGAGTCTGTCCAAACAATTCAGAAAAGGCTAATGCTGCATGCGTTCTGTAAACCTTTAATAATGAGGATTGCAAGGGATGTAGGCCTTTGTTTGAACCTGATGGCAGACCACTACTGATTTGTGGTCATACTCTGCCTTGCCTCTCTTCTCTGGATGGGAGCGGAAGCTTAGAGTTACACCAGGGCATGGTTCAGAACAGGTTGGTGTCTGTGTTGAGGGACACAGGATGCACTACAATAGTAGTGGGCCGATCATGTACTGACAAATCGTGCCTTATTGGTAAGACTGTCGGATGCGTGACATTTGGGGGAAATGTTGAATATTACCCCCTAGCCATTATAGAAGTGGATATTTATTTCTGGTTGGGTGCAGGCGTGTGTTCTTGAGGCTCAAGTGGTCGATTTGATTATAGGGAACGTGCTTGGTGTTCGTGACTGTACCCAGGCCGACATCACAAAATGGCAGGTTGAATGGTCAGTTGTGGCCAATGTGGTGGTCACAAGGGCGCAGACCAGAGCAGATGACAGTTCATTGGCGATACAGTGGGAACTACCGTCTTCAGACGTGGTCCCATGTATTGCCTCCACGGGTCCAGATGTACCAGCATCAGATTTTTTCCAGCTGCAGCGGGCTGATAGGACATTGCAGAAATGTTACACTTTGGCTCTAAAAGGGGATGTGAAGTTCACGAAGTCAGCACGTTACTGGTTTGAGTTGAAAAATGATGTTCTTACCAGATGCTTTTCCAGCCAATTCGAATTCAAGCGCCAGGTGGTTGTGCCTGTTGCCTTTAGATCAAAGGTGTTGCAGGTGGCACATGATTCACCGTTTGCTGAACATATGGGGGTTGCAAGAACTTGCCATAGAGTTCTGTCACAATTCTATTGGCGAGCATACAACAAAGACATTAAAATATACTGCAGATCTTGCAGGGTATGCCAGCCGGTGACACATAGGGGTAAATTACCAAAGGCCCCATTGCAGGTTGTTGATTTGTCAGTTTGGCCCTTCCAGAAAGTTGCCATCGATATCGTTGGTCCTCTTTCTGTTGCATCAGAGAGAGGCTTTCGTTTTATTCTGACAATGGTGGATCTGTGCACAAGATGGCCCGAGGCTGTGCCAATGAGGACTATAACCTCTCAGGCTGTGGCGGATGCATTGCAGATGTTGTTCAGTAGGTTTGAGTTTCCCAAGGTGATATTGTCAGATAGGGGACGTCAATTCATTTCCAAGGAAATGGCTGAGATCACTAAATTGTTGGGCATTTCCCAGTCTTTCACCAGCCCTTATCATCCCCAGTAAAACGGTGTCTGTGAACGATTTAATGGCGCATTGAAGGATATGTTGGCCAAGGTCACTGCTGAATTTCCCCAAGAATGGGATAAATGCCTTCCAGCAGTTTTATTTGCCTATAGAGAGGCGCCCCAGGAGAGCACTGGGTTCTCCCCATTTGAACTATTGTACGGGGCGAATCCAAGGGGCCCAATGCACATTCTGAAAGATATACTGGTTGGTGGGTGTTCTGAGGGGTCCTCCGTTTCCAGTTACGAATACATCATAAACCTGTGTGACCATATTGTCAAAGCGTGTGCCGTGGCACGGGATAATTTATCTGTGGCGGAGGCGCGGTACCGGCAGTAAGCTAACCGCGGAGCCAAACTACTGTTCTTGGTTCCCGGTGAAGAGGTATGGCTTCTTCTTCCATCAAAGGAAGACCGTTTGAGCATTACATGGCAGGGACCATTTAGGGTGCTTAAGAAGGTAACGGATGTTGATTATTTAATTCAGGTTGGGAACAAAGAGAAAGTATTCCACATTAATATGTTAAAACCTTATATGGAAAGGCCAGAGGCTCTAAAAGGGGTGGACACTAGGTTGTCTGGGGAGACCCTGAAGATGGCATGTTCTGTGGTCATTAATGAATTGGGTGACATAGGAGATGATATTAATCTCCAGCTATCTCTCGTTCCCCTTGCTCCTTCTGAGTCTTGGGAGAATGTGCAGATATGTGACGGCTTAACAATAACACAGAAATCTGAGGCACGATCAGTCATTGGAGAGTTTAAGGATGTTCTCACTGGTCTGCCAGAACGTACTGATTTGATCTGCCACAATATCATCCTGACGGACGACCAACTGATCAGGGTGAAGCCATATCCGCAGCCATCACATTTCAAGTCGGCGATTGAAAAAGAACTAGATGACATGTTACGGTTGGGGATCATTTCTCCATCGGAGTCTGCTTACTCCTTCCCTATGGTCGTGGTACAAAAGAAAAATGGGTCTTTGCGTGTCTGCATCAACTTCCGTAAATTAAATAGTGTCACTGTGATTGACGCTGAGCCAATACCGAACCAAGAGGACCTCCTTACTCAACTTTCCCATGCCAGGTTTTTTAGTAAACTGGATTTATCTCGGGGATACTGGCAGGTTCCTCTTGTGGAGTCGGCTAAACCTTTGACGGAATTTTCCACCCCAAAGGGTTTATTTCAGTTCAATTTTATGTGTTTCGGGCAAGTTAATGCGCCCGCAACTTTCGTCAGAATGATGAGAAAGTTACTAGGTCATCGTACGGATGTGATTACGTACATCGATGACATCTGCCTGTTCCATGAAACATGGGAACAACATATGTCGGGGTTGTATTCCCTGTTGCGTTGTTTACGTAAGCATGGGTTAACGGCACACCCTAGTAAGACTTGTATCGGTTTCGGGGAGTTGAATTTTTTGGGGTTTATAGTAGGTAAAATCTATTAAAACCCGAGATTGGCACTGTTAAAAAAATTTTGGAACTACAAGCACCTAGGAATAAGAAGCAGGTCAGAAGCCTGATGGGACTTGTCAATTTTTATTGCAAGTTCATCCCTCAATTTTCTTCTATTTCTGATGCTTTAACCTCTCTTACTAGTAAAGGAATGCCTAACAGGGTTGTATGGTCACCAGAATGCGAGAAAGCGTTATCAAAAATCAAGAAGTTATTTTCCAGGTGACCAATCCTTCTTTTGCCTGATTTGAGCAAACCCTTTATACTGCTCGCCGACATGTCATCTGTGGGCATTGGCGCATGTCTTATGCAAGACCACGAGGGTACACTACATCCTGTGATGTATGTTAGTTGGAAACTGTTACCGGGGGAGACCAGGTACTCCACAATCGAAAGGGAATGCCTGGCTATAATATGGGCAGTGTCAAAACTGTCCCGATACTTGATAGGGTCCCAGTTTATACTTCAGACAGATCATCGACCTTTACTGTTTTTGAAATCTTCGAAGTCGACAAGCTCACGGTTGACTCGTTGGGCCTTATTGCTACAACAGTTCCAGTTCACAATTATCCCATTAGAGGGTAGACTTAATGTCGTGGCAGATGCTCTGTCTAGATTGTAATTTTTGGGACATGAGTTATACCTGTGTTCGTAGGCACGACGTCTACGTACAATAGCGTCTATTTTTTTGTTTTTTGAACTTGTTTAATATTTTATTGTATGCTGTGCAATCTACTACTTTCAGGGAGAAGAAAACTACGTCTTCTTTTCTGGGGAAGGGGGTAGATGTCACATAATATCTTTTGTTGCGCACATAGACTTTGATGGAATAAACATATATTTTGGTGCGCACATCAGCTTTAAAAGAAAATGGTGCAAAGGGGTGCAATGGAGTGGAGTGAACAGGAAGCCTGACAGAGAAAGATGTCAGTTTGCCGGCTTTAGAAGCCGTATTGCATTTTATCGTGCTCTCTTTATGGTTGCTGGGTTTTGTACCGCATTGTTGTATATTCCAATGGTAGTAGGACTTGTTGATCCAGCCATATGGTTATTGCTGACAATTTATTGCTATTGTTATTGCATTCGTACGTGTAGCATTGTTATTATTAAAAAGGGAGATTGTCAGCATGCCTTCGTGTACACTTTGTGAATGGCGTTTACAAGTATGTTGATTGTGTGACCTCTCGCAGTTTGATACGAGCTTAGAGGACAATGTCATGAAGGTGTAGTTATTATACTGTGACAGTACATATATTGCCTCTTGCATGGTGACTCCGTAAGCTCAGCTGACAAATTTTAATGTCTGTAGCCTGAATGCAGGAAGCCTGCCACAGCTCCATAGGGAGGGAATAGGAACATCATGATGATGATGTACAGGCCTAAAATATATTAAAAGGGTTATCAACATTTGAAACGCTAAATGCATTAACTACAAATAAAAATTTGGTTTCACTCTTATTTTTAAGTTGTCATCCTTTTTTTTTTTTTTTTTTGGCATTTGAAATATTGCATCCATATGTAACAACATTAGACAATCTCTGAAGGACCAAGGACTAGCTTGGAACCAGGCCAACAGGAAGACAGATGATAGGATGGTATGGCGCCTTCTCTTCTAAACCTCTACACCTCACAGTAGAAGAGGAACAACTAAGTAAGCAAGCTTCCATATATAAGGATGACAAGAACAAACTATAATTCTCTATCTCCCTTCCATGCTTTTGGGTTGAAGACAAACTGAAATGGATCCTGCCTTTACACATTTCATAGAAAAACTAAATTTTTCAGTGCTTAGAGCCTATCAGATGCCTTGGTCCAGCCCTAAGAAAGTAAAAAAACATATTTGAAAATAAAAAAAAAGCCTACATTGCGAGAAGTGTATTTAAATGATTGTAAAATGTTTCCTAAGCCTGAACCTCAACCTTCGCCTTTTGGCACCTGTGTTTATGTTATACACTGTATTCACCAAGATTTCTGGTGAAATCTATTGAGATGTATTATTGCAACAGATAGTAACTTTGAAAGCAAAACTTACTTATCTTGTTTGCTACTTTAAAATGTACTGTAATACAGTTTATGAAGAATGTTTCACAATGTAGGAAAAATTCATTATCTAGAAAACCCCAAACTCCCAAATCCCAGACCAGACATTGTAGTTTTTGAAATTAGGTTTTATTTGACATTTCTATTTATGCATTCATTACTAATTTTATGTTGATGATTTGTATGCATTAAGTTAAGAGCTTCAGAATTACATCTTTATTGCCTTACATTTCAACTGAGATATCTTAATGAAAAGAAAGTTTTTTTAGTTTTTTTTTCCACCTTCAGTTTTCTTGATCATCTTTCTTTTTCAAAATCTTAAAAAGCAGTTTCTTTGCTTCCTGTTTTCTCCCATGATCATCGTTTAAAACTTGTTAACTACAGCATTGATAATAACAATGGGATTTTAGTGCAATTAGATGGACAATTGGAGCTGGGTTGGCCATGTCCTCAGAAGAGACCCCGATGCCATCACAAGAACAGCTATGCTATGGACCCCTGAAGGAAAACGAAAGAGAGGCCGACCAAAAACAACTTGGCGAAGGACTGTGGAGGCTGAGATGCGAGGTATGAACCAGAGTTGGGGTACTGTACGAAGGATGGCCACCGACCGAGCAAAGTGGAATCAATTTGTTGTTGCCCTACAAGACGCCACCAGGTGTGATGGCCACTGACTGCTTTGACGGTCGGCGGCTAAGGATCAAAGAAGAAGATGGATGAGGTATTCTGTTGCTCTGATATACCGCAAGTGTATTATTTAAATATTGCAGCTTTGTTACAGCATTAACAAATTTGACGTGCACTAACCATTCAAGAGAGAAAGGTGATAGGGTGAGAATTTCTTTAAGGAGACCATCTGTGTAGTACTAAAAATATGTTGTTATGAAGGTGTCTTTGCTCTTGAGGCATAAGACCACTTACATTTAGTACCAACAATTGAGAAAAACAAAGTTGTAATATCTTATTTTCCCCTCCACGTTTTGAACATGGTTCATGTGTGGTCATGAGCTGATCTTACAGTGCAGTTTAGAATTTTAAATTCTTATAACAATATATCGCCCACACTTCACAGCCAATTGTTGTAAAATAAAATGAAGATACTTAATGAGCAGTAACAGCTATTGTGCTCCTGAAATACACACGGAGAATACACAGATAATGAGAATAAATGCAGGAATTGATTTTTTTTTTTTTTTTTTTTTTTTTTCCTTAACCAGCGGCACTTGGGCTTTCAGCCCTTCGGCCCAATGACATGTCATTGCGAGGCTGGGGAACTGAGGACTTTCCTTCCAACCCGGTCAGGAGCTTCGCTCCTTCCCATCCACAGAGGGTTTATCACAGGAGCCGTTCAGGCTATTCAGTCAAATTTCCGGCCATAAACATTTCTTCAAACGCCGACGCCCGGGTTTGAACCATGAACACCTGGTCGCCAGTACAACGTCGTAGCCATTACACCAGCGCGGCTCCCTGCAGGAATTGATAACTGGACTACAAGATGTAGAATCATACGGTACATCTTGGCAGCAATATAGTTAGAAATTAAATGGATGAGGAAGACAAGGAAAGACCTTGACCTAGTGACACAGGACAGGAGGACATTGCATAAGTTTGTTGAAGGCCTATGCTCCTTGGGACGCTGAAGGGTAATGAATAATTGGATATTATAAATTTGTACAAAGTGCAGTAATGATAAATTTATATGTTATAAAATATGAGCTCAGTGTGATCATGACACTTACCACAGGTCATTTGTACCAGTGGCCAGGAAGTTTTAATTTTGACATGGGTGATTAGGAAAGTTATAGAACAAACAAAAAATACAAGAGATGTGCCAATAGACAAAAGAAGGCATACGTCAATCTACTATAAGCTTTTTGTTAGAACTCTACTCCCTCTGCATGATACGCAAACTTTGAACTGTGGTAAAATGTATATTAATACTTTAAAAATATGTTTAGAAATGTTATTCAACAGTGAGTTTGAAAACCATGATTGCTATGGAATACTTTGTTGCTCTTACATAATAAAATATATCTTTAAATCTATGCTGTATTCAAGTGCTTTCTGTAAATTCTGACCAAGCTGGTATGTCAACATATATTAATCTAAACTAGTCTTTAATTTTGTTTTTCCAATAAAATGTATGATTTTATGATTTTGGTGCATTGTAGAATAGAAAGGTTGAGATAGTATAACAAGATCACTAATGTGAAACTGATGACAACAACCAGATAAGTTAGAAGACAACACTGCTAATGGATTTTGTCATACATTGAGAAAATCTGCTGATAGCATTACAAGGCAGTCTTTCAAATCCCCAGGGTAAGAGATTGGCCAAGACCTTCGCTCCTTGGAGAGTTGAAAAAAAAAGGGGAATGTAGCGTGATGTAAACACAGGCCTTGACTAATCTTGGCAGATGAAGGTATCAGCCAGATGAAGGTATCAGCCAATCAAATGCAAGCAGCTCTCTCGCCGGTGAAATGGTTCGTAATGGCGTGTAAACATACGGAGAGATTTGTGCATAGGTGTACGTAGACTTAGATGAATTAAAAGAGAATGGGTGGACGAAAATACATGATATTAGTCTCATTTGTCGAAGAAGGCTAACTATAAGCATGTCAAAGGAAAAGTTGCTACGTTATTTCGTTTTGGAGATATTCGAGCATAAGTGGAACAGCGGGGTTGAAATTCTATGTTGATCGACTTCAGAAATTAACAATAATTCGAAGATAAAATCTATTAAGGACAATCATATATATAAATGAAGCTAACCATAGTACAAATGAAAGGAGACATGGATGACAGGGATCCATAATCTGGTTGAAAACCTAAAAGCTGCCAAGTGACTTCTTACATAAAACACCATACCATCACATCTTCTTCTTTGATCCTTAGCCGCCGACCGTCAAAGCAGTCAGTGGCCATCACGCCTAGTGGCGTCTTGTAGGGGAACAACAAATTGATTCCACTTTGCTCGGTCGGTGGCCATCCTTCGTACAGTGCCCCAACTCTGGTTCATTCTTTGCATCTCAGCCTCCACAATCCTCCGCCAGGTTGTTTTTGGTCGGCCTCTCTTTCGTTTTCCTTCAGGGGTCCAAAGCATAGCTGTTCTTGTGACGGCATCGGGGTCTCTTCTGAGGACATGGCCAACCCAGCTCCAGCGTCTGCCAGCTATGATGGTGTGCATGTCCTCTTGCTTGCTCCGAGTAAGCAGATCTTGGTTGGTGATGGTATTCGGCCAAAAGATTCGGTGAATTTTTCTTGGGCATGTTGTGTGAAAAGAGGACAATTTCGACATTTCCTTCTCTGTTACTCTCCAGCATTCCGCACCATAGAGAAGCACAGAAAGCACACAGCTCTGATATAATCTTAATTTTGTGCTTGTGCTGTACTGAGAGGACTTCCAGATGTTGTTTAGGCTAAAAAAGGCTGTTCTTGCCTTATTCGTTCTGATGTCGATGTCTTTGCCTGCCCCGCCGTCTGGTGTTACTACGCATCCTAGGTATGTGAAGGTGTCTGTCTGTACCAGTTGCTGATTCCTTACTGATATGGGCTCAGAGTTGCTCACATTGAGCGTCATGACCTCTGACTTCTTTAAATTGATGTTCAAGCCCGCCTGCTGGCTATACTTATTAAGTCTATCCGTTTCTTCCTGGATATGTTGATGTGAATGTGCTAGTAGTGCAATGTCATCTGCATATTCCAGATCTTCTAATGTAGAAAATGTAGTCCATTTTATTCCTCTTGGACTGTCCTCTGTTGTCTGGCGCATCACCCAATCTATGACTGTTAAAAATAGAGTGGTTGATAAGGGGCATCCCTGTCGTACTCCTGTCTTCACCTCAAAGGTTAGGTTGCTCTGCCCAACACTACACGTAAAGTTGGCATAGGGGCTTTTTATGATTGACACTATGCAGCTTGGAATTCTATAAGCCCTCAGTATTTTCCATAAACTGTCCCTATGTATGCTGTCAAAAGCCTTTTCAAAATCAACGAAATTAATGTACAGCTGTCTTTGCCATTCTGAGCACTGCTCTATAATGTTCCTGAGAGTGAATATATGATCTACATATCTTCTGTTCTTTCTAAATCCTGCTTGTTCTTTCCTCAGTTTGTGGTCTACTGCTTTTGAAATTCTCTGTATAATTATCCTGCCTAGTATTTTGCTGGGAACTGAGAGAAGAGTGATTCCTCTCCAATTATTGCAGTCTGCAAGATCTCCCTTCTTGGGCAATTTGACAATTATTCCTTTGTTCCACTCTGATGGTGTTGTCCCCGTTTTCCAGACTTGTGCAAATAGTGGTTCTAATAGTTCTGCTGCTAGCTCAGGGTCTGTCTTAAATAGCTCTGCATTTAAGTTATCATGGCCAGGTGCTTTTCCGTTCTTTAACCCTTTGATTGCTGTGATGATTTCTTCTTTTCGTGGAATGTCTGTATTTACATCTAGATCGTTTTCAGCCTCGGGAACATTCAACTGTGTCTCTGGTGGTTCCTTGTTCAGAGTTTCTCTGAAGTGCTCTGCCCATCTTGTTTCCTGTCCCTCTGCTGTCGTGATGAGATTTCCTTGCTTATCTCTTACTAATGTAATATTGTTTGCACCTCGTTTTCCGCTGATGAATTTAGTTATTTTGTATACTGTGCTTTGTTCATTTCTCGGTGCTGCCTCTTCTGCCTGTCTTGCAAGATCGTCTAGGAAATTCCTTTTGTTGGCTCGGGTTTGGCGTTTAACTTCCTTGTCCATCTGACTGTATTGTTCGCTATATAGTTGCTTTAACCTGGGGGACTTCGCTTCTATTTTCTTTCTTTTCATTTCCTTTCTCAGTGTTATGGTGTTTAATGTTTCTGGAGTTATCCAGTCTTGCTTCTTCCTTTCCTGGAATCCCAAGCATGATTTGCTGCTTTCCTTATATATTGTTGAAATTGTGTTGAATTTCTGGTCTATATCATCAGTCAATATCTTTTCCTGACTTTTGGCAAATTGATATCGTGTCTTTATGTCAGCCGCAAAAGCTTTTCTGGTAAGGTGGTCCTTCAATTTGCTGATGTCAAACCTTTTCTGTGTAGTTACAGTTGGTCCAGCCCTTCTTAGTTTCAATTTCAGTTTTGCTACTACTAAATGGTGATCACTTCCCGCATCTGCACCTCTTCTTACCTTCACATCTTGTAATGCATGTCTCCATCTACCGTTAATCATGATGTGGTCTATCTGGTTTCTGTCCCGACCATTTGGTGATTCCCATGTTAATTTGTGAATTTCTTTATGTGGGAAAAGTGTTCCTCCAATGACCATGTTGTTAATACTACAGAAACTTATTAATTTATCCCCATTTTCATTTGCTGTTCCGCTGCCGCATTTCCCCATTACTCTTTCATTATATGTATTGTGTGTACCAGCTTTCGCATTGAGGTCTCCCATTACTATAATAAGATCATATCTAGGTGTGTCTTCCATTTCTTTCTGCAGTTGTTGATAGAATTTATCATTGACCTCATCATCGCTGTCATTCGTTGGTGCGTAGCATTGTATTATTGTAGTATTGGTGAATCTACCTCTCAATCTTAATCTTATCAGTCTGTTGTTGATGGGTTTCCATTCCAGTAATGTCCTTTCTATTCCTTTCTGTAGAATAATGGCTACACCTTCATTGTGTTGTCCATCCTCTCTTCCAGAGTAAAGTACTGTTTCTCCTGTTGCTGTTTTAACTTTTCCTGCCGCTGTCCATCTGCTCTCGCTTATCCCTAGAATGTGTAACCTATAGTTTCTCATTTCTGCCGTGACCTGTTTTAGTTTACCCGTCTCATTCATTGTCCTGACATTCCAAAATCCTATTCTTGTATCATGTTTTGCGGTCAGGACGTCCGTTCTCATGTCAGTGGCTTCCTTTCGGCTTTCACCACTGACAGTCATACGAGCCTCAGACTCCGGATGTCCGTCCCGCAGCAAAGTTTGTTTATTCGTTGTTGTTTCCGTAACTTCAATTTTTTTTTTTTTACATAGACAGGGGTGTCAGCCCTATGCTAAAACCCCCAACCTGGAGGACCAGGGTGTCTGCTTTGGTCTGACCCCTGCCCGCACAAACCTGACCAGCTTGGTAGAACCTTCCAGGAGTAAAACTCCCGCTGGCATAGCTCTGGGGGTAATCAGGGTACGCAAGCCGCCATACCTCGACAAGGTATTGACACCGGTGATGGCAGCGGAGTGGACATGAGAGCGCACAAACCGTTCTGTGACAGTGTGAATCCAAATTCTTTCTAGCAGAAAGACCACTTCAAGGCGTAGATACTTCTAGCTAGACATTCAAACGTGGTAAAAGGTAAATTTAGTCCCATAGCATATACTGCCGTAGGGGAGTCAAGTGTGAAGGGACCACAATAGCATCGAGAGGTGGGGTGACCAGTTCCCTTCCTCCCTCTCTACCTTAAGAGCAAAGGCAGGTACACATTTATCGCTGGGTAGACTGAAGCGTGACGATACCGTGAATCGAAGCTGGCACCTTTACCGCGAGATACAAGCGCTCTAAGCACTCTTACCTTAGAGTATAAAGGTTAAAAGGGGCAAAACACTTGTCTGGCAGATGGGGTGGGTCACTTCTGAAGGTAAGATTGGCTCCTGTTATAAAGCTGTGTATAGAGTTTCCTTTCAAAGGAATCTTAGTCATTATAGATTTATGGCAGCCAATAATTTTAATTGAAGTAAGCTAAATAAAAGCAGGTACTATATGAATTATGTACATTTCTTTTCCTCTTCGTACACTCTCAGACGTCTGCCTGAATACTGTTATATTACCAGAACAAGAACCAACATATAACAACTACAACAAATTAGAATGACAAGGGAAAAAAAACCCCCAATAAGTCCATTCAATACCAGTAGCAGAATTATATTTTTTTTAAACTAGCAATAACCCGTCAAACTTGACGGGTTTTTAATTATAGTGTGCTGTTTCCGTTCCCGGATGAGTAGATATAAGTACATCCTTAGAGTGTTTTTGGTTTCTTTCCATTATACAGTGTAATCAAACTGTTCATGAACACCGTCATTTGAACGTTTTTCTTTGTTGATTGTAACTATTTTCGGGAGAGTATATATAATAAAAACAATACAATTTTTCAACACGGTTGCATTCCTTAGCTGTGACCAACGTACACACGGCGAGAATTATGTTATTTTAGATTCAATTTAACTCCGCCTATGCCGGTCCCAAGCCCGGATGAAAAAGGAGGAGGGCGGCCTGTATGGAGGCCGTAAGGAGGCAGCCCCTCCACCATGCAAAGGCACAACAGGCCAATCACCTGTTTGCTTTAAATCATGATTACGCGAACTACAAGAGAGAAAACCGGACTGATTCTAAAGGCGACAAACTGGAACGGACTACGGACTACGACTTATGGAACTTGGAACACAAGAAGTATAAATGGGAAGGAAGAGGAGCTGGTGGAAGAGATGAGGAAAGCAAAACTAGAAATCCTGGCTATAACGGAAACGAAGAAAAAAGGACAAGGAGTCATGGATCTCGATGGCAACACGTTGCTCTACAGTGGTGTACCCATATCTGAAAGAGCTAAAGGGGGCGTGGGTTGCATTGTGGCCCAAAATCAAAAAGATAGTATCAAGGGATGGAACTTTGTCTCGGAGCGCATTATGGTTGTAAAACTAAAAGAAGGAGAAACCATAGTCAACCTGGTCATAGTGTATGGGCCAAATGAGGATGAGAGAGCAGAGGTCAAGGAGGAATTCTTCGAGCTGCTTCAAAGGACAGTGGATGACTGCCTAGATGAAGTTATTATGCTCGGAGATTTTAATGCCAGAGTTGGAAATGACCATGCTAGATGGGGTGGAGTTATCGGAAGATATGGAGAAGATACTCTCAATGACAATGGAAAGCGACTCCTTAGATTCTGCAGTGAGCAGAATCTGATCATTACAAACACAAATTTCCCCCATAAGCGCATACATGCATACACTAGATGTGAACCAACCAAGAATGAGAAGTCAGTGATCGACTATGCCATTGTTCGGAGAAGCTCATTCAGATATGTCCGAGATGCAAGAGTCTGGAGGGGGCCAGAGATTGGAAGTGATCACTACCTGCTAACAATCAAACGAACAACTGAAAGAGTTGCTCAGCCTAGGAACTGCCCAACATCACGCAAGAAACCAAGTAAACGAGCAGGAGAAACGAGCATTAGGACCTACAAGCTGAGAGAGCCAGAAATTAAGACCAGATATCAGGGGCTTATTGCTACAGCAGTGAGCAACACAGAAGAACGACCTGATGACTTGGAAACCCTCTGGAATAAATTCAAGGATATCATAAAGACAACTGCTGCAGAAGCATGCGGTGAAGTCCGACTTGGGAACCAAAGAAAGAGGACACCTTGGTGGACAGAGGAAGTCAAAGAGAAAATAAGAGAGAAGAAAATGGCATGGAAACAATACTTAGGAGCTAAAAACACAACAGGACAAATGGAAAAATATAGAGAATATGTGACACTCAGAACAGAAGCAAAGAACAAAGTGCTAGCAGCAAAACAGAAGTCCTGGGAAGAATTTGGAGAAAAGCTAGAAAAAGATGCACAAGAAAACCAGAAATTGTTCTATAAGACCCTAAAGAACATGAGGAAAGAAAAACAATGCCCTCTCAAATTTATAAAGGACAAGCAAGGCAAATTGCTTACTGCCCCGAAGGAAGTAATGGAAAGATGGAAAGAATATTTCTCAGAACTCCTGGATGGTGAGCATGGTGAAGCATCAGAAATGATAACCACTAGCACAGAAGAGAAAACCAATGATGGTGAAGATGACATAAAGATGGAAGAACTGAGGGCAGCACTAGAGAAAATCAAGATGGGCAAAGCAGCAGGGCATGATGGTATAACACCAGAAATGGTTAAGTACATGGGAGCATCAGGCGACCTATTACTCTTAAAGGTCCTACAGGCAGCATGGTGCAACAAGACCATACCAAAGGATTGGGAGATTGCCATCATAACACCAATTTTCAAAAAGGGTGACAATCGACAATGTGGAAACCACAGAGGCATATCCCTTCTCAGTGTCCCTGGTAAAATCTACTCTAGAATCCTAGAGCAGAGACTCCGACGCCTAGCTGAGCCACAATTGGATGAGGTCCAGTGCGGATTCCGAGCAAACCGAAGTACTCAAAACCTAATCTTCACACTCAGACAGCTGAGTGAAAAGGCTCTTGAGTATAAGAGTGAGATCCATCTTTGTTTCATAGATCTGGAAAAGGCGTTTGACAGGGTCCCCTGGAGCAAACTTTGGGACTGTTTGGCAAGGAAGAATATTCCAGCACCTCTGATTCATGCTATACAGAGCTTCTACAAGTCTTGCAGAAATTATGTGAGGACAGCAAACCATAAGTCAGAAGAGTTCAGGACCATCACTGGTGTAAGACAAGGTGATATCCTATCACCTTACCTCTTCATATTCCTTATGGACGATGTCATCAAGGCATGTAAGGAGAGAACAAGAAAGTATTCAGTGAGGTACTGGAAGATGAGACAGGTCTATATTTCGGAGCTGGCATTTGCTGATGATGTTGCCCTGATTGCTAAATCAGAGGCACATCTCCAATCCAACCTGCAAGTCTGGAAGGAAGAGCTGGAGAAGAGAGGGATGGTCATAAGCAGCTCTAAAACAAAATCCATGGTGATATCACGAGAAGAAAGAAAACATCAGATTAAGTTGGGAGAACAGGTCCTGGAGCAGGTCGACCACTTTAAATATCTCGGAGCTATTACAGACCGAAAAAGAGGCATCAAAGAAGAGTTGGCCACTCGAAAAGCAGCGGCTGGGAGACTTTTTCAGGCCATAAATTGTGGATTCCTCAGCAAGAAAGAGGTTGGTAAGAAAACGAAGATGGCTGTATACCGCTCCACTTATGTCCCAGTCTTGACATATGGATGCGAGTCGTGGGCAGTGACTACAACCCACAAAAGCCAGATCCAAACCTCAGAAATGAGGTATCTGAGGAAAGTGGTTGAAGTAACAAGAAGAGACATGGTCCGCAACCAGACGATCCGTCAAGGCCTAAAATCCCATCCGCTGCAGACCCAAATAGAACAGTCCCAACTAAGATGGTTTGGCCATGTCTGCAGAATGGGAGAAGATCGGCTACCACGACAAGCATGGGAAACAAAGAGCCAGGGATCCAGACCTCCAGGACGACCCAGAGTCCACTGGGAGGACAACATTAGACAATCTTTGAAGGACCGAGGACTAGAATGGAACCAGGCCAAGAAGAAGACAGCTGATAGAATGGTCTGGCGCTCTCTCTTCCAAACCTCTACACCTCACGGTAGAAGGGGAATGACTAAGTAAGTAAGTAAGTAGATTCAATTTAAAAGTTCTTTGATGACAACATTTCGTGTGAAAGTGCGTGGATTGTTTTCAAAGAATGTTCCCTGATAATAAGTGGCTTTAACAAAAACTTTCAAGTTTTCATGATTTGTACATCGGGTTAGGGCTCATGCACACCAATTTTGACGCACTTTTTCTTTGTCGAGCGCTACTAATTTCGTGAAAGAATAAAAACAAAATAAAACCAAAGTATTTGTTTTATATAACACCCACGCGGCGCAAGTTGCGCACCGTGGGTTGCGCACTTTTTTTTTCTGGCGCGAGTTACTATTTTGAGTGAGACCGACCGACGTAACATACATCGGCAATAATGTTAGTTGGGATGGGATAAAAAACAAACAAACAAAAACCACCAATCGAAAACCAGCAAAAGCCCAGCAGAAAAAAAATGTAAATAGCGAGAGAGAGCAACATGGTATCATGGAAGAAGAAACATTGTCACAGCAAACGGCAGATAAATTACAGTCTGGAAGAGCCAACACAAACAACAAAGTAATACACTATATGGAAAGATGAACACTATATACCCAAATTATAACCCACATGGGGTTGAACCACGTACCCTTGCACATAAAAAACACCAGTTTTCAAGTGCGGGGTTCAAATACCTAAACCTAAATCTTCGTTGACAAGAATGGTACCAGTGACGGCCATGTTCTCTGTTGCTCATATGTTGGACAACTTTGAAGCAGACGTTCAGCAGTCATTTTATCAGTGCCACAGTTACACTGATCGGTAGTTCCTATCTTTAGCTTGTCGAATAGGTGGTATCCCAATGTGTTGTACAATTGGTACAAAATTACTCAACAATCATGCGCACTGCTTCTAAAGTGAAAGGGAATTTCCGAAGTTAACAATTTACGTTGGCTTTTAGCTGCACTCTATCAACAAAACATCCAAAAACGGTGTGCACTTTTGCAATGACGTGCGACTGAGATGTTTATTTCCATGGAGATCAGTTTTGTTTTCCCTATGGATGGGTTGATCTGCTGAACGGACGTTAGGAAAAAACTGTATAGCCAACGTACAGTCTAGTCCATTTGAGCAGGATGTTGTTAACATAGGAAAAAAATTCATACCTCAGGTAATATTTACAACGTGCAATATTAACATACTTAAAACTTACGTTTTACCTGGCTGACTATCCACTTAAAACTTACGTTTTGCCTGGCTGACTATCCATCCTGTATGTGCCCTTATTAGTTGTATTAACCATCTTTCGTTCTTTGTGTGATAGATAATTATAATCCGATTATTATTTCGTTTTTTTGTTTTTGTTTTGTTAAATGTGTTACAGTGTTGATACTGGAAGGGAATATAAGGGAAGAGTATAGTAGGGAGGCCTAAAAACCTGAAGAATGACAATAGAACATGAAACTAGAGCTGTCCAAACTTAGGAGCGGAGTTTAAGAAAACTGCCAAAAATAGGATTAAGCTACGAGCGACAGAAGTTGATTTCCGTAATCAAGAAGTTTATTAGGCTATTCTTGGCAAACAAAAAGAATGAACAGTAACGATGATAATGGTGATAATGACGTAAAATGATCAGGGATTATACCAGCTGGTTGAAAACAACTCTTGTGTTAAATGTTTTGTTTTGTGCTAAATTCAATGAGTATTTGTACATAGACACTTGGGTGATTGGGAGGGGAGGATGGGCAAAAACAGTTCACTATTTTATATTACCAAAACGAGAATCAACATATAACAACAGAGCAATTGAACGATTAAGGATAACAAAAAACATGTAAGATATCATTCTCGCCACGCAATATCAGTACGAAACGTAAGTTAGACCAGGGGTTATCAACCTTTTTTTTTTTTTTGCCCATGGCTCCCTTCTGATCCTTGATATCTGTGGGCCCCTCATAGTCATCGTTAGCTGAAAAAAAGGTACTTTACCAGAAATATGGCACTTACTGTGGCACCATAGAAATATGTCATGGCACACGTTGAGAACCTCTGAGTTAGACTACCAAACCTAGCAAACCAACATATGCAAGACATATATATCTGAGATGATTTCAGTTGCAATAGAAACTACAAATACCATCAAACGCAACACGGCTCACAGAGATATGTTAAAGAATAAGGCGGGGTATACACTACATGAGCAAGCAAGAGGACATGCACACCATCATAGCTGGCAGACGCTGGAGCTGGGTTGGCCATGTCCTCAGAAGAGACCCCGATGCCATCACAAGAACAGCTATGCTTTGGACCCCTGAAGGAAAACGAAAGAGAGGCCGACCAAAAACAACCTGGCGGAGGACTGTGGAGGCTGAGATGCAAAGAATGAACCAGAGTTGGGGCACTGTACGAAGGATGGCCGCCGACCGAGCAAAGTGGAATCAATTTGTTGTTGCCCTACAAGACGCCACTAGGCGTGATGGCCACTGACTGATTTGACGGTCGGTGGCTAAGAATCAAAGAAGAAGAAGATACACCACATACACTACAGACAATAATCCTATTGATAGTCTAGGATGCACCACATACACTGCAGGCATTACTATACACCACATGTACTACAGACATTAGGACACAACACATACACTACATACATTAGGATACGCCACATACACTGCAGGCATTATGATACACCACATGCACTACAAATATTAGGACACACCACATGCACTACAGACATTAGGATTCTTCTTCTTCTTCGATCCTTAACCACCGACCGTCAAAGCAGTCAGTGGCCATCACGCCTAGTGGCGTCTTGTAGGGCAACAACAAATTGATTCCACTTTGCACGGTCGGTGGTCATCCTTCGTACAGTGCCCCAACTCTGGTTCATTCTTTGCATCTCAGCCTCCACAGTCCTCCGCCAAGTTGTTTTTGGTCGGCCTCTCTTTCGCTTTCCTTCAGGGGTCCAAAGCATAGCTGTTCTTGTGATAGCATCGGGGTCTCTTCTGAGGACATGACCAACCCAGCTCCAGCGTCTGCCAGCTATGATGGTATGCATGTCCTCTTGCTCGCTACGAGTAAGAGACATTAGGATACACTCCAGACATTAGGATACACTCTAGACATTAGGATACAATACAGACATTAGGATAGAATACAGACGTTAGGATACACCACATACATTACAGACATTAGGACACACCACATACACTACAGACATTATGATACACTGCAGACATTACGATATATTGCAGACATTGGGATACAATGCAGACATAGGATACACTTCAGACATCAGGATACACTAATACATTAAGATACATTGCAAACATTAGGATACACTACATACATCAGGATACAACACATACACTACAGACAATAGGATACACTACATACATTATGGTATACTACATACATTATAGACATTAGGATACATCACATGCGTTACAGACATTAGGATGAATCAGAATTTACTGCCAGAATTTACTGCCTGGAAGAACCAACATAATAAAAGCAACAAATGTATTTTACTATATAGGATAAAGAGCACTATACACCCAAATTATAACCCACTCGGCGTTGGGTCGGGTGTTCCATGCACAGGATTACATCAGCTTTCTTGCGCGTGGACCAATAACCAGCCAATCGTCGCTGTTGTTGCCACCCTTAAGATATACTATATCTCGGTTTTTTTCAAAGAAACAATTAAAAAACTAAAGTTATGAAAATGAATAGTAAAAATAACAGTTAAGAGAAACTCGACTGGCCTTTTGAATACATTCACATACTATGGTGCCCCGTGTACTCCCCCCCCCCCCCGGGGGGGGGGGGGGGTCTGTGAAGAGAGAAAGAAAGAATAGGACTACTGTACCTTCAGGCATGTCGTACAAGGCCACTAATGTTAGGTTGTGTATGTGACTAGCAACCTCAACATGTCAAACAAATTGCTACAGAAACCACCGGCTATGAGAGCTTGGTGCAGGCTTCCTGCAAAGGGGGGGGGGGGGGGGGTCTTTAGTGGTGACTCCATGCTCCGTAAGGAGCTCTAAGGAACATGATGGTGATAATGACGACACACCGTGGTAGAGTCATAAATCTTGCAGGTGATAGAGATGTTGATATAAAGACATAATAAATAACGGCGACTCGACTTGGACAGCGTGGTCTGGAAGGATCTTGATTCAAGACAGAAACAATGATAACCTTGACTTTATAATAGAGACAATATGTTTATGAAAGTCACATGTTAAGCACTGACTTACAAACTAATATCACTTTTCAAGCATGTCGTGCAAGCCGACTAATTTAAGGTTGTGTATGAGGCTGGCAACCTCAACATATAAAACACATTGCTACAGAAACCATTGCTGCAAGAACGTATGAATGCTTGGTGCAGGTTTCCTGTAAGGGTACCGGCTGCAGCTGTGGCTCCACGCCTCATAAGGAGTGAAAAGGAAAATGATGATGAGACATCTTAAAGAGAACTCTAGAGCTGATAAATAGCATATTCACACCAACTCTTTGACATCAGTAAGAAGCATGGAGTTTATGAGGCACGTGGGAGGAAGACGACAACATGAAAGATTACACACTGGGAAAATCCTTAAATGTTAATATAAGAAACAAAAGGGGAAAAAACAATCAGACACGTTTGTGGGAAGACGTCATGCAGCGGCATTTAAACAGAAAATAAAATGGCGTGGCTACCTCGTCAGAATGGAGCCACATCAGCTGCCAGCACAAGATCTGGCTGCAAGACGAGGAGACGCTTACAAGAAATACTGGTAGACATTGTTAGAGAAATAATTCTCTAAGAGCGTCCGTCCCGTCCCACAGAAACTTTTTGTTGCAGTCTGGAAATTATATAAAAGTTCTGGCTTTTGCACTAACTGCACGACGTTTAATTAGTATGCATCTTTTTTCCAAAAAAAGATGCAGTTATATTTTAATTAATAAACACAAAACTCATAGTAAAATGTCAAAAATCTAAATAATTTTGACGGTCGGTGGCTAAGGACGGAAGAAGAAGATGGAATAGGATAAATTACATCCCCTGAAAAGAAAGCAAACAATTTTTTTTCCTCAAAGCTTCACAAAATGAGTAACATAAATTCAGTCAGAATCAACAAAATGAGTTACTCAGTCTTCTAAGTGTGCTGCAGGTGCGGACATGTTAAGACGTTAGCTTTAGTTCTTTCCCCGTCATTATTTTGACGGGTATATTTACTAGTTGTTAGAGAATTAAGGAAGAAACGTCGCGAGGCGCTGGCCAAAGTTACGCAACTCGCACAAGGGAGACGAACCCGTTGATCGATATATGGGTAAAAATGATAAGCTGCACATTGTTTGCATGTGATAAATAAGAGCCATATCTGGGATTGTCCCATGTCGATACCGGGGGTCTCTGAAGAAACAAATAATAGGAATATTGCACCCTCAGGCATGTCGTACAAGTCAACTAATATGACGTTATGTATGAGGCTGGCAACCTCATCATGTCAAACAAATTGCCACAGAATCCACCGCTGTAGGGGCACGTGAATGCTTGGTGTAGGCGCTTGCTGAAAGAGGACCAGCTACACTGGTGGCTACATGCTCCGTAAGGAGAAAAAATGATGATTGATGATAGTGGTGATGATGATAATTATGGCGGTGTGGTAAGATGAGTTGTTTAGGATGTACTCGTGTGGCTGACCGCTAACACTAGTACAGTTCTTATTCTTTCAAGTTGGGAGTACTAGTTGACTACCAGAGATGTTGATACTTGAATGAAGATTGGCCCAGGTTCGTTCGTTTTTTTGTTGATGGTAAAGGTTATCTCTAAACGTGTCTGATATAAAGTTCCTAAGTATCCAAACTGTACAACAACAACGATTCAACTTGAGAAAAGTAATTAACTTCCTGTTATCAGTTAAAACTTGGTATTAAAATAAGATCGGAGTATGTAAATCACAATACTCAGATAGGTTAATATAATACTGCAGTTCTTGTCTTGATTATAATCGCAAGATGAAGGTATGATGAACGTCTTGATATTCTCAAAGACTGAGCCCGACTTTTGTGACAGTCTGGGTGAGCGGCAGGTTGCATACAACACCAGATAAAATCACGTCCTTGTGCTATGGCTCTCTAGATACAACTCATTCTAAAATCTTCGATTTTGGCTGAGCTCGGAGAGGTGCGGGGACTTGCCACTTTCGATTGGTTACCTATAATCGTAGGGATTTATTTCATTAGCTGCCTCTATTGACGTCAATAGTTTTAGTAATATCGTTACTACTTAACATATAATGTAACTAAGCTTATGTAAATGAGGTGACGTCAATCGTTGCCAAGCAACTCCCGCCAAAGGTAGCGTCGGGGCGGCCCACGTAACCTGCATATACAGTGTTATGTGAGAAAACGCCGTATTTGCTTTTCTCGTTCTAATTCCTTCTATATCAACTAATGGTACGGCTAATGCTAAGGTGGGCCATCCGGTCACACAATGATGATGATAATTATATGTTTTTTTCCTTTACATACCATTTTGAACGACATTTTACCTTCGTATTTTTTTAAAGGTATACATACATCCATAGGAATGGGTGTTCTGAAAACGCTTTCAGCCATAAAAAACTCGAATATCACGGCAGAAAGCCTAGCTCAGCCGCACCCAAGCTCCCCGTCCCCGGCCGTGAGTAGCCTAAGCAGCTACGACAGTGGAACGCTGCTGATTCATGGACAACAACCAAAAGCGGGGCAGAAGAGGAAAACTGTGTCCTTCACAGTTGGAAGAAAGCACTTGCCGTCGAGAATAACCAACATCATCTGGTCTGGTCTCTTTTTTACGGTTATCATCGCGACCGTGATTGTGGTGGCGGCTTTGGCAGAGAACATTCGGAGAACTCTTTGGACAAGAGGTTAACCCGTCGTTCGTTTATCATCATCATCATTATTTCCTTTTGTGCTCGTTAAGGAACAAATAGCCACCACAGCAGCTGGCCTCCGCGTGCAGGAAGCTTGCACCAAGCATTCACGCGCTCTTGCAGCTGTGGTTTATGTGGCATGTTGTTTTATATGACGTAGTTGCCAGCTCCATGCACAACCTCATTTTAGTTGCCTGGTAGGACATGTTTGAAGTTGCAGCAGTCCTAATCTGTCTTTGTTTCTTCAGAGACCTCTCCCCCCGGGAACTACACGGGGCGTCTTTCATGTATGCTGTTGTGCATTCATTATGGCTTCTATTACTAACCACCATTTCTAACTGTGTCTACTCTTCCACATGTTACACTTTCAGTCATCACCGTCTTTAGTTATCTCCCCTTACATTCACTCATTATTCAATGTTTTACTTGTCCATTTTTAGGGACATTCACTCGAGACTGTTTTCATTTCTCACTAACGTTTGTAATGTCTATTATTCGTTATGGTCTTTCTCACTTATTCATGCTTACATGACGAATGACTGTATTTTTCTTAACGTACGTGACGAATTTCTGTATTTATTTACACTTACATGACGAATGTCTGTATTTATTGGCACGTGACGAAAGTCTTAATTATTTACACTCACTTACTTACTTACTTACTTACTTACTTAGTTGTTCCCCTTCTACCGTGAGGTGTAGAGGTTTGGAAGAGAGAGCGCCAGACCATTCTATCAGCTGTCCTCCTCCCGGCCCGGCCCCACCCCAGCCCCCGGTCCTTCAAAGATTGTCCAATGCTGTCCTCCCAGCGAACTCTGGGTCGTCCTGGAGGTCTGGATCCCTGGCTCTGTTTCCCATGCTTGTCGTGGTAGCCGATCTTCTCCCATTCTGCAGACATGGCCAAACCATCTTAGTTGGGACTGTTCTATTTGGGTCTGCAGCGGATGGGATTTCAGGCCTTGACGGATCGTCTGGTTGCGGACCATGTCTCTTCTTGTTACTTCAACCACTTTCCTCAGATACCTCATTTCTGAGGTTTGGATCTGGCTTTTGTGGGTTGTAGTCATTGCCCACGACTCGCATCCATATGTCAAAACTGGGACATAGGTGGAGTGGTATACAGCCATCTTCGTTTTCTTACCAACCTCTTTCTTGCTGAGGAATCCACGATTTATGGCCTGAAAAAGTATTTACACTCACGAAAGTCTTTATTTATATACACTTACAAAAGACTTAATTTATTTGCACTTACATCATGAAATTCTATATTTATTTAAACTGACGAAAGTCTATATTTATTTACACTCACATCAAGAAAAGCTTAATTTATTTACTTACATCACACAGTCTGTATTTATTTACACTCACGAAAGTCTATATTTATTTACACTCACGACAGTCTGTATTTATTTACACTCACGAAAGTCTATTTATTTACACTTACATCACACAGTCTATATTTATTTACACTCACGACAGTCTAAATTTATTTACACTCACGAAAGTCTATATGTATTTACACTCACCAAAGTCTATATTTATTTACACTCATGAAAGTCTATATTTATTTACACTCCCGAAAATCTATATTTATTTACACACGACAGTCTATATTTATATACACTCACGAAAGTCTTTATTTATTTACACTCACGAAAGTCTGTATTTATTTACACTCACGAAAGTCTATATTTATTTACACTCACGAAAGTCTATATTTATTTACACTTACTTGACGAAGTTCTTTATGTATTTATGATGTCTATTTATTTATACTTAAAAGTCACATGATTTTATTTATTCACACCAATGTCTTTTACGTGTTAAAAGTTACACAACGAAAGCCTTAATGTATTACCACTTGCATACGAAAGTCTTTATTTATTTACACTTACATGTCTTCAGTTACTAACACTTGCATAACAAAAGTTCGTACTTTATTCACATGATAAAAATCTTCATTTATTAACGCATGAAGAAAGTCTATTTATTTACAGTTACACGATGCAACCATTTAATTTACGTAGTGAAAGTCTTTCTATTTATATACAACTAGTGTAAAAGCCCGTCATAAGACGGGAATTAAATTCAAAAGCATCAATACCTAACGGCAATTTTACTTATTCAAAAGTATTTAAAAAAACCATTGTGCATCACCACAATACACGAACTACGTAGCAGCAGCGAGGATCCCAATGTGTGTATACGGGATCACACATTCTATAAATATTTTTGTGCACACCGTCATTTGCGCATACTTCTTTGGTAAGTGTTACTATTTTCGGGAGATTACATATACGGGAAACAATACAATTAATGTCTATCTTTCAACCAAAGTTGCATCCCCTAGCGTTACGCACTGACAGAAAAAGCTGGGATTTTATTATATGCAATTACATGACGAAAGTCTTTATGTATACTGACAAGCCGAATCTCATTATTTATACACATTACCATCTTCATCTTTCTTTTCGCTCCCTATGGAGCATGGAACTACCACTGTAGCTGGACCCCTTGCAGGAAGCTTGCGCCAAAGCATTCATATGTTCTTGCAATGGTGGTTTCATTATCTATTTGTTTGACATGATGAGGTTGCCAGCGCCATGTACAACCTCATATTAATCGCCTTGTACGACATGCCTGAGCGTGCAATAATCCTATTCGCTCTCTGTCTCTTCAGAGATCCCCGGTCTGACTTAAGCCAGTGATGAGCGCTTATCACATTACTCATACTCTCAGTTCTCACTGTCTGGCCATCAACACCAGCTTACACACTGACTCACGATTAGCGCACGAAGGTACTAACTCACCACGTTACTATCTCAACGGCGGTAGCGTATTTACTCCTTCCCTCGGCATCCACAGAGCTTCCGAATGGATAGGATTTTGGAGTGCTGGCTTCTCAGCGGCAAAATTGCTGGGTTCAGGGATAAAAACTTTGGTAGTCACGCTTCAGTTTACATAGCTGTAAATGGGCACCTGTCTGTGCTCTTAAGTTTGGAAAGGCAAAGGCAGTGAGGAAGGATTCTTGTCACTTTTCCTCGTAAGCCTGGGCGTAATATGAGTCTTTGAGACATCACTACCGTACGGCACTTTCTGCTATGCGGCTACATTTACTGTAGCCTCCTGATTAGTCTGTCTGCTATTCACAAAGTCATTTATGATAGCTTTAATACACTACTCATACACTCAATTATTGCTGTTAGGCCATTAATACCAACCTAACACAGCCTGCCGATCAGCGCACGATAGTACTAACTCTCCAGGTTACCGTTTCAATAGCGGTTCGTATTTACTCCTTCCCTCCATATACACACACATTTACGCTCACACACACATTAGTTATGCTTTCCTCTCATGCCCTATGTCTGGACATCATTTACATTCTTCCTTCACTCACTTAATATTGTGATTAAATGTCCAGCCACTCACTTCTCCCTTTCTTTCACTCATTCAATTCGCGCCAGCAGGTTATTAATTCGCCGATTTAACATCGCAACTAATTGTCCAGGCACTCATTCCCCCCTAGTATTCACTCAAAGTCAACAGGAGCTTCAGAGCTTGATGAATCGCTTCACCCAAGCCTGCAAGGACTTTGACCTCACAATAAGTCTAAAGAAAACAAATGTGATGAGTCAGATGTGGATTTTGCACCAGTTATCACTATCGATAACTATGAATTGGCAGTGGTGCACCACTTCACATACCTGGGGTCTACAATCAACTACAAACTCTCTCAGGACACAGAAATTGACAGCCGCATTGGCAAAGTTGCAACTACCTTTGCCCGCCTCACAACGTGTGTTTCGGGAAACTCCAAACTCACAACGAAGACCAAAGCTGCGGTATATAACGCCTGCGTCGCCAGCACACTTCTATATGGACAACCTATGCTAAGCAAGAAAGAAGGCTCAATACCTTTCATCTACTGTGTCTACGCCACATCCTCGATATTTCGTGGAAAGAAGGAGAGGAGTTGGCAAGAAGGAAAAACCCATGTGTCCAGCACACTGAGAATCGTGTGCATGTTGAAGAATTAAAACTCTCATACTTTTGGGTACGAGAATTTGAGAATGCATAGTCGCGTCTGAGTGTTGTACCATACGCACTAGTATACCATTCTTCATAGTGATATGTGATTTGCGATTCGTATTCTGATTCGGATCACCGTTTTTAGCGAGAAGAAAGAAATGTGAGAAATGTCGAAGTGTTGTCACGTGCTGGTCTTCAACGCATGTTTAACACTGCTGGCTTGGCCATGTCCACTGCATGGAAGATGTTCGCATACCGAAAGATATCTCCTACGGACAACTGGCAGATAGCAAAAGAACAATTGGGCGACTGCAACTGAGATTCAAAGATGTGTGCAAGAGAGACATGAGGGCACTGGCCATAAATCCAGCAACCTGGGAGGATGAAGCTGCCGATCGCACCAAGTGGCGTTGCTATCTACGGCGCCACCTCAGATCGGGCGAAAAGAAGCTCTCACAGCAAGCAGAAGAGAGGAGAAAACGAGAAAAGAACACCAGGAAAATAATCAGCTGGGGGCTGTCACCTCAGGGGCGCATTCTCATAGTCAGTTATGACTGAAGGGGTTATTATTATTATCATTCCCCCTATTTACTCTTTCATTCGCGCCAGCACATTATTAATTCTCCCATTTAACATCGCGACTAATTATCCAGGTACGCACTCCTCTCCTTATTCCTACATTCACATTCACAGCACAGCCGTTTGCTTGATCACTCATTTTAACATCGCAACTAAATAACCAGGCATTGACTTCTATGGTTCTTTCATCACCTCATTCCCATCTACAACTGAGCTGTTTGTTCATTCCAGTCTCGTTCAAGAACGAAGGCCCATCTTTGCAATCAATTCCAACTTTATTGAATGATGCACACAATAAGGTATGGTCCTGTAGATAGTTCTAATTTTCTAGATGTTAAACACTGTCACAAATCGGTGTGTCGTGACCCACTAGTGTGTAGCAAGGGACCACGGTTTATGTCACGAAATTCCTGTTTTACGAACAGTTCTAATTCAGCCCCCTGTACAAATTCCGGAGGCATAAAGAAAGGATAGGATTACTGTTTCATCAGGCATGTCGTAACAGGCGACTAAAATGAGGCTGAGCTAGGGGTTGGCAACCTATCATGTAAAATAGATTGCTACAGTAACTACCTGTCCAAGAGCATATAAATGCTTTGGTGCGGGTTGTTTCCTGCAAGGGGACATGACCAATATAGGACGTAAAGGGAAATAATAGTGAAGACAGCAGCACCAGTAATTGTAATGTTAAATGTTGTGTGGCGAAACTGCGTATGTTTTGTAATGTGTGTTGTCATAAGGCAAAGGTTGGGAAACCTCAACTAAGGTATATCAACTATAGTTGGTGTGTGTTCTCACACTTAATCATATATATGCTAATGTATGTCATATGTGGTTGTTTTATGTTTAACAGTTAATGGATCCCATAAAGCAACTGTACGTTATGTGTGGTTGTTCTAAAGATCGAAACTGGATACAAATAGTGAAGTATATCTTCTGTGGTTGTTGTTATTGCTGTTTAACTAGGGCTACTGAGCTTCTCGTTCTTTTACAGCCAATACTACATTACAGACTCCTCGTTATTATCTACACTGTAGATCTAAGCTTTTCCTGTGGCTTTTCTATCATTCTGAAATGTGTTGAGTTGAAGTCATGGGCTCCAGTTTCTTCAGCTTGGCTGGAAATTAAAGAATCATCACATTTGGTCCCAAGCTAGGAGGAAGAAGCGCGTGGCATACTGTGCATTCCCCACCATCCAAGAAGGCTCTCCAAATATGCAGAGCTAAAATACTGTGCTCTTGTTCTGGGCTTTCCCAAGGAATTGTCACGCCCTACACATATTCACTTCTCAGCTTCCCTTACCCATCATGGGCCCATAATGAGATCTCCTGCAGGCAGCCAAGCAGGTCAAAATCCAGAGTTTCGTCTAAGGCACAAGTGACTCCCCCAAGCTTAGTGTGCAGTGCTGGGCTCTCAACATTTTTCACCACAGGGGGAATCACTGGAAGTGTATGGATGATTTCAAGAATCAATGAGGCAGTAATTAGCCTTACAGACAGGTTCACTTCCTCATTTGAATACTGAAGCATTGTGCTTAGCTGCTGGTCATATAAGGATGACTTCTGATATGCTTCCGTGCATATCTTCTGTTGTATGAACTCTTTGATAGCAAAGTAATCAGAAGCCACATATCATGTCTACTTCAAGAGCTGGTCAGAGTAATCGTGGAACATCTCATCCTTAACTTTTTGTCTCACGCATCAATAAACTGTTCATGCATGTCTATCCTAGGCTCATTCTGTTTTCTTTACGTCGAAAACGTGTGGGTGGATTGTAGGGAAGAAACTTTTTAAGGAATCACCAGTAGTTAAAATAGAACCCATTGACCGGGACCAAAGACGCATCAAAAGTGAGGAATGGAGTAAGCGACCCATAGCTTGACTGCTTGCGTCAGGGTCAGCGAACCAGAGCTGACCAAGACCCTACTCCACCTCCAAGTGGTGGTCCTGGAAACAGGCTGCATCACTGCAGTCTGGCTGGGAGAGTAGGGATCGAAGAGGGAAGGCTAATCCGGTCCCAAAAATGCCATGCCGAAAACGGATGTGTCGGGCCAAAAGGCGCAGATATCGCAGCATTGCTGTAAACGGCGACACAACGCAACAAACGTCCTTTTCATGACGAACGCAGAAGAAGAAGAAGAAGAACCCATTGGCCAGTTATGTTGGTCTTCGGGGGAAACAAACACATAACGGCATAAACTGGTTAAGAAATCAACGATCTGTTCACCCCATGTGTGAGTGTGTGTGTGTGTGTGTGTGCGCGCGCGCGCGTGTGTTGAGTGAGAGGTTCTCGCTCGCCTCTGACGAGATGGACAAATACGATCACTGCTTCCATCAAGCATTTGCCCAAAGAGGCGACCAAGGCGAAGTTGTGCATGGGCTAGCAGCTGCTCACGTACAACAAAGTGCTACATTAACCAAAACTTTAAGGAGCATGTAAAGTATTATGATTGTGGTAAAGTGGGATGTTATAAATATTTATAGGGAACTTAGTGTACTGACTGAGATCAGCTGTGAAGGTATCTATATCTAATAAGGGTAGTGTATTATAGATGACCTTACTTGCTACCACATATTTATACCTCAGTCAGAATTATTCTGGAATATAGTGATGACTACGTTGAATGTCTAGGGTATGTATATGATGAAGTGTAAGTCACAACAACAACAGACAGATAAACAATTTAATTTATTCCACCACACGTGACAACACTGTGACACTCACACACATGTAACATTCTATAAGACTATCTTGAATGAGTCACTGGTAAATTTTCAAATATCAATATGTATTAAGTACTTTTCATTAATATATATGTGTCCTGATTCAAATACAAAGTGAACCAGGAATCACAATCAATTTCAATTATAAGTTATATATATAGAATTTATCAATATGAATCTTGTAGTGACATATTTTATTAATATTATCATATGTGTGTCAGTTGTGTAGTAGTAATATGAGGTAATACTGGTTTTGTTTTTTTAAGCTATGTTGTTATGTGTCATCATGACTTCACGTGTTTGTTTCTGTTGGAACTAGTATTGGAGATGTTCTCAGTTCCTTTCATTAAAACAATTAATTTCCCCTCTTATTTTAATACAATGTCAGTTTAAAATGGGGTTACATAATGTTGAGCTCTGCTGGCCACATAGGCTTAACTTTCGTGATGGCGGCAGGAAAAGACTCCTCTGCTCGATTGCTCCCCTGTGTTCTGGAGACACCTCACTGTTTGCTATATGGACCAAGGAGTATGCTGTCCGCCTCTGGATTCAGCAAAGCTCTGACCAGGTACTGCTCAATAGCTTTAGGACCACAGTCCCTGAAACAAGAAGGTTGTACCTCCTACTTCAGAACTAATTTATACTCTATTTCTACACTGAGCACAATACATAACAAACACTGAGTTCAGAGCGGTAGGCCAACTGCTATCTTCATCTGAAACAATTTTCACCAGTATATTCCTCCCTAATGGTTACTACGCCTCTGCAATTCCAGCATTATTTCTTTCTAGTCAATAATATAGGTGGCAGTGTACTGTTTGGCAATTCCATGCAGTTTCACTACCTCCGACACCTTCTGTTCAGGCTGGAGCATTATATAGGCTTTACCTCAAGTTCGCTACTGAACCACACATATATACAGACATAAATTATCAATTTACATTCAATTTTCATTAAAAGATATCAAATATTTCAAGCTTACCACAATTCATGGAAATAACACAGAATTACGTTGACTGGCACTGATTATATAGCACAATTTCGATCTGCCGATGTCCCAGGCTTTTATTTTAGAAAAATAGGCACTGGTGCTCAACGCACTGATTCTGTAGTAAGTTTATTTGCAAATGTGGTGCTGACCTGACGCCTCTAATTGACTATATTGGCAAGTCTAACCAATCATGCCATGTTTACCCAATCGTTTGAAAAAAAGTACTCCTACTCCCGTTTCCCCTGACAACGAAAGATAGTATTTATAGCCCGACTAATCGTGTTTAGCCTTACATTTCTTGCGCTCCAATTAAATCGGATTTTACATGGAGACCCATTTCCCGTACAATGGTGGGGTGAAAATCTGCCACTGAGCGATTCTGATTCTAGTGTTGTCTGACATCCCTCACTATTTCTTTTGGCTATAATTTGGTAATTCCTAGACTATTTGCGTAACGTTTAACATATTATTTGTCAGCAAGTCCTAAGGAACCCAAATATACAAATTTAAAGGAGCTAAGTGGCTGCGTTCAAAATATGCACTTTCTTCTACCTCCTGTTTACTTCGAATACGAGGTGGTGTCTGGGTACTGTAATGTTTTCAAACGTAAACCAGTATAATGTCATGTTTTCTAATAAGCGTTTTTCAGGATTTTAAAACCTAACTCTCGTTTGTGTAGTGTTTTTTATCACTGTCGATTTGAAAAAAGTTAGTGCTAGTGGCCTTACACGCGTGATGGCAGCAATTGTGTATCGCGCGACGCGTGTTTAGTGTTGCATGTGTCCCTGCTTTCAGCGCTCCCTTCTTTCTATCTTTAGTCCATCTGTCTTTCGTTTTAGGTAACGTAGTGTATAAAAAGACATGAATGGAATTTTAAATCTAGGTCATCTTGCGTATCTCAAGGTTTTTCTTAGAATTGGAGTACACATTTTATTGTGTTGGGGAAACGCGTGTATGCTGCAGAAGGCCTTTACTATCAACGTGAAACGTTACAATTTGCAGACGAAGTAGAAAACAAGGGGGATTTCGAGTACAGTCATTGTGACAGCACTGTTCTTTACCATTCTTCTTTCCTTTTATTAAATTTATTTGTTAGGCTTTACATTTACGTTTTAATTTATATATGTGGATTAGAATTTCTCACGACAATGATGCAGGCTTCCTGTGTTGAGGCCAACAAAAGTGATAATCCTATGCTTCCTAAAGGGCCAGAACAGATATGTTCAGTGATTTATTGTGGCCGACGAACCTTGTTTTGAAGAAGTGTTGCCACCCTCAATTTTGAAAAAAAACCTAAATGGCATCTTTAAAAAAAAACATAGATACACCTAGATTTTAAATTTCTGGCGGCTTGGGCTACTTTAGGCGGTTTTTCGGGGGCTAAAAACCGTAAACCGAAAGTTGATCTAGGTGGCGTTCTTCAACTTATGAAGGAAAATGACACCTAGACGATACCCCACAAAAAAACCTAGATCTAGGTGAATCCACTTAGGAGTGGCAACGCTGTTTGTGTCAGGAGATCACAAGAGCAGCAGTACCGCCATTACCACTATAACTGAGATTTTGCAGGAAACGCACCAAGGCACGTGTTTGCTCTTGTAGTGGTAGTTTCTCTTGCAGATTATTTTACATGATAAGGTAGCCGGGTTGCCAGCCTCATACACAACCTCATATTAGGTGCAACCTAAGGCATGCATGAAGGAACTGCAGGCCTATTCTTTAGTACTATTTCCGTCTTTGCAATGTCGTAAAAATATTTGTCCCGTGTGAATGTTAAATCCTTCTTTTGTTGTACACATCTGCTGTTAATTCCAGCTTTGTAAGGATTTGCTTTTCCGTGTTATTCTTTCACAGCACTTTCAGGATTCAGATGCCGGAGAGAAAACGTGTGTACATCGACGATTCATTTGGGAACATGGATCACAAAGATCTGAGATTGTACACGATCTGAGGTAAATTTACGACACAAGTGTAAATATAGGGCCTACCAGCTTCATTCAAAAGTTCAGCAGCTTCACTGTCGTTTGCATGATAAAAATACAGAGCGAAGGTAAAATGGCGAATCAGCTAGGCCTATAGAGAAACATCTGCATCCAGCAGCTTTTCCGTCTCTTAGAAGCGTCATGACTCTTTATTTCTTCTTTATTTATTTATTTATTTTTTCACAATGAAGTTGTTTCTGTTGGATGTCTTGGGGACCTTTGGAGCTACCATGTGAGGCCGATGTATTTAGATGTTCCTCCAAATGTTCCGTCCATCTAATTAATTGTTCTTATAAAGCGCTAATCAGTTTTCCATTCTTGTCCGTTAAAAGGCATTTTATTGCGCTTGTATTTCCCTGTTATCTTCTTTTCAGTGATTACATGCCCCTTATATTTAATTTGGCTGCAGCCGGTTCTGAATCTCTTGCCAACTGGTCAATATGTTCCCTCTTGTCTCTTCTTATACTTCTTTATTTGTTTCTATATTGTGTGTATTTCATGAACCTTGGTCTGGAATTTGTTTTGCTTCTGTTTAAATCGTTCCTTTATCCAATTTATGGTTTCTGTTCTTATCCATATTTTGTGTAGGTGTTCTATTTTTTACAGACCTTCTCCACTTGTTTCTTTTTCTTCTTCGTTCACCCTCAGACGTCATCTTGAAAATGTTTAAAGAAAGCAGCAGTCAGTTTGATGTTATCTCCGTACAGTTTTTTCCAGGAATGGTACTGGTGATGGCCAAATGTGCCTTCTCTGCTCCTCATATGTTGGATACCATTGAAGCAGATGTTCAGCAGTCATTCTACGAGTAAGTGCCACAGTTACACTCATCAGTAGTTCCTATCTCTAACTTGTTGAATACATGGTATCCCAATCTGCTGTGACCATTGCGAAGTTTCCACTTGTTTGATTCCATAAATATTTTTATCTGCTACCATTGGCCTTCTGTATTTGACTCAATTTTTAGGTGCTGAACCCGACTTCTGAGATATCTTACAACAAATAACCTGCTATTTGCAACTCTTGTGTTTTTTTATGTCTGAGTTTCATCTTTATTTTTGCTAACAGAGTATGGTCATCTAACGCTACATCTGCTTCTCTGCATACTTTAATGTCATGTAATGATGATTTGATCTTCTTGTTCACACGTATATGATCAGTCTGATTTTCTGCCCTGTGGTGTGGTGATATTCAAGTAGCTTTATGTATTCATTGCAAAAACATGCATCCTCGTATAGCAAGTTGATTTGAAGCACTGAATTTTATGAATATTTCTCAATTTTTGTTTATTGTTCCAAGTCCAAAGTTTTCCAAGACAGCTTAAAAAACGGCTATTGTTTGTTCCTCTCTTTGCATTTAGGTCGATCGTCAAGAATATATTGTCTTTAATTCTCTTTTTATCAATGATACTTTGAAGTCTGGTGTAAAATTCTTTTTCTCGTTGATTTGTGTTTGTCATTGGTCAGGGCATAACACTGGATGGTGTTCATCTTTATTTTCCTTTTGAATGTTGCTGATTTTATTGTCACATTGCATTCCATTCCACGAATTCTGTCTGCGCTGTCTTTGACAGCATTATAATCGCAACCTTCTCTAGGTGTAAACGGTTTTTAAATCGTGTACTAAGAACAGCGCAATTTCGTTTGTATTCAGTTTCTTCCTTTCCATCTTGTATCGTGCAAAGTCCAAGAGTGTCCGTTTTTTCTCATGTTTGCTGCAGCTTATGCAGTTTTCACGTGTTCGTTTGGTGTTCGAGCATTCCAGGAGTACTAGCTAGTCTCTAAGAGAGATTTCCTAGTAATTGTTGTGTCCAATCGTGTCTTGAGAGATTTCCTAGTAATTTTTACCTTTATATGAAACCTGCACTTAAAGTATGTTTGGTTGTAGCGATCACCAGGTATTTAGAGTTTTCACTCTTTTACCCATTTAAAAAAAATCTGGGGTGAGTTCCAGGACTATCTTTCAAACCAGAGGACTTACCCAAATCTACACAGATATAGCATACCAGCCAGACCTGCTAAGTGGCAGGGTGGTGCAAGGCATCTACCCTAGAAGGGCTTGACACTTAAGATATAAACTTGTTCTCTGGGAAAGAGTTCTTAGTAATTTCTATTGTTACATAAAATCCGCACTTTAGGTATAAACTTGTTCCCTGGGAGAGATTTGCTAGTAATTTTTGTTGTTACATAAATCCGCACTTTAGGTGTAAATTTATTCTCTAGGAGAAATTTGCTAATAATAAAAAATTTTTGTTACATAAAATTCGCACTTTAGGTATAAACGTGTTCCATGGGAGAGATTTGCTAGTAATTTGTGTTGTTACATAACACCTGCACTTCAGGTATAAACTAGTTTACTAGGAGAGAGTTCCTAGAAATTTTTGTTGGGTTACATAAAGTCTGCACTTTAGGAATACACTTATTCTCTTGGAGAGATTTACCAGTAATTGTTGTTGTTGCATAAAATCTACACTTTTATATAAACTTATTCTCTATGAGATATTTGCTAGTAATTTATGTTGTTACATAAAGTCTGCACTTTAGGTATAACCCTATTCTCTAGAAGAGATTTGCTAGTAATTGTTGTTGTTATATATAACACTGCAATCAATGGTACCTATACCTTGTAGCGGTATGGCAGCTTGCGTACCCTGACAACCCCTAGCGGGAGTTTTACTCCTGGTACATTCAACCAAGCTGGACAGGTCTGTGCGGGTAGGGGTCAGACAAAAGCTGGTACCCTGGTCCTCCAGGTTGGGGGTTTTAGTGCAGGGTCGACACCCCTGCCTATGTAAAAAATCTGAACAGTTACGGAAACAGCAACAAATGGAAAAACTTTGATGCGGGACGGACATCCGGAGTCTCAGGCTCGTATGACTGTCAATGGTGAAAGCCGAAAGGAAGCTACTGGCATGAAAACGGAAGCCCCGACCGCAATACACGAAACTAGAATTGGATTCTGGAACGTCAGAACCATGAATGAGGCAGGAAAGCTGAGGCAGATCACATTGAGATGAGGAACTGCAGGAAATAAGTGAGAGCAGATGGACTGGGACGGGGAGAATAAAAACAGCTACAAGAGAAACAGTACTTTACTCTGGTAGAGAGGATGGTCAGCACAATGAAGGCGTAGCCATTATCATGAAGAAAGGAATAGAAAGGCTGATAAGAACAAGACTGAGAGGGAGATTCACCAACACCACAATAATACAATGCTATGCACCAACATATGACAGCGATGAAGAGGTCAAGGACAACTTCTACGAACAGCTAGATGGATGTCCGCCGACCGAACAATTTGTTTCTGCCCTACAAGACGCCACCAGGCGTGATGGCTACTGATTGCTTTGACAGTCTGCGGCTAAGAATCAAAGAAGAAGATAGATATATAATACCTTCACTTAAGTATAGACTTGTTCTCTTCAACTGCTGTCATTTAAATTATATATGTTCTTGTCTCACTCTTACTGTTTCTCTAGAGCAATGCTTCTTAACCTTTCCAAAAGTCCCCCTCCCCCCCCCCCCCCCCCTTCCCTCCCCCATTACAGCATTTTATGAAGCCTCTCACCCATTTGAAGCATCTTAAGCAGCCTCGCATTCCATTATCTTCTAGCTCGCAAAATATTCCAGAAAGTATAAAGAGATACAAGTATGATTTGAGAAAATGTTATTTACAAAATATGACTAAGATTCGGTATCTCACTGATGTTGTCACTGTTCTACATTTACAAAAACATTTGAGTTCTGCGTATTATATCGTGTTTACGATGATTCGCCTTCTAAAATATCTTACATATCTCGTATCCCCAGAAAAAAAGGGGAGGGGATGTCTAGCACCACCAGGGGGTACATGCACCTCAGATAAGAAGCGCTTCTCTAGAGATTGTCATTATTATTAACTGGATTGTCATTATTCTTAACTGTTTTACCTTAATGATAAATGGCTACATTGTTACCCCCAAATTACAGCGCAAAATGGTCTGCTATCGTCGATCACGATGAAGAACGCTGCCTTATTTTTGATTTGCGTGACTCACATATCAGTGAATGTCCTGTCTTGTACCCGTGGAACATGGACCTGCAGGTAGGTGTCCCAGCCTGTAGAGGACCCATGGCCAGAATCGCTCCTATACGGAAAATTATGCATCACATCTGTAATAGACCAGAAGTGAACCTCACGATCACAGGAGAAGTGATCTCTACAATGTGTTCGGAATATAGGATTCTTCAAGTAGACAAGGTAATAATACAGTACTTTGATCGCCACTTCAATAGAGTGGCACGAAGATCAATAAACCGCATCACAAAAGAATCTGTTAAGGATTCCACTGCCTTTATTTCTGGGCATGCTGTTGAGAATAACGTCGCTAGCACACTTCCTGTTGACGACACTGTAGTATCAACTAGTCCTGGTCAAATTGCCAGTGCTGCTTTCATTTCTTTGAAGAAAAATCGCCATATTCGTACTAGGAGGATGAAGGATACAGCTACATCTCCAACACCAAAATCCCAAAGTGGTGAGCACGCTGCTGTGAAAACTTCAAAAGGCACTGCTAAAGTATCAGTCCGCCCTCCTGAAGTACCACTGTTAGATCCGAAACCAATAGCCACTCCACCCGTCACGACCGTGGAAACTCGTGTAATCCCTGTTGTGATAGATAGAATCACCAAGTCAAAACTGTTCAATATTCTCTCAAGTGGTGTAAAAGATCTCGGAGACAACAGCTTCTCTGAAAGCAGCGATGAGTCACCGGACGAGATGTATTGGAAAGTCGTATATAATTTTGTGGATGATGCAGGTAACACATTCCACGCGCGAACGTTCAAGGAACTAATAAAAGGGACAAAAGGTAAAAAAGATCCTAAAGGGGAACCAGGCGAGATTTAGCACTGTTGTCGCCGGTAGGTTTTCACTTTCGTTTATATCAAAGTTGTCAACGATAATAGTCATATTGACGTTTTCAACATTGTGTATATTTTATACTATCTTCGACTGTAGAGTGAATTTGAAGTATATCACAAGGGCAAAAGAATATGATACAAATGGAACAGTTGTGAACAGAATAATATCTGGTCTTTGGCACAACCAAAGTTGCTTTTGTATGTATTCATGGTTTATGTTTTTTTTTTAATTGGGCGTAGCTAATACGGCTTTGTCATGTGATTATTAATGGCGTATTGACACGGAGAAGACCACACGAATGGTCCCGCCAGTAGCACAGTTTTATTCTAAGTTGTGTTTATTTCTTTTGTTGCTTTAATAATGAATAATATCTGTTGTTTGATTACAATTTGCAGTTTTATGAAACAATAATTTTCAACATTAAAAGTTTGCAGACCTCGACTAGTACTGGTGTCGTGTTGTGGTGTAAACAATATCCTTCCATTATCATTACCCGTTTCGTCCATTTTGGAGCAAGGAGACGCCATTAAATCTGGCCCCCTTGTAGGAAGCCTACACCAAGGCGTTACTGTGCTCTTTTAGCCGTCATTATTGTAGCAATTTGTTTTAAATGTTGAGGTAGCCAGCACCATTCACGCCCTTCTTAGCTGCCTCTTACGAATTGCCTGACGGGGCGGTGATCCTTCTTTTTTAATCTCTTGAAAGACCCACAGGGAGGTTCACGGGGCTAACACAAAGACAAATGTAAGGTTCTAATGCTGATGACGCATTGTCGTAAGAGGTGACTAAGATGAGGTTGTTCAGGGGTTACCAACCTCATCGTGTATAACAAATTGCTACAGAAATATCCCCCCTGTAAGGGCACATGCAGTTTTGGGATCAGACTTTCTGCAGGGGGATCAGTTGGAACGTAGTCCGTGTCCCATAAGGGGCGAAAAAGGGGACAGCCATTCATCGTGGACAGTGGATGTATGGTGATTATCTGGTCCTCTTGCAGGAAGCCTGCACCAAGGCGTTAATGTGATCTTGTAGTGGTGATTTCTGATTGTGAAGGTAACAACAATGGCCATGCTCATCGAGGGAGCAAGAGCACTTCATAAAGAAAATGTGCACTCTTCAAATCGGCTACCATCTTGACAGCGAAAGTTGGCTGCAATAGATCTCCAAGTCTTCTCTCTCTTGTCTTGAAGGTACACTCTGAAAGACTATTTTTTCTGTACATCACTTAATGTTATCTTCCCACTTATAGCACCGCCTTACTCTCCCGCGTTTGCCTTCAGCTCTTCCTTCCACTAACGTTTTCAGCGAGGTGATGTCTTTTTGATATGACAACATTTTATCTGTCTGACTTTGAAATGTCATATTAAAAAACAACGAGTACATCAGAAAGCATTTACTAACAACATAGAAAAACATTTGAAAAAATCAGATGAATGAAAGGTCATATTTGTATGAACAACAAAGTTGAATGCCACGAGGCTCAGTACTATTGCTGACTCTTTGTGCCATAACTCGATCATAACGATTAGTGACCAAACATGTATTATTTTCAAAAGATAAGCAAATTCGGGGGTGGGGGGGGGGGGGGGGGTGGGGGGGGGGGGGGGGGGGGGGGGGGGCGTAAATTAATACACAGTACATATCAAAATAACAAAATAGGTATGTCAATAACCCTCACTCCCTAAGCTAGAGTAAGCGGCAAGATTGTCGCTGAACATGACAATACACTCCAGCATGAGAATGGAGATAGGGGCAGCTACTGCAGCCCTGAAGTGGATGTCTGAAACTACATTAACCAGGACAGTTATTGTGTTAAACCCTCAATCCATGCGTTGGAAGGTCCGAAAGGCATAGCTATGGCATCAATGGAGAACATATATAGGGCCTCAACCCTTCAGGTGCTGGTGTGTATCTGTTGTTCTGATCATGCAGAAATATACAGCAATGATAGAGCTGACAGACTAGCCTCGTGAGCATCCCTACTGGGGCCACTGGATATGGATAAGGGAGAGATTATAATTACAATTAACGAAAGCCTGTTAAATCAAAAATAACAATAGTTATTGTGTATCAGAATCGTCATCATTGCACTCCAGGTAAACCCAAAGGTGCTCAGTCTCCCTCAACAAATGTCGTAGGGTATGAATTCTAATTGTTCCTGTAGCGCGCTGGTTGTATACACAATGGATGCATCCTCTCGTATGTCCATCTCTGCTTTCTTATGTTTGATGCCAAATTCTATAAATCTTAGCCTTGTTGATTCATCGCTTGCAGTGTCTTTCTCTAGCAGGCAATAAGTAATTGCCTTTAGTATTCTCCCGTATCCATATCAAATATCCCCACTTTGAGTGCTCTCGAAGCTAGTCTATCAGTTCTCTCATAGCTGCATGTCCCTGCTGTAGATCCACACCAGTTCCTGAAAATTCGAGGCTTCGATGGATGACCACTTCCGGTCCATGATGTCAACAATAGTTATACCACTGTAGAATTGGGCCACCCCTGGAGCTGGTCCCCCAGAAGAAAGCCGGCACAAAGCATTCATGTTCTCTTGTAATCCGTGGTTTCTGTAGCAATGTGGTTTACATGAGGAGGTTGCCAGCCATATGCACAAACATATTAGTCGCCTCTTTTGACATGCTTGGGGGAGCAGGAGGCATATTCTTGCTTTGTCTCTTCGGAGATCCTGTGACATTCTAGCTCATTTGCTTTTTCGTAATTTCCTCTCATCGCCTATTATTTCGGCATATTTAACGCACATAATTTCGTGCCTATCCTCTTCTCATTATTCTTACCCTTTTTTCCCACTACCCTTGTTCACGTTTCACGCTTCGGCGCATGACAGGGCCAGACAATCGCCCATCCCTGAAAGATTAATTGAGTCACTAAACGTGATAATACCACATTGACTCTAGGTAAATGCGAGCTTAAAGTGTTTGTTCAAAATTGCGTAATCACTTCCGATCCGACAGTAGAATGGACATGTAATGCGGGTTTAATTGTATAGATCACGATTTGTCTAGATAGACAGTCGGATTGCGACAAGTCATGTGATACAAGAGATCGGCAGAGTCTGATAAACTAAGTAATCAGACTTCTGAATTACTTGGGATAGGTGATTATAGATAACCGCAATCTTGGAAGACATTTTGAAGAGTGAGCGGCAAGTGTTATATAAGTAAACTTTGACAACACTTTACGGAAATCAATTCCATATATGGAAAAGTGGCTGTTTAAATTCTCAAACGTATGAATCACGCAAGAAATTCCATAAGCACTACTCTATCATAACCTGTACTTTGAATGCCATTGGTTTGGCAATTCGAGTTGTCATATAAAATCGCCCTGATTGGGAGTTGCCAAGTTACTAGAAGACAACAAGAGTTCGTGGGTGAAGTCTGAAATATAATGTAGAACATTTCAGACGTACGGCACTGCATTTACCGAATTGTCAAGTAGACAGCTCGGACTAAAGCCAGGAAACAACAGAAGCAAAAATTCTAACTTTAAATAGGACCAGACTTAGTGGAACACGTCTGAAGACTACAGCAAGGAAACCCTACGTTATTTGTTCAGAAACCGGACTTATACAGGACTTACTCACAAAGTCGCAGAGTTAATAGAACTAACTACCTCGATGTGTGTTCTAGTCATCTATATCAAGTTGCCAAGACTATTTACCTGAGCAAGAAGTCTAAGATTTCTCAATTATTGAGGTGAGTTGTAAGATATTTCTTATACTTTGAATTTGACATGTTTATACTTGCTAGTGATGTTAAAGATTCAAACTAGGCTGGCAACTTCAGCACCTGAAAAAGATGCATTCATGAACCACCACAGCAAGCGCTGGTGATTGTTTCATGCTAGTTTTCACCGAAGAACCGAAAGCAGAGGTAACCCCAGACTCTGAATGGAGCAGGGAATGAGTAATGATTACATCAACCTGTGCATGGTTGTATGTTATCATTTTGTGAATGTATCTAAACTTAATATGTTCCTTCAGGCACAAGCCACTGCCGCCGTCCGGTCACAAATTTTTCATTAAATTAACTGACATACTGGTGATTTTTCATCACATGTCCTGATTGATAAGATATAGTTTCAGGGAGAGTAAAAAATCTGAGAAAACCAACGGGAAAGGCGCGTGATTAAGACCAGGATAGCAAAGACTTAGCAGCTGAATTTGTTCTTTTATTCCCTCTAAATTTGGTGGTATCAGCACGAGGCGACCCGACTATTTGTGGTACGACCCGAAGAGATCATTTGCTTTACTACCATTGTGTGGCTCAAAGCTTGTAATTGACAATTTAAACTTACCTTCCACGGGTTGTGAAGATTCTTGCCTTGACCAGGAGCGGTTACTTCCTGACTGATCTGGAAACGTGCCCTCACCACAAATCACCAGTTCTTACTTATTTACAGGTGTTAAAGTAATTGATCATTAAATTTGTATTTGTTGTTTTTTACAAATTCATAGTTGAATTAATTATTATAAAGAAAACCGCACACGTGTGAATGAGTATTCTAATATATATAGTTATATCTACATTTAAAGAGCCAATACGAGCAATAATCATAATAATAAGCATAGGAATTTTACTGTTAATTCAGTTGGGGGCTTGAACGACTAATATTAATTATATCTCTCCACAAAAGGCGGCGGGAAAGATAAAGAGTTAACGTGCTCAGACCCATTCAGCATTGTTCTCGATTTCTTAAATATCTTGTGGATACTCCCTCGAGGTAGAAGCATCATCATCCTTCTATCTGCATCTCTGCCAAGAGTAATCTTGTGCGAAGGTAGACACCTTTGAAGACCCACATTAGCTACTCTAGGTTTTGGCCACTGTTGGACCACTACTGCAGAGAAAAGGGGAGGCAACCCGTGACAGATGTAGCGTGATGAAAACAATGCCTTACCATTTACTGTATAAGGAAAATATCGTCCAATCAAATCATCGCACGCTCTTGTGCGTGTTGCGAACGATTTGCAAATGGCGTAATGGCAGAAGGAATTTTTGTGTTAACGGTACCATGGATTTACGTGAATTGCAAACGAGTGGAGTGAAGGAAAGAAGGCCTTTTACCATCTGTATGCCGTGCAGCTCTACCTTACCAAACTGAGTCTGTTCTGTTTTTTGCATCTATTCTAGAGGGTTTGTAAATTTATGAATAAATCATTTGTTTTATTGCAGATTATTATAATAGAAATATGTATCAGGATCAGACCAGAGGACTGAACTGAAATTAAGTTGTGGATGTATAAAGGAATTCGATGCATACCAACGTTTATCATGAAAGTCATTAGGAGTGGTCAATTGAAAGTTATTATACTGGAATAATGGACTTGGCACTCCAGAATGTGAACGGCGAAGGTAACATCATGATTATGTATAAAATGTATTAGATTTTATTCATGTATTATTTTAGAATGTTTATGCAGATAGACACCTGTCTTGTCTCGCTATCCTAATCAGAACAGATCCAAGTATCATTCATATACGTGCTCACATCTGAACACTTTCATTCATGGACATGTAGGCTTGTGGGACCTATCACCAAAGGCTAGCCACTTGTCACATATTGTCTCCAGGTTCATTCGTGTCATACTCCAGCCAGAGGTCTAGAATCGTTGATCAATAGTGCCATCCTGGACCAACGCAGGAGTATCATATATTGCTATCTATATTCAAGTACTCTGCCCCTTCAGTGCTTGGTGGCCTGGTACAAGACCTGCAAACATTGCTGCTGTGTAGTATTACTAAAGGGCATTTACAGATTTAATGATAAGTATTCCAATGTGAAAAATTCAAGCAGCCATTATGAGTGGTCACAGAGAATTAACTAATTGTGTTATGATGAACAAACCGTTCTAGGATAATAAGCAAGACAAGGGACGTTTTAGTTGTAAAGATAAAGTTGATGAACATTATGTTCAAATTGCAAGATTCCAGAAAAGAACTTTTGTTTAGTTAATGATTGAACTCAACTGATTGTGTAATTAACCTTTTATTCATTCTATTTCATCATTTTCATCATTCATAATTTGCTGTCGTAATTTTTATCTGAGAGGGTTCTGATGGATATTGGTCCCTTTAGAGTGTAGAGTGATATTGAAGGCTCTGTGAGAATAAGGATTTAGGAGAATGGGGTAGTAGATTCACAAGCGCGGGGAAGAGCAAGGACAGTCTCTTATTACGACAATATCTGTTTCTCACAGACTATTCCTATCTCTCTTCTGAACAAACAATTGTTTGTCAGTTCCAGTCGCTCAGGCGCACTCACCGATTTGGTGATTCTGTCACACAACGTACATGAATACAGCCTACACAGATGGGAAATGTTTGGAGTTTTGGGCCAGCCGACAACCAATATAAATAAAGTTTAATACCTTTATTATCCTAAATCAGTCACAAATAATTATACATTTACAGTCAAAAATCAAAGGTTACAGAATACAAATATGACAAGGGAAGAGGGGGGTTTGAGGAGAAATATCCCATCCACCGTTTCCCGTTTGTATTTACTAACAGACAAGACCCGGTCCAAAAGACAAGAAAGGGGGGGGGGGGGGGGGGGGGCTCAGAGATAGGCAATTTAACCAACTGGTAAATTTATTACTCTGAGGCAAGGGGTTACAGTAAAGGGGGGTAGAGGAAAAGCTAGGGTTCTCAAATGTCTCCCTTTAATCAACAAATTTTACGGGAGGGGGTAATGAACACAGTTACACAATCCCGCTAGGAGAAGTCCCGTACAAGGAATATAATGCACCTTAATACTAGGTCGAACTAATTAAAAGGGTAAAGAAAAGATTAAATCTCCTTTCATTAAAAAAAAACACACTAGGGCTGGCCATCCCACAGACACACACGCAGACTTACCAAAATGGTGAATTCTGGCACTCTATGAATTATTTACCACAGCAGCTAATACCGTGGAATAATGGACTGGTCTTCTTATTTCTTCCGTGTCAGGCCCCAGATTTAACGAGGTAACAAATAGTCTCAAAAAAATCGCCAGACGGTGAAGCGTAAAGGCTACTGTTGGTTTAGATAAAGTTCCTAATGAATGGCACAGGCACTTGGCTAGGCGTGAGGTATGGTGTGGTTCCTAAAATTGGCACAGCTGGTGGAGATAACTTTCTTTTTCCGTACTGTCACAAGTTAAACACACTGAGGTAAGTTCTTCTTCGGGGGTGGGTAAAATCCACTGAATATACTTAACAGACAGCGTTCAGGTAGATCTATGTTCTTCCTCACAAATAGGGCAGTGAATAAAATATGTTCTGCTTCCAGTTTACTTTAAGGACTATATGAACTAGTATTTTAAAAGTGTTTCTTGGGTGGCTTTATTCTCAGTTAAATTCAGAGGAGCGGGGCCCATTACAGGTCGCCACAAGTTTAGCTTTAAAAAAGTTCATATGTTACTGGAGTTATCGAATTGAGTTGGCAGAACTCTGTATATAATTAATAATTGCTGGGATGCAGGTTGAATGATCGTTCTGAATGAAAGATAATCAAAACAAGAAATGCATTACAAATCATATTATAATCTGACACGCGATAAATTACAGTTAGCCTATTTATTTTATTAGCGTCGTCAATTTAACAAATCAGGAAAACTCCCCGTGAGTTAAAAATAATTAAAAGCACATCTATCTATACAGAACTAAACTGTATTTACTAGTTATAATTCCCTTGAACGTCTGCAAAATTAATTTACGCGTCAATTGTATTAGGAAATACTTTTAGAAGTAACATTTAGTTTGCACTAGAACTTTGAAAATGGGTTTATTTAATAAGGTTAAATTTACACCACAATCCAGTGAAATAAAATGAAATAACTAGACCACTGATCACTCGAAGCTAATGTATAAATTACCGTCTGCGCAGAAAGAATACACTCCAATAGTCAACAAAGGTAGATGAAATCTAGCAGGAATCCGACTAGGCTATATGCTAGTGAAACTAGGATTCTGTCAGAACGAACGATAAAATGCAGTTTTCGGAGTTCTTTATTTATACTATCTCGAATGTAACTTAAATGGGACGTGTTGGATTTTCACACCTTTCTTGAAGTATAGCAAAATCCGAGGTACAACGCCGTTGTGTTAACCGCTGTCCTCCGTTTTCCCCGGTCTACCGATCTTCTTCGTCTCAGGCTGCTCGCATGAGGGTGCGAAAATTTCTCGAGAAACTAACTACGTTAGCTGAGAGTTCCCTGATTTCTTTAGATCGTATACCGCTCCACGTTGAATTCTGAAGATCAGCCTGTCTTTGATGGTACCGCTGTTCTGAGAAGCTTTGGCAACTCCCACCAGGCGGGGCGACAGCCAGGTAAGAAAATGAACTGCTGTTAATTGCTCTAGAAACAGGAGTGAGTCTCTGGCCACGTCCTCTTTTGGGCCGGCGTTAAGGAAAAGATTGCTATAAATCGTTCTCAGAGATGGTCGTGGGCGTGATTTAACCTCCCATCAAAAGCCATGCGATCTCAAAAGTTCACAGAAGATAGCAGGCTACATATTAATGATCCAGCGTGTAAAATTCTCGTGGAAATGCTGCATGCGGGTTAAAGTTACAATAGATGATCAGGGGTTCTAAAGTTATGAGAGGCCAATATTCTGTTATAATCCATCGAGTCAGGGAAATTCATTTGTCATACTTAGACGTACGTCACAATCGTCCCCACTTTTGAGACATGGAAACTCGTTTTCATGTTTCATTTATGACAATGAAGCTGCCCTGATCGGTAGCTTTTGGATGATTGGCATCGTCGATTTTCTCCTCTTCCTCCGTGGTCCAGTTTCTACTCAAGAAGTCAGCTCCGACATTCTGTTTTCCTGGAATATATTCTACTTTGAAGGAATAAACACTCAATAGCAAGGCCCAACGCATTATCCTTGCGTTGAATTCCTTATTGGCACCCAGGAAAGCTAATGGAGCATGGTCTGTTTGCACCGTGAAAGAAGTACCATACAGAAACTCATGATGGCGTCTGATGCCATGAATCAGAGCGAGACATTCTCTTTCAACGACACTGTAGTTGCGTTCCGCTTTGTTCAGTTTCCGACTGCCGTAAGCTACTGGGAATAGCATGTTCGGGTCACTGTCCTCGGCTTGCAGCAATGTTGACCCGATGCCGTGACCTGATGCGTCAACTCTCAGTACGAAAGGTTTCTTAAGGTCAGGTAACCTTAGGATGGGGTATGCCGACAACTGTCCTTTCAAAGTGCTGTATGCATGTTCGCACTTTTGATTCCACATGACCTTATCAGGACAACCTTTCTTGGTGAGGTCAGTCAGAGGTGCTGTCAGTCCGTTGAAGTTCTGGATGTATTTCTGATAGTAAGCACATAGTGATAAGAATGACCTGATGTCTTTCTTTGTTCGGGGTCTTTTTGCTGCCACTATTTTCTCCACGTTCTTCTTAATAGGCCAACTACATCCGTGAGAAATAGTATGCCCCAGGAAGTCTAACTGTTCAAACCCGATGAGACATTTGCTAGGTCTGGCTGTGAGACCCGTTTCCTGTAGTCTCCTGAGGAGCATAGCAACCGTAGCAATATGTTCTTCGTAGGTTTCCGATGCAATTAATATGTCATCCATGAAATTATGGATATGGGGACTTTGCAAAGGTTCTAGAAGCTTCCTCATCATCCTGGTGAACACTCCTGGTGCGTTATGCAATCCGAACGGCATCACATTAAATGTGTAATGTCCTTCACTAGTGCTGAAAGCTAACAAAGGTTTAATTTCCTCCTTGACTGGTATCTGATAATAACCTTTACTGAGGTCAATCTTGGAGAAAATCTTTGCTTTGCTGAGCTTGGTGAACAACTCAGAAACAGTTTGGAGAGGTTCGGGCTGGAATTCCGTTACAGCGTTTAGCAGCCGGTAATCTATACACAGCCGAACTTCCTTATTGGGCTTCTGCAACAGCACTACACTGGAACTGTAAGGAGATGTAGACTCACTGATAATTCCTGCTTGACGCAGCTTGTCTATTTCTCCGCGAAGTGCATCAGCTTTGGCGTACGGAATGGGGTATACTCTGGTTCGAACAGGGTCTCGTTTGTTAATTTCATGTCAAATTCGATGAGATTTGTTCGACCAGGTACATCCGTTAAGACTGCACTGTACTGCTGTAGTAGCGCCCTGGTTTCTGTTTGTTGTTCTGGTGAGAGATTGTCGCCGAACTTGACATCTTTAAAGGATTCTGTGGGTTGCAATGGGTACTCCATGCAACCATCATCATCTTCCTCGTCTTCCGTTGCTATGGCGACAGCCAGGAGATGCTCGGAGGATGGCACTGGTCTTTCCAGATATTTCTTGAGCAGATTTATGTGGAAGACCTTCTCCTTTCCTTTAATGGAGATCTTGTAATTAGTACGTGAGATCTTTTTAAGGACGGTAAACGGCCCTTGCCATCCGATGCGAAGTTTATTGCTTCCGGTTGGAAGTAGCAACAAAACTTTCTCCCCTGGTTGTAGTTCTCTCTCTTTTGCAGCTTTGTTGTATCTTTTAGCATGTTTAGCGCGGGCTTTTGTAAGGTTGGTAGTAGCTAGATCCCATCCTAGCTTTAGCCTTTCCTTGAGCTCAGATACATACTTGCTTGCAGAGACGACTGTCTCGTCAGCCTTTTGGTCTGTCAGGGACCGAAGTAAGGCTTCTAGTGGCCCCTTAATAGGTCTGCCAAATAAAAGTGTAGCTGGCGCGAATCCCGTAGACGCTTGGGGTACCTCTCGGTAGGCGAATAAGGCAGCCGATATATATAGGTCCCAGTCTTCCGGTTTCTCCTGACCCAGCTTACGTAACATGGTGGTGAGGGTGCCATTAAAACGTTCCACGAGCCCATTTCCGGCCGGATGGTAGGGACTTGTGTGGATATGTTTGGCCCTCAAGATCTTAAAGATCTCCTCCATTAACAGGCTACGGAATTGGGATCCATTGTCCGTCAAAACTTGTTGAGGGAATCCCAACCGTGTAAAGATTTGCACGAGGGCTTCTGCGACATGCTTGGAATTTATGCATGGTAGCGGTACAGCTTCGGCCCACATTGTGCAAGTGTCGACTAAGGTCAGGATGAACCTGTGCCTTCTTTTGGTCCTTTCCAGGGGTCCAATGATGTCGACAGCAACCCGTTCAAATGGAGTACCTACTATTGGCATTTGCCCCATGGGTACTGGGGGGTGTCAAGTGCTTGGGTGCTACCCGTTGGCACTGGGCGCAGGATTTCACATACCTGATAATGTCAGAGTTCATTCCTGGCCACCAATAGTGGGTTTTTTTTTTCGCTGAATAGTGGCGTTTTGTCCCATATGTCCGCTAAAGGGAAGAGAGTGCCCCATTTCTAAGATCTGGCTTCTGTACTGCGTCGGTACTAGGAGCTGGTTATTCCCCGTGTCCGGGTTGCCCGTTCTACGATACAATATGCCGTCCTTAGAAAAGATGTCTCCGTTGTGTCTGGGGTCCTTAGCCATGGGCAGTTTTCTAAAGCAGGGCTCCAGAGTAGGGTCCTTTTGTTGCGCCTCCTTCAGTTCATTCGGCAACAAATTTGGCGCAGGCTCCTTCTCCTTCTTGGCTTGCCCTCTTGTGGTTACCGCTGCCACAATCGGCTCCTTTGGTCTCCCAATAAACACATATCTACATCCCAGGATAACTGGGTAGATCGGATCATCCATTATGGCCGCTTTAATAACACCTCTGACAAAGTCAGAGTGTATTTCTACCAGTGCGATAGGCAGCGTCCTGGGCGCATCACTCTTAAAAACTCCACTAAGTTTGACGGTTTCCTCTGTCTCCTGACCTGGTTTGACTAGGTGTCTAGCAACAATACAACTAAAACTTAATCCAGTGTCAAAGAGACAAGTGGTTGAGGTACCATTCAAAATTACAGTTCCTCGAGTTGAGGGTCGGTCCCCCTCAGGTTGAGAATCACTGACATTGACTCTACCTTTCGAGGCTGTATGCAAACATCCAACGCGGTTAGGCCCGGTCTGCTTGCCCTGATCAGACGTTCCTGCTGTAGGTGTCTTTCCTTTTCCTTGACCTAGGTGGCCGCGCTGCCACGTAGGCTTGGTGGTTTGATCAGAAGTATTATTTTGGGGATATCGGGTTTTGTAGAATTTCGATTTTTCCTGGGGAGGTCTCTGGTTATTACTTTCTCGTTGGTTATAATGTTGAGAAGGATTGGAAGAATAGGATGACTGCTCTAGATTTTGTTTTCGAGATGGCTCATCTGTGGGTTTACGTTTTGTGCTGGGAAGTTCGGCCATTGCATTGGTATAGCGTTCTGCCTTATTGAGTATGTCCTCAAGCCTGACTGCGCCCTGTTCAGCCAAAAATCTACGGGTTTCGTTTGACAAAGTTGACTTTATCTGTTCCACAAGAACAAGTTCAAGTAGTCCCTCATATGTAAGAGGTAGGTCAGATAATTCAATGCACTTTGTCAAATAGCCCGTGAGACGTGAAGAGAACTGCGGGAATGTTTCCGTGCTCTCTTTCCGGCTGTTTCTGAACATTTGCAGAAATTTTCGGGCGGTCATCTCAAACCGCTCTAGCAAGGCCTTTTTCAGCATGTCGTAATCATGTTGGTTGGTTCCCAGCTTTGTATATACGTCATAAGCAGTACTTTTCAGTGACGTTGAGAGTTTAAGTGCCCAGCGGGAACTCTCCAACCCATACAGATTTGCGAGCCTCTCGAATTTTTCTAGATAGCTGTCAATTTTCTCATTGGGACTAGGAAAAGACTCTAAAGCAAAAGACATCGCAGTTAATTGGGCAGACTGAGTGCTGGAGAGATCCATTGACTGCGACTGGGGCAAAGACGGCTCTCCGTTATTCGAAGTAGAGGCGCCCCGACTCTCTAAAGCCTTAAGCGCCAATTCATGCTGTCTTTCCTTGTCTCTCTCTTCGCGTTGTCTCTCCTTCTCTCTTTCCCTGCGGGCGTCCATCTCTGCCTCAATTTTCTTCTGCTCCAATTGACGATCGTCCGCTTCTTTCTTCCTAGCTTCTGCCCTCTCTTCCGCTTCTTTCTTCTCTGCTCTATCATGCGCTTCTTTCCTCTCTGCTCTCTCTTGCTCCGCGTCATACCTTTCAAGTTCTTTGTTGACAAACAGGTTCGCGGCTTCTCCTTCTAATCCTGAGTCCTTCGCCTCCTGTCTCAAAATGGATCTTATCCTAATTCTCTCTGCCATACCAAAGAACTGGATGCTTCTAAGACTAGAGAATAGTAAGATGGAACAAGAAGGGGAAAAAACTCAAACTCGCTACGAGAAAAAAAAACTTAAAGTATAAATTTACTTGTGTTACCTCCTACTTGAAATGTGCAAACTTATCGCTGCTATTATTGTCACTTAAGACTCTTAACGCAAGCGACTATGCCACTAAAAATGGTAAGTTACACTAGAAAAGAATCTACTCTTACTAACAGTAGAGAAAAATTTATATTAAAACAATTTAAAAAAAAAAAATTTTTTTTTTCTTTTAAAATGTTAATTCTCTAACAACAAACTCCGTCCCTGAAGACAATTTTGAGATGAGACGTAGTTAACTTAATTTTTAAAAATCAGAACAATCCGTCTTTAGCTTAGCTCAACTCAAACGCTTCAAAACCTTTAGTGATTGTAAAACAATCACGCAGTCCCAGCAATTATATAACCAAAAAATTTCAATTCCCTCTGCCAGAGAATACAAAGGTGACAAATCTTTTATTATCACTAACTGCCTGCTCCTGTGGAAAAAACAAACCTGCCTTAATTATTGTGTGGTCGGCCCAAATACTGAACGGCTTGGTCTAGGGGAAGTAATTACTTTTTAAAGATTATACCCTACTTCACAAAGACAATCAACCACACTCTATTTTAACTAGGTTCAGAATCTCGAACGAGCTAACCATATATTGTCGTAATTTTTATCTGAGAGGGTTCTGATGGATATTGGTCCCTTTAGAGTGTAGAGTGATATTGAAGGCTCTGTGAGAATAAGGATTTAGGAGAATGGGGTAGTAGATTCACAAGCGCGGGGAAGAGCAAGGACAGTCTCTTATTACGACAATATCTGTTTCTCACAGACTATTCCTATCTCTCTTCTGAACAAACAATTGTTTGTCAGTTCCAGTCGCTCAGGCGCACTCACCGATTTGGTGATTCTGTCGCACAACGTACATGAATACAGCCTACACAGATGGGAAATGTTTGGAGTTTTGGGCCAGCCGACAACCAATACAAATAAAGTTTAATACCTTTATTATCCTAAATCAGCCACAAATAATTATACATTTACAGTCAAAAATCAAAGGTTACAGAATACAAATATGACAAGGGAAGAGGGGGGTTTGAGGAGAAATATCCCATCCACTGTTTCCCGTTTGTATTTACTAACAGACAAGACCCGGTCCAAAAGACAAGCAATTTAACCAACTGGGGGGGTGGGGGGGGGGGGTGATCAGAGATAGGCAATTTAACCAACTGGTAAATTTATTACTCTGAGGCAAGGGGTTACAGTAAAGGGGGTAGAGGAAAAGCTAGGGTTCTCAAATGTCTCCCTTTAATCAACAAATTTTACGGGAGGGGGGAATGAACACAGTTACACAATCCCGCTAGGAGAAGTACACAATCCCCCGTATAAGGAATATAATGCACCTTAATACTAGGTCGAACTAATTAAAAGGGTAAAGAAAAGATTAAATCTCCTTTCATTAAAAAAAAAACACACTAGGGCTGGCCATCCCACAGACACACACGCAGACTTACCAAAATGGTGAATTCTGGCACTCTAGGAATTATTTACCACAGCAGCTAATACCGTGGAATAATGGACTGGTCTTCTTATTTCTTCCGTGTCAGGCCCCAGATTTAACGAGGTAACAAATAGTCTCAAAAAATCGCCAGACGGTGAAGCGTAAAGGCTACTGTTGGTTTAGATAAAGTTCCTAATGAATGGCACAGGCACTTGGCTAGGCGTGAGGTATGGTGTGGTTCCTAAAATTGGCACAGCTGGTGGAGATAACTTTCTTTTTCCGTACTGTCACAAGTTAAACACACTGAGGTAAGTTCTTCTTCGGGGGTGGGTAAAATCCACTGAATATACTTGACAGACAGCGTTCAGGTAGATCTATGTTCTTCCTCACAAATAGGGCAGTGAATAAAATATGTTCTGCTTCCAGTTTACTTTAAGGACTATATGAACTAGTATTTTAAAAGTGTTTCTTGGGTGGCTTTATTCTCAGTTAAATTCAGAGGAGCGGGGCCCATTACAGGTCGCCACAAGTTTAGCTTTAAAAAAGTTCATATGTTACTGGAGTTATCGAATTGAGTTGGCAGAACTCTGTATATAATTAATAATTGCTGGGATGCAGGTTGAATGATCGTTCTGAATGAAAGATAATCAAAACAAGAAATGCATTACAAATCATATTATAATCTGACACGCGATAAATTACAGTTAGCCTATTTACTTTATTAGCGTCGTCAATTTAACAAATCAGGAAAACTCCCCGTGAGTTAAAAATAATTAAAAGCACATCTGTCTATACAGAACTAAACTGTATTTACTAGTTATAATTCCCTTTAACGTCTGCAAAATTAATTTACGCGTCAATTGTATTAGGAAATACTTTTAGAAGTAACATTTAGTTTGCACTAGAACTTTGAAAATGGGTTTATTTAATAAGGTTAAATTTACACCACAATCCAGTGAAATAAAATGAAATAACTAGACCACTGATCACTCGAAGCTAATGTATAAATTACCGTCTGCGCAGAAAGAATACACTCCAATAGTCAACAAAGGTAGATGAAATCTAGCAGGAATCCGACTAGGCTATATGCTAGTGAAACTAGGATTCTGTCAGAACGAAGGATAAAATGCAGTTTTCGGAGTTCTTTATTTATACTATCTCGAATGTAACTTAAATGGGACGTGTTGGATTTTCACACCTTTCTTGAAGTATAGCAAAATCCGAGGTACAACGCCGTTGTGTTAACCGCTGTGTTTCCTCCGTTTTCCCCGGTCTACCGATCTTCTTCGTCTCAGGCTGCTCGCATGAGGGTGCGAAAATTTCTCGAGAAACTAACTACGTTAGCTGAGAGTTCCCTGATTTCTTTAGATCGTATACCGCTCCACGTTGAATTCTGAAGATCAGCCTGTCTTTGATGGTACCGCTGTTCTGAGAAGCTTTGGCAACTCCCACCAGGCGGGGCGACAGCCAGGTAAGAAAATGAACTGCTGTTAATTGCTCTAGAAACAGGAGTGAGTCTCTGGCCACGTCCTCTTTTGGGCCGGCATTAAGGAAAAGATTGCTATAAATCGTTCTCAAAGATGGTCGTGGGCGTGATTTAACCTCCCATCAAAAGCCATGCGATCTCAAAAGTTCACAGAAGATAGCAGGCTATATATTAATGATCCAGCATGTAAAATTCTCGTGGAAATGCTGCATGCGGGTTAAAGTTACAATAGATGATCAGGGGTTCTAAAGTTATGAGAGGCCAATATTCTGTTATAATCCATCGAGTCAGGGAAATTCATTTGTCATACTTAGACGTACGTCACATTTGCACAAGAAGAAAAACAAAAGATAGATGTACATAATAAATGATTCAGTAATTGTATTTTTCTGACTTGTGAAATATGTATTGTTACATTTTGAGTTTTACTGAATTGTTGATTATCTTAGGTTAGTTACTAGCGAAGGTGGCATCTTAGGCTCTAACTTTAATCTGATTGCTATTTGAAGTAAAGACCTTCACAGTGTGATGAGATCAGTGATACAATTGATCAAAATTTCATTAATATTTAACTAAAGAGTTAAAAAGCAGTAAAAACTATTACAAGCCCGTGTTTGTTGCCCGACATCATCACCGATGCCTGGTGGCGAGCTGTATGTTAAAAAGTGTTCGCGCTAAGAAAAATGAAAAGCCTATCCCAAAACCCGCCCGCGTTTTCGTCACTCCGTCTTGAAAATTTGTAATCGACATGAAACAGTTTGCGTGCGGTATACTGGTTTCGCTTGGAAGAGCGATAGAAAGGGGGAGAACAGAGAGTGAGAGAAGAATAAAACAAATGCTTTTTTATGAATCTAAAAATAAACTAATGCATTGTATTGTATCCAAGTCGCTTAGTAACCGAGGTTTGAATGCTATTGCGGAGAAATCTTTACTGTGTATTACCCGCCACTGCGTTAGGCTAGATAATGTAACTACGATTCAAATAACCATTGGGAGAAGGGGAAGTGGGGTAGAACGATACTGAAAGTGAAAACGTAGAATGATAGAATTAATATTATTACAATATATCAAATCCTCCATAGTCCTCACAAGAACTTAGATGAATCTTGAAGATAGAGTTTATTAATATTATGGTTCAGAAAAAGAAAACCAAAAATGCGTAGAAAAAGACAAAAATGTTAACGACACTAAAGACTGACATAAAACTTATATAAACAGATAGAGCTTAGTCTTCTGGTCAATAATATGTTTTAATATCAAAATTCGCTCAATAAATAACTAAGATATTGTAGAAATACTATATATTCTAGTACAGTGTGACAAACGGACGATCGTCCTTGCTTATTTTATTGGTAACATTTGGGGACGCAATTTTGAAAAAGAGGCATAGAAGTGATTCAATTTGATTGGTTAACACTAGGAGGAAGGGAGAGGCAGAATTGGTAGCCCAAAACTAAACATATTTTTGCATTGGCATAGCTAAGGCAGACTGACCAATGGACTACGAGACACATAGTATGTTTGGGGTTTTGTTTTTGAAAACTAAATTCAAAATTTGGTAGTCGCCTGATTTCATTGGCCAGCCCAAATTGATATTAGCAAAAGCTTACAAGGCTCTTGGCCATTTGAATAGAAATTTTCTGTACTAAAGTACGATGAGAACAGAAGTGTTGATTGTAAAATAAATACGAATCTAACAGTCTGGACAGAGGCAGAGAAACTTATGCCATATTTGCCAGTCATCGTTACTTGTGTTATATTTCATTGAATTTGTGGTAAGAATGATTTATTTATTAATATGCATTATTAAAACTGCAAAAAGCTAGATACTGCTATTGGGAAAAGTGAAGGACATGCCGGGAGCAAAAATTATTGAGTCCTCATATTGAATTGTGTTTGAATGTTGCATATTGTTATTATTATCATTATTAGATCAGAATATGTTAGCAAGCCTCTGTGTTCCATGAACACTCATCAACATGCCTAGAACGTTTATAGTTAGGAAAAGAAGAGAAAATCATACAGAAGGAGATTTATTGTATTGAAGAAAACTATGTAAAATTACAGTGGCGTATCCGCCATATGGACCTGAGGTGTGGTCACAGTAAGGTGAAGTCATATGAGTTAGGGGCTGGTGCACTTGTATGCACACGAGGCTGACCCTATCCCATCATTTATAAATAGTTAATGGGAGTCTAAATCAGATATGAAAAGGCCAGGGTGTCTTTTTATTGCAGGGTTTTATTTCCTTTTACCAGCCGGTGACAGGAAACCTGATGAATATATTTGAAGACAGAAAGTCTCCAGTGAAATTGTATACTGTCTGCAGTTAGCCAGAAGGAGCTTCTGTGAGCTGCCATATTCTATGCAGAGCAGTGTTGGGCGTTTGTATCTTCATAAAGTGGGAGTTTTACTCCTGGTAGGTTCAACCAAGCTGGACTGGTCTGTGTGGGTAGGGGTCAGACAAAAGCTGGTACCCTGGTCCTCCAGGTTGGGGGTTTTAGCATAGGGCTGACACCCCTGTCTATGAAAAAAAAATAATGAAGTTACGGAAACAACATCAAATGAACAAACTTTGCTGCGGGATGGACATTCGGAGTCTGTGGCTCGTATGACTGTCAGTGGTGAAAGCCGAAAGGAAGCCACTGACATGAAAACGGATGTCCTGACCGCAAAACAGGATACAAGAATAGGATTTTGGAATGTCAGGACAATGTACGAGACAGGTAAACTAAGACAGGTCACGGCAGAGATGAGAAACTATAGGTTACACATCCTGGGGATAAGCGAGAGCAGATGGACAGGGGCAGGAAAAGTTAAAACAGCAACAGGAGAAACAGTACTTTACTCTGGAAGAGAGGATGGACAGCACAGTGAAGGCGTAGCCATTATTCTACAGAAAGGGATAGAAAGGACATTACTGGAATGGAAACCCATCAACAACAGACTGATACGATTGAGATTGAGAGGGAGATTCACCAACACTACAATAATACAATGCTACGCACCAACGAATGATAGCGATGAGGAGGTCAAGGATGAATTCTATCAACAACTGCAGAAAGAAATGGAAGACACACCTAGATATGATCTTGTTATAGTAATGGGAGACCTCAATGCGAAAGTTGGTACACACAATACATATAATGAAAGAACAATGGGGAAATGCGGCAGCGGAATAGCAAACGAAAATGGGGATAAGCTAATAAGTTTCTGTAGCATTAACAACCTGGTCATTGGAGGAACACTTTTCCCACATAAGGAAATTCACAAGTTAACATGGGAATCACCAAATGGTCGGGACAGAAACCAGATAGACCACATCATGGTTAACGGTAGATGGAGACATGCATTACAAGATGTGAAGGTAAGAAGAGGTGCAGATGTGGGAAGCGATCACCATTTAGTAGTTGCAAAACTGAAAGTGAAACTAAGAAGGGCTGGACCAACTGTAACTACACAGAAAAGGTTTGACATCAGCAAATTGAAGGACCCCCTTACCAGAAAAGCTTTTGCGGCCGACATTAAGAAACGATATCAATTTTCCAAAAGCCAGGAAAAGACATTGACTGATGATATAGACCAGAATTTTAACACCATTTCAACAATATATAAGGAAAGTAGCAAATCATGCTTAGGATTCCAGGAAAGGAAGAAGCAAGACTAGATAACACCAGAAACACTAAACACCATAAAGATGAGAAAGGAAATGAAAAGAAAGAAAACAGAAGCGAAGTCCCCCAGGTTAAAGCAACTATATAGCGAACAGTACATTCAACTGGACAGGGAAGTTAAACGCCAAACCCGAGCCAACAAAAATAATTTCCTAGACGATCTTGCAAAACAGGCAGAAGAGGCAGCACTGAGAAATGAACAAAGCACAGTATACAAAATAACTAAATTCATCAGCGGAAAACAAGGTGCAAACAATATTACATTAGTAAGAGATAAGCAAGGAAATCTCACCAAGACAGCAGAGGGACAGGAAACAAGATGGGCAGAGCACTTCAGAGAAACTCTGAACAAGGAAATACCAGAGACACAATTGAATGTTCCTGAGGCTGAAAACGATCTAGATGTAAATACAGACATTCCACGAAAAGAAGAAATCATCACAGCAATCAAAGGGTTAAAGAACGGTAAAGCTCCGGGCCATGATAACTTAAATGCAGAGCTATTTAAGACAGACCCTGAGCTAGCAGCAGAACTATTAGAACCACTATTTGCACAAGTGTGGAAAACGGGGACAACACCATCAGAGTGGAACAAAGGAATAATTGTCAAATTGCCCAAGAAGGGAGATCTTTCAGACTGCAATAATTGGAGAGGAATCACTCTTCTCTCAGTTCCCAGCAAAATACTAGGCAGGATAATTATACAGAGAATTTCAAAGGCAGTAGACTACAAACTGAGGAAAGAACAAGCAGGATTTAGAAAGAACAGAAGATGTGTAGACCATATATTCGCTCTCAGGAACATTATAGAGCAGTGCTCAGAATGGCAAAGACAGCTTTACATAAATTTTGTTTATTTTGAAAAGGCTTTTGACAGCATACATAGGGACAGTTTATGGAAAATACTGAGGGCTTATGGAATTCCAAGCTGCATAGTGTCAATCATAAAAAGCCTCTATGCCAACTTTACGTGTAGTGTTGGGCAGAGCAACCTAACCTTCGAGGTGAAGACAGGAGTACGACAGGGATGCCCCTTATCAACCACTCTATTTTTAACAGTCATAGACTGGGTGATGCGCCAGACAACAGAGGGCAGTCCAAGAGGAATAAGATGGACTACATTTTCAACATTGGAAGATCTGGAATATGCAGATGACATTGCACTGCTGGCACATTCACATCAACACATCCAGGAAAAAACGGATAGACTTAATAAATTTAGCCAGCAGGTGGGCTTGAACATCAATTTAAAGAAGTCTGAGGTCATGACGCTCAATGTGAGCAACCCTGAGCCCATATCAGTAAGGAATCAGCAACTGGTACAGACAGATACCTTCACATACCTAGGAAGCATAGTAACACCAGACGGTGGGGCAGGCAAAGACATCAACATCAGAATGAATAAGGCAAGAACAGCCTTCTTTAGCCTAAATAACATCTGGAAGTCCTCCCAATACAGCACAAGCACAAAATTAAGATTATACCAGAGTTGCGTGCTTTCTGTGCTTCTCTATGGTGCGGAATGCTGGAGAGTCACAGAGAAGGAAATGTCAAAATTGTCCTCTTTTCACACAACATGCCTAAGAAAAATTCACCGAATCTTTTGGCCGAATACCATCACCAACCAAGATCTGCTTACTCGTAGCAAGCAAGAGGACATGCATACCATCATAGCTGGCAGACGCTGGAGCTGGGTTGGTCATGTCCTCAGAAGAGACCCCGATGCCATCACAAGAACAGCTATGCTTTGGACCCCTGAAGGAAAGCGAAAGAGAGGCCGACCAAAAACAACTTGGCTGAGGACTGTGGAGGCTGAGATGCAAAGAATGAACCAGAGTTGGGGCACTGTACGAAGGATGGCCACCGACCGTGCAAAGTGGAATCAATTTGTTGTTGCCCTACAAGACGCCACTAGGCGTGATGGCCACTGACTGCTTTGACGGTAGGTAGTTAAGGATCGAAGAAGAAGAAGAAAGAACATAAGGTGATATGCCATTAGCTGGGCACTCTGACAGTTCATCGGGATAAAAAGTGTTATTCCCCAAAATTAACTATAAAGATAGGGGCATGATGACAACAACAGCTCCGCATATAAATGACTTACACTATTATGTACTAACGAACAGTCTGTGAATCCACCTACTGGAACAATATATTAATATTATTCTTATCGGACAAAGAGTCCAATTTTAGTTAATCATTTGTTGTAAAATATATTTTCCTCATTTTCAAAGACCTGTCCAAAGAGATTGCAGGACAGGGAGATTAAAATTGTACAAAAAAAAAGTAATGTTTAAAAATTTAAACCACAGACTTTACTATTAGTGTATTATAGTACAGTCCAAATAGAACAGTCCCAACTAAGATGGTTTGGCCATGTCTGCAGAATGGGAGAAGATCGGCTACCACGACAAGCATGGGAAACAAAGAGCCAGGGATCCAGACCTCCAGGACGACCCAGAGTCCGCTGGGAGGACAACATTAGACAATCTTTGAAGGACCGAGGACTAGAATGGAACCAGGCCAGGAAGAAGACAGCTGATAGAATGGTCTGGCGCTCTCTCTTCCAAACCTCTACACCTCACGGTAGAAGGGGAACGACTAAGTAAGTAAGTATTATAGTATGTTGTTTTGATGTACCATCATTTCATTGCATTCCCTAGACACTAGCCACATCAAACACCACACACTAGAAATAAAATACAGTGTGAGATCTAGAGATAGCGTTAGGTACCCTGAAACTCATCATCATTAACTATTAGAATCGGGGTCTTATATAGCTTGACCTCACACAGTTGACACATACTCAGCAATCTTTCCTTCTTTATAACATCCTAACCTCTCCAGTAAATTAAACTTGCTACATATATTGGGACGCTCGCCCGGGGATTTTTAAATTCTTATAACATTACTACATAAATTGGGGTCCTGTTCTGGGATTTAGCATTAACATCATTTCTATTTTACCCAGGGAATCCCCATTATTAATATTACCCAAGAAATTGATGGAATAAGTTAATTAGAGTTGTACCTATTTTAGAATTGATCAGTATGTAACCTCAGAGTGTGACAAATTTATTGAACGAGATAGGGAAGATAGGAAATTAGAAGCAGATAGAAAATTAGAAGCAGAAAAAGAAATTAAAAGATTACAAATTAAGGCTGACAAGGAGGCTAGGGCATTAGAGGTTGAAGAAAAACGATTGCAGATGGAATCAGACAAGGAGGAGAGGAGATTACAGCGAGAGTTACGACTAAGGGAGTTAGAGTTGCAAGGCCATGCTCCTGAAAATGGTAATAGCCCATCCACCTCCGACTCTGCTCCAAGTCAGGGGGCCTCCAACTCAGCCATGGGGTTCCATTTAGATCAGTTTGTTGAAAAAGATGATGACACAGAGTCATTTTTAAGCAGATTCGAGGTACTAGCTACAACTTATGGGTTAGAAAAAGAAAGGTGGAGTCTGAAGTTATCCCAGGGTCTTATGGGAACAGCTTATGAAGTTTTTGCAAAAATGAGCAGGGATGACCAAGACAATTATGACATGTTAAAGCAGGCTCTTTTGATTAGATACGAGAAGAATGGTGAGTTTTATAGAAAAAGGTTTAGAAATGCCAAGCTTTTGTCTGGGGAGACATATCACCAATTCTCTGCCAGATTGGAAACCTATTTGGAGAAATGGACTGCTCTGGGGAAAACCTAAGACCTTAAAGAGATAATCATGATAGAGCAATTGAGAGAGTCCATGGCTCCAGACCTGAGAAAGTTTCTCATGGAACAAGGTGCAGAGAGGTTGGGTAAGGTACTTAATGTCGCTGAGAGGTATCAGGCGGCCCAGGCAGAAGTAGCTGGCGCAAGAAAGAAACATATAGATAACAATAAAGCCCCACAAAACTCAAATAAATTTGATAATAGAGATCAGGGAAACCGAGGTAAGCCCAACTTTGATAGGCCAAGATTCGACCATAGAGATAGAAACCCACAGTTCAATGACCGGAAATTCAATGAAAGAAAATCTGTCAACCAAGAAACTAAATGGTGTAAGAGGGACAATCATGACACCAAAGACTGCAAAAAGAAACCTCCTTCCTTCGCTGCAATGAAAACGGGGAACAAGGGATTAAAGGCAAAACCTACTGAACAGCAGGAACCTTATCACCCCCCAGTTTGTGAAGATGTAGTATGTAATGGGGTCACCATAAGATGCCTATATGATACTGGATTAGATTTTGACTCAGTCTTGAGCTCTCACCTGGTGCACGCAGATCAACACACCACAGAAACAGTGGAGATCCAAGCGGCAACCAAGGACGTAGCAACCATGACACTTCCCATCGCCAGGATAACTGAAAACTCGCTATGTGGAAGAAATCAAGGCAGCAGTGATAAACGAACCAATCTACCCTCTGGTATTGGGGTGTCGATATGTGTTCTTGGGAAATCCCAAAAGACCTGTGATCATGGCCACAGTACAGACCAGGTCTCGAACAAAGAAGGAGGAGGAAAACCACATAAATACTCATCCAGAGGAGATGAGGAAGGCACAGGCTGAAGATAGGTCACTGAAGCCGTGTTTTAAGAAACTCCCAAAATGCCATACCCCTCCTAATAAAGGAGAATTTTATATGAAGAATAAACTCATATATAGGAAGGCCGGAACAGGTTCAAATGGTCACGGACAACTGGACAACACTTCAAATAGGGAAAAGGTGATGGAGTTAGGACATACTATCCCTTTCAGTGGTCATATGGGGATTAGTGCAACAGGACAGCGAATACCTTGTCATTATTTCTGGCCAGGAATAACGGAAGATATAAAGAGATATGTAAAATCCTGCCCAGAATGTCAAAGGGTAGCTCCAAAGCATTGGACTGCACCTGCAACTCTAGGGGAGATGCCAATCGTGGGAACCCCTTTTGAAAGAGTTGCAGTGGATATTGTGGGACCTCTCACACGAACCAAAACGAGAAACAGTTACATCCTTACTCTGGTGGACACTTGCTCTATGTGGGGAGAGGCGGTATGCCTGTCATCAATCGACTCGAAGCATGTGGCAGAGGCATTACTCACCATATTCACTAGGTTAGGTTTCCCTCACCAAATCTTGACTGATAATGGATCACAGTTCAAGGGGAGACTAACTGAGGAAGTTTTCAGGATCTTCCAAGCCAAGCACTTTCATTGTAGTCCGTACCACCCCCAAGGGAACGGCCATGTGGAAAGGTTCAACGGGACACTTATCTCCCATATGAGGAAATTGGCACATGAGAAACCTGATACATGGGATCAATACTTGCCCGCGGCACTCTTTGCTTACCGGGAAGTACCCCATAATTCGACTGGAATGGCACCAGCCTCACTACTATTTGGTAGGCCAATTAAAGGTCCATTGGAAGCCTTATTGAGGACGTGGACAGATTGTGGTGAACTTCTAAATACAATATCTAAATTAGAATATAGTCTAGTGCATAAAGTCAAAGATAGGATAGTACTACAAAATTTCGGCGAGAATGGTAATCGTCGCCTACGCCTTCAGCGTATTATTTGATAACGCTTTGGCCGAACCAAAAGGGGTACCCTATTTTTCAAATTCGTCCTTGAGACAAACGTACCACTTTTCCAAGTTCAAAAGAAGTATTTGCCTAAAATACATTGTAGAAGGGAGAGGGACGGATAGATAGCCAACGCAAATCACGTCTCACATTGTTTCTAAAAATAAAACCAACTTGCTAGCCTTGCCCTTAGGCGGTTTTCAAATTACGATGTAAACGTCAGGAAAACACGCTTAGCTCTTGTTGCGAATGACGTAAATTCTCGTGTATTACGGGAGACTCTCGTATTTAGCTTGAAAGTACATGGAAAAAGAAGTGAACAGGAGGTAGTTTAAAAATAAACAACTAACAGAAAAAAAGATAGAATTTTGAACCAAGCCACTTAGCCCCATAAAAATCTTATATTAGTGTACCTGAAGACTTGTTGACCAAGAATATGTTGTTAATTATCTAAATAGTCAATTAAATAATCAAATATTGGTAATAATACATAGAGAATCGGAGATACTGTCAGGTCAAGTCATGTCTGCTTAGATTGGATAGCATATTTGGGGGGGGGGGGGGGAAATTAGGTGAAAGAAAGGCTAAGATAGTACGATGAAGTGGATTGGATGAAATTTGAAGGAAGCCGAAATATTATTGGCTAACCTAAATATACAAATCTAGTTGGTAATAGTAACACATAGAGGTTTGAGATATTTTTTTAAAAATAAAGTTTCATTCAAAAAAGAAATGCTTGGTCTCATTGGCCAAAGCCTTTTACTTTAACGAAATAGTAAGCTGCTCGCTGCCATTTTTTCAAAATATTCTGAGGAACAAGCAGCGATGAGCAGACTTGTGCTTTGTTTTAAACTAACTAACAACAGAAAGCAGTCTGAACAGAGGCAATGATGAAAGTGCGCCATATTCTATTGCCTAATTCGTCGTTACTTGTTTATATTTCCTTGATATGTGGGGTTCCTGCTGGCACTTGTCTGGTGCTGGTACTCGATGATAGAGAAATTCAGCACGATTTCTAAGAGTCTCTGGCACCTGATTGTATTAAAGAAGTTCAAGACCAGAGGAGACTGAAGTGTTTGGCCAAACCAACTGCAACTGCTGTGATTCCAGGATCCAGATAAGTGCAATATCTGGCCTGGGACAACTTATCACGACTAAAGAAAAATCTCCAGTATAGAGAAAAACGTTCCTCCAAAAGACTAACATAAACAATCCTAGTGAAACAAAAGAACATTGGGATGATGATAATCCCCAACCTGCCTTTCTAGTACCAGTAGTAAATAGAGTAATTAACATCAACTTGAAAATTTGTAAAAATGTACTATGGACATATTGTCTGTTGTATGTAAATATCTTTTTATATATTTGTAAATATATCTATCCATCTAAATTGATTCTCATTGAACTGTAGTCCTGACCAAAACAACTTTAGGCTCAGGATCAATAAAGTTTAACAAAAGAAATTTTAAATATAAAATTTAACAGCTGGAGTTAGTTGAGTTTATCATAGTAATTAGTATATGTTTGTATATGTTTTTGTATTGAGATTCTTTAACAACACTCTTACATTACCCTAGACACTTTACGTAGCTTTCAGTCACGCTAGTCAATAAAGAATATAACTTAGAGTGAGATCGTAGGGTGGTAACAAGAAAGGTACTCTGTAACACAGTTGTCCATTGTTTACCTCAGAGACCTTCACAGTTGATCTCACTTAAGTACAACTATATGAAACGTTTGCACAGGTGAAGATCAGTAATCACCTGACAAAAGGACAGAGGGAGAAGATTCAACAGGTTCTGGTGAAACATACAGACGTGTTAACGGATAAGCCGGGGCACACAAATTTGTTGGAATATGATATGAAACTACTAGACCCAACACCCATCTGTATGAGAGCCTATCCTATCCCATTCGCAAAAGAAAAAGCTTTGAAAGAGGAGATAGATTATTTGTTACAAGAAGGGATTATTTCTCACAGTGAATCTCCTTATAGCTCTAGTGTGGTTTTGTTGAGAAAACCATCTGGGGAACATAGACTGTGCATAGATTACAGGAAACTGAATGCTGTCACAGAAAGTCAGGTGGATCCATTACCTGATACTAACCAACTGTTTGCCAGACTGAATAAGGCAAAATATTTTTCCAAGGTAGATCTCAGTAAAGGGTATTACCAGATCCCAGTGAAGCCTGAGATTCGACCTTATCTGGCGTTTAGCACATCGGAAGGGCACTATGAATTTAACATGTTACCGTTTGGGTTGAAAAATGCGCCGAGTGTGTTTTCCAGAATGATGCGAAAACTGTTGGAACCGCTGAAAAATCCATGCATCTCCATTTTCATGGATGATATTCTTATCGCGACGGAAACATTTGAGGACCATGTTAACTCTTTGAACATGCTGTTTGATAGACTCAGAGAGGCAAACTTGACTGCTAGACCAACGAAATGTTGTATAGGATGTAAGGAACTATAATTCTTGGGACATACTGTACATCAGGTTAGCATGACCCCTGACACCAAGAATCTGGAGAAATTGCAGAGAGCACCCAGACCACAGACCAAGAAAGATGTGCGATCTTTCGTGTCACTTTGTGGCTTTTATCAAAAATATATTAAAAACTTTAATTATGTGTGTGCGCCTCTGACAGATTTGACTCGTAAAGGAAAACCTGATAAGATTGAATGGTCGGCACAGTGCGAATTGGCTTATAATGAATTAAAAGAAAAACTCACTAGCAGGCATATTTTGAAATTACCTGATTTGACTCAGGAATTAGGGGTAAGAACGGACGCTAGTAATGTGGGCTTGGGGGCCACTTTGTTACAGAGGTCCTCTTCACCAAATGGGGAATTAAACCCAGTCGCTTATGCCAGTCGCAAGTTAAACAGAGCGGAACAAAACTACTCAACAATTGAAAAGGAATATCTTGCTTTAGTCTGGGCGATTAAGAAGTTCCAGATCTATTTATATGGTAGAACTTTGTGGTCCAATCAGACCATCAGCCTTTAGTATTTTTGGCACAGGCAAAACATGGGAATACCCGTTTGCTAAGGTGGTCTTTACTCATTCAACCATATTCATTCACCATTGAATATATTCCGGGTTCGCAAAATTTTGGGGCAGACTTTTTAAGTAGACACCCTCCAGAAGAAACCCAGAATAATCATAAAGAGTAGTTGAGTTAGTTGATCTAATGTGTATCACAGATTTTAAACTAGCACGTGGGTGCATGTTCTTAACAGGGGGGATGTGTGATGAGATCAGTGATACAATTGATCAAAATTTCATGAATATTTAACTAAAGAGTTAAAAAGCAGTAAAAACTATTACAAGCCCGTGTTTGTTGCCCGACATCATCACCGATGCCTGGTGGCGAGCTGTATGTTAAAAAGTGTTCGCGCTAAGAAAAATGAAAAGCCTATCTCAAAACCCGCCCGCATTTTCGTCACTCCGTCTTGAAAATTTGTAATCGACATGAAACAGTTTGCGTGCGGTATACTGGTTTCGCTTGGTAGAGCGATAGAAAGGGGGAGGACAGAGAGTGAGAGAAGAATAAAACAAATGCTTTTTATGAATCTAAAAATAAACTAATGCATTGTATTGTATCCAAGTCGCTTAGTAACCGAGGTTTGAATGCTATTGCGGAGAAATCTTTACTGTGTATTACCCGCCACTGCGTTAGGCTAGACAATGTAACTACGATTCAAATAAACATTGGGAGAAGGGGAAGTGGGGTAGAACGATACTGAAAGTGAAAACGTAGAATGATAGAATTAATATTATTACAATATATCAAATCCTCCATAGTCCTCACAAGAGCTTAGATGAATCTTGAAGATAGAGTTTATTAATATTATGGTTCAGAAAAAGAAAACCCAAAATGCGTAGAAAAAGACAAAAATGTTAACGACACTAAAGACTGACATAAAACTTATATAGACAGATAGAGCTTAGTCTTCTGGTCAATAATATGTTTTAATATCAAAATTCGCTCAATAAATAACTAAGATATTGTAGAAATACTATATATTTTAGTACAGTGTGACAAACGGACAATCGTCCTTGCTTATTTTATTGGTAACATTTGGGGACGCAATTTTGAAAAAGAGGCATAGGAGTGATTCAATTTGATTGGTTAACACTAGGAGGAAGGGAGAAGCAGAATTGGTAGCCCAAAACTAAACATATTTTTGCATTGGCATAGCTAAGGCAGACTGACCAATGAACTACGAGACACATAGTATGTTTGGGGTTTTGTTTTTGAAAACTAAATTCAAAATTTGGTAGTCGCCTGATTTCATTGGCCAGCCCAAATTGATATTAGCAAAAGCTTACAAGGATCTTGGCCATTTGAATAGAAATTTTCTGTACTAAAGTACGATGAGAACAGAAGTGTTGATTGTAAAATAAATACGAATCTAACAGTCTGGACAGAGGCAAAGAAACTAGGCCATATTTGCCAGTCATCGTTACTTGTGTTATATTTCATTGAATTTGTGGTAAGAATGATTTATTTATTAATATGCCTTATTAAAACTGCAAAAAGCTAGATACTGCTATTGGGAAAAGTGAAGGACATGCCGGGAGCAAAAATTATTGAGTCCTCATATTGAATTGTGTTTGAATGTTGCATATTGTTATTATTATCATTATTAGATCAGAATATGTTAGCAAGCCTCTGTGTTCCATGAACACTCATCAACATGCCTAGAACGTTTATAGTTAGGAAAAGAAGAGAAAATCATACAGAAGGAGATTTATTGTATTGAAGAAAACTATGTAAAATTACAGTGGCGTATCCGCCATATGGACCTGAGGTGTGGTTACAGTAAGGTGAAGTCATATGAGTTAGGGACTGGTGCACTTGTATGCACACGAGGCTGACCCCATCCCATCATGTATAAATAGTTAATGGGAGTCTAAATCAGATATGAAAAGGCCAGGGTGTCTTTTTATTGCAGGGTTTTATTTCCTTTTACCAGCCGGTGACAGGAAACCTGATGAATATATTTGAAGACAGAAAGTCTCCAGTGAAATTGTATACTGTCTGCAGTTAGCCAGAAGGAGCTTCTGTGAGCTGCCATATTCTATGCAGAGCAGTGTTGGGCGTTTGTATCTTCATAAAGAACATAAGGTGATGTGCCATTAGCTGGGCACTCTGACAGTTCATCGGGATAAAAAGTGTTATTCCCCAAAATTAACTATAAAGATAGGGGCATGATGACAACAACAGCTCCGCATATAAATGACTTACACTATTATGTACTAACGAACAGTCTGTGAATCCACCTACAGGAACAATATATTAATATTATTCTTATCGGACAAAGAGTCCAATTTTAGTTAATCATTTGTTGTAAAATATATTTTCCTCATTTTCAAAGACCTGTCCAAAAGAGATTGCAGGACAGGCAGATTAAAATTGTACAAAAAAAGAATTAATGTTCAAAAACTTAAAGCACAGATTTATTACTTTACTATTAGTGTATTATAGTATGTTGTTTTGATGTACCATCATTTCATTGCATTTCCTAGACACTAGCCACATCAAACACCACACACTAGAAATAAAATACAGCACCGTGTGAGATCTAGAGAGGTAGCGTTAGGTACCCTGAAACTCATCATCATTTTCATTAACTATTAGAATCAGGGTCTTACATAGCTTGACCTCACACGGTTGACACATACTCAGCAATCTTTCCTTCTTTATAACATCCTAACCTCTCCAGCAAATTAAACTTGCTACACACAGCCGTGACTATCCTGTGATACCAGTGCTCTTCTCTGACACTGGGGCTACATTCTTTTCAGACAGAATTCTTCTCTGTTCTATCAGTAACTCCTACTGACACTATACTCATAAAAACCTTTCGCTACAACAGATCCCCGGAAAAAAACGGACTTGGAACACTAATAACTGACGTAGAAATACCTTTCGGTCGCAAGCATCCTATGCAACAAAGAAAGAGTTCTACGATGTTACATTGAACCAAACAGGTAAAACAGAAGACAAAGATACTGGACAGTTTTAACAACACAACATGGAACAAAGTCAATAAAAATTGTAAACACGGTATTATGGAATAAGGTGAGAAACACGGTCGCCTAGAGACATGAAGAAGAATTAGAATAAACCAGCCGTCGATTTTAATGTGGATTTTATTTTCCTACTTACTACTTAGTCATTCTTCTTCTACCGTGAGGTGTAGAGTTTGGAGGAGGTAGCACTATTGTCGTGGTAGCCGATTTCACCCATTCTGCAGACATGATCAAACTATCGTAGTTGGGACTGTTCTACTTGAGTCTGCAGTGGCTGGGTTTTGAGGCATCGCCTTATCGTCTGGTTGCGGACCATATCTCTTCTTGTTACTTCAACCATCTTCCTCAGATACCTCATTTCTTAAGTTTGGAGCTGGCTTTTGTGGGTTGTAGTCATTGCCCATGACTCGTATCCACATGTCAAAACTGGAATATAGGTGGGGCGGTATACAGCCATCTTCGTCTTCTTGCTAACTTCTCTTTTGCCGAGAAATTCTCGATTTATTGCCTGTAAAAGTCTCCCACCTGCTGCTCTTCGGGTAGCTAACTCTTCTTTGATGCCTGCCTTCCATTCTATAACAGCTTCGAGGTATTTTAAACTGGTTGACCTGCTCCAGGACCTGTTCTACCAGCTTAATCTGATGCCTTCCTTCCTCTCGTGATATCACTATGGTTTTTTATTTAGAGCTGCTGATGACCATCCCTTTCGTTTCCAGTTCTTCCTTCCAGACTTGCAGGTTGGATTGAAGATGTGCCTGTGATTTAGCAATCAGGGCACCAGCGTCGCCAAATGCCAGCTCTGAAATACAGACCTGTCTCATCTTCCAGTGCCCCACTGAATACGTTTTGGCCCTTTCCTTACATGCTTTGACGAAATCGTCCATGAGGAGTATGAAACGATAAGGTGACAGAATATCACCCTGTCTTACACCAGTGGTGGTCCTGAACTCTTCTGACTTATAGTTTGCCGTCCTCACATAATTTCTGCAAGTCTTGTAGAAGCTCTGTATACCTTGGATCAGAGTTGCTGGACTGTTCTTCCTCACCAAGCAGTCCCAAAGTTTGCTCCAGGGAACCTTGTCAAACGCCTTCTCTAGATCCAAGAAACAAAGATGCATCTCACTTTCGTACTCAAGGGCTTTTTCACTCAGCTGCCTGCGAGTGAAGATAAGGTCTTGAGTACTTCGGTTTGCTCTACACTGAACGTTATCCATTTGTGGCTAAGCCAGGCATCTGAGTCTCTGCTCCAGTATTCTAGAGTAAATTTATTACCAGGGACACTTAATGATTTCCATACTGACGGTTGTCCCCCTTTTTTAATATGGGTGTTTGGATGGCAATCTCCCAATCCTTTGGTATGGTCTTGTGGCACCAGGCTGCCTGTAGGGCCCTCAGGAGTAATAGGTCACCTGCTGTTCCCATATACTTGACCATTTCTGGTGTTATAACATCATGGCCTGCTGCTTTGCCCACTTTGATTTTCTCCATTGCTGCCTTCAGTTCTTCCATCTTTATGCCATCATCATCACCATTGGTTTCCTCTTCTGTGCTAGTGATTATCATTGCTTGACCTTGCTCACCATCAAGGAGTTCTGAGAAATATTCTTTCCATTACTTCCTTTGGTAAGCAATTTGCCTTGTCCTTTATAAATTTAAGAGGGCACTGTTTTTCCTTGCTTCCGTTCTTTAGAACATATTCTAGTTTTCTTGAGCATCTTTTTCTAGCTTTTCTCCAAATTCTTCCTAGGATTTCTGTTTTTGTGCTAGCACCTTGTTCTTTGCTTCTGTTCTGAGTATCACATATTCTCTATATTTCTGTCACGAGATTTCTCCCCTTGCTCTGCAGTAATGATGCAACAGTGGCCAAAATTCAGAGGATCTACTGAGGGCCTTCAAAGGTATCTCCCTTTTACTCAAGATTACCCTTGGCAGAGATTTGAATTAAGAATGATGCTTCAGTTCTAGGGAGCCTCATAGGAATTTAAGAAATCAAGTACTACAGCTGATATTCTCCAGGCCGTAATAAACTTGATTATATCAGGGCTCTCCAGATTGTTCGTTGTGACGCCACTCCTCTTAGCTCTTGCACATTATTTAATCCCAACGTTCTTCCTTCTCTTATTATTGTTCTTCTAAGTGTTTCTTTTGGTCTTCCTTTTTTCTCCTCTTACCCCCAGGAACCCAAGTGAGCGCCTGCAGTGGTATTCTGTTGTTTTGCATTCGTAGGACATGACCGATATATGACCATCGTCTTTTCCTTATATAGTCGGAGACATATTTCTGCCTAGAGTCTTCTCTTATTTGTCGATTAGACTTGAATTCTTTCCAACTGATGTTCATGAGTTTTCTAAGACATTTGTTCTCGAATGTATTCAGCTTGTTCTCCAATGATTTTGTTATTTTCCAACTTTCACAACCGTATGTTAACACTGAGATAACATTTGAATTAAACAGACGAAGCTTGGTATGTATATTCAGTGATCGTAATTTCCAAATGTTAGATAATCTATTGAAGGCGCTGGCTGCCAAAGCAATTCTAGTATGAATTTCTCTTGTTGTGTCAGATAACTAATGTAATAATCAATTAAAGTTAATAATGCAAAATAAATAAGGGAATTTTTAGTAAGGTTCATTACAGGTGGTGGCCTTATGCTCTAGAATGTTTGTTTTAAGAGTTTACTTGGCCGCTTTAAGTGGGCACTTAGCTGCCAGTAAGATGTTGGTTGGCTTCTGCTCCAGCCGATGTTGGCTCCTTGTAGGTTGTAGACTAGTTCTCTCTCGTCACTGGTCAAGCCTGATGGCTGTAACACGTCCCTCGTAGTATCGTGCGGTAATTACGAAGATGGTCCAGCGTCTTCAAGACCCGTCTGATGTAGGTGTCTAGCTTTGACTGAAGGCCGATTATACTTGTTCCACAGACTAGTATTACCAATTAGCACCACCGACTATTATCATGAAATGAGAGAGAAACAAATATCCTTCCTGAGTATTGGGTCTCCTGACACGAAAATCACGCGTCCCTCCCTTTCATTCCACCATCCCATCTGCCTCAGAACTTTACCTCTCTGAGCAGTAATGTTAATCCCGGTGAGCGGAAAACGCCCACTGCATTTATATAAAACATGCTTACATATAAATTTGCACTGGTTAAAAGGGAAATATAATAATTATGTACATTATTTCTGCCACCATCCATTCCCTGCTCCAGATGGAACTTGGGGCTACCTCTGCTTTTGGTTCTTTATGAGAAATCCGCATGAAGCGGTCTACCAGCTCTTGCAGTGGTGGTCCATGAAACCATCACTCTATATGTTGATGCTGTCAGCCTCGTATGAACTTGGACATCCACCAGCAATTTTCACATGGTAATATTGCAAAATATAGAATGATAAAATGTACAGTTTACCCCAAATAACTTTCGGCATTACAGACTTCTGGCTCAGAGAAATAGTTTCGGCAGCTTGGTTAAGATGCTTTTTACAAGTGGTCTGGGGTATTTTTTAATATAATAGAATCACACTATGACTGTGCGTTCAGGTTCCCAGGATTCCGGGCTTTCCATATTAGTAAATGTAGAGGTTTTTTTTTTGGCTGTGTAAGTCCATAAGATGCTCAAATACGTGGTCAAGTCCTTTAAAGTAGAATACTGATTCTATTCCTTATTCTGGATTGTCTGACTGTCTTCTTGACGAGTTGAATTAGCAGTGCCTTAGACTCAGAATGTGCTAGATTATAAGCAACATTCGGTCCACGCATCCACTATATGACAAGGTGTCATGGAATATCCTAATCCACATATATAAATTATTAGGTAAATATAAAGCCTAACAAATAAAATTAATAAAGAGAAGAGCAATGGGAAAATGACAGTGCTGTCACAAAGAATGTACTCGAAATCCCCCTTGTTTTCTGCTTCGTCTGCAAATTGTAACGCTTTCACGTTGATAGTAAAGCTTACTGTATTATTACCCGCCTTCTTCAATGAAACGTGTGCTGTAATTCTTGGAAAAGCATTGAGACGTACTGCGTAATGACCTAAATTAACCCTAACATTAATTATACTGCGTTACCAAAACGAACGAACAGATGGACTAAAGGGATAAAAAGAGAAGGGAGAGGCAGAAAGCCGAACACTAAACCCGCTTCGCGCGATACACAATTACTACCATCACGCGTGTAAGTCTACATGCACTAATTTTTTTTCAGACGGACAGTGATAAAATACACTACCCTTTCCCAGAGTTAGGTTTATAAATCATAACAGACTCTTATTAGAAAAGACAACATTATATGGGTTTACGTTTGAACACATAACAGTACCCAGACAGCACATCTTCTAAACAGGAGATAGAAGAAATTGCATATTTTGAACGCAGCCACGTAGCTCCTTTAAATTAGTATTTTTGGGTTCCTTAGGGTTTGCTGACAAATAATATGTAAAACGTTACGCAAATAGTCCAGGAATTAATAAATTATACCCAAAATAAAATATTGGGGGTGCCTGACAGCATAAAATCATCTCTGCTCATAAAATTTTTTTTATAACGTGTTTGAAAAAACCTTACGTTACATAAATAGCCTACCATGTAAACTCCAAATTGATTGGAGCGCAACAAATGAAAGCCTAACCACGATTGGTCGGGTTATAAATACTATCTTGGTTGTTAGGGGAGACGGGAAAAGATAACATTTTTTCAAACACTTGTCGAAACGTGGCTCATTGGCCAGTCTCGCTGATATACACACTTGGGAGCGTTAGTTCGAGACCACTAATTCAAATAAGCTTGATAAAGCGACAGTACGTTGAAGCCAGCTCACATTTTTGCTAAAATAAAAGCCTGGAACATAGGCAGAACGGAATTTGTGCCAGTTTGTGCCAGAATTCATTGCTAATCAACGTATCTGTGTTTATTTCCATGAAATTGTGGTAAGCTTGAACCATTCAGTATCTTTTAATGAAAAATTGAATGTGAATTGTTGATTTATGCCTGTATATATATGTGTAGTTCAGTGGCAAACGTGAGGTAAAGCCTATAATGCTCCAGCCTGAACAGAGGGTGTCGGAGAGAAGTAAAACGGCATGGAATGGCCAAATAGTACACTGACACCTGGATGATGGACTAGAAAGAAATAATGCTGGAAGTGCAGAGGCGTAGTAACCATTAAGAAGGGTAATACTGGAATAAAGTATTTCAAATGAAGCTGACTGTTGGCCTAACGCTCTGAACGCAATGTTTGTGCTGTATTGTGATCAGTGTAAAAGAGAATATAAATTAGTTATGAAGTAGAAGGTACATCCTTCTTGATTTCAGGGACAGTGGTCTTGATGGTAGTGAGCAGCATCTGGTCAGAGATTTGCTGAATCCAGAGTCGGACAGCATACTCCTTGGTCTTTTTAGCTATCAGTGAGGTGTCTCCTGAGCCCAGAGGAGAATTCGAGCAGAGGAGTCCTTTCCTGCCGCCATCACGCCAGATAAGCGAATTGGCCAGCTGAGCTCAACATTATGTCCCCTCATCTTGAAATAACTTTATAAAAATACCATTCAGAGGGGAATTTACTTGTCTTAAAATCAGGAACTGTGAACATCTCCAATAATAGTCCCTAAAGACAAACTATTGAAGTCATGATTGTGGTGAAGTGGGATGTTATAAATATTTATAGGGGACTTAGTGTACTGACTGAGATCAGCTGTGAAGGTATATATATATCTAATAAGAGTAGTATATTATATATATAACCTTACTTGCTGCCACATATCTATATATCTCAGTCAGAATTATTCTGGAATAGTGTGATGCTAAGTTATGTGTCTAGGGTATGAGTATGGTGAAGTGTAAGTCACAACAACAGACAGATAAACAATTTAATTTAATCCACTACTCTTGACAACACTGTGACACTCACATACATATACCACTCTACAAAGATATCTTAAAAGAGTCACTGATAAACTTTCAAATAACAACATGTATTCATTACTGGCATGAATGAATATGTGTCCTGATTCAACTACAAGGGAACCAGGAATCACAATCAATTTAAATTACAAGTTATGTACAGAATGTATTTAATATGAATATTGTAGTGACATATATTAGTACAAATGTTCTATGTGTGTCAGTTGTGTAGTAGTAAAATGAGGTAATACTGGTTTTGTTTTGTTCAAGCTCTGTTGGTATTTGTCATCATGACTTCAATAGTTTGTCTTTAGGGACTATTATTGGAGATGTTCACAGTTCCTGATTTTAAGACAAGTAAATTCCCCTCTGAATAGTATTTTTATAAAGTTATTTCAAGATGAGGGGACATAATGTTGAGCTCAGCTGGCCAATTCGCTTATCTGGCGTGATGGCGGCAGGAAAGGACTCCTCTGCTCGAATTCTCCTCTGGGCTCAGGAGACACCTCACTGATAGCTAAAAAGACCAAGGAGTATGCTGTCCGACTCTGGATTCAGCAAATCTCTGACCAGATGCTGCTCACTACCATCAAGACCACTGTCCCTGAAATCAAGAAGGATGTACCTTCTACTTCATAACTAATTTATATATTCTCTTTTACACTGATCACAATACAGCACAAACATTGCGTTCAGAGCGTTAGGCCAACAGTCAGCTTCATTTGAAATACTTTATTCCAGTATTACCCTTCTTAATGGTTACTACGCCTCTGCACTTCCAGCATTATTTCTTTCTAGTCCATCATCCAGGTGTCAGTGTACTATTTGGCCATTCCATGCCGTTTTACTTCTCTCCGACACCCTCTGTTCAGGCTGGAGCATTATAGGCTTTACCTCACGTTTGCCACTGAACTACACATATATATACAGGCATAAATCAACAATTCACATTCAATTTTTCATTAAAAGATACTGAATGGTTCAAGCTTACCACAATTTCATGGAAATAAACACAGATACGTTGATTAGCAATGAATTCTGGCACAAACTGGCACAAATTCCGTTCTGCCTATGTTCCAGGCTTTTATTTTAGCAAAAATGTGAGCTAGCTTCAACGTACTGTCGCTTTATCAAGCTTATTTGAATTAGTGGTCTCGAACTAACGCTCCCAAGTGTGTATATCAGCGAGACTGGCCAATGAGCCACGTTTCGACAAGTGTTTGAAAAAATGTTATCTTTTCCCGTCTCCCCTAACAACCAAGATAGTATTTATAGCCCGACCAATCGTGGTTAGGCTTTCATTTGTTGCGCTCCAATCAATTTGGAGTTTACATGGTAGGCTATTTATGTAACGTAAGGTTTTTTTCAAACACGTTATAAAAAAAAATTTTATGAGCAGAAATGATTTTATGCTGTCAGGCACCCCCAATATTTTATTTTGGGTATAATTTATTAATTCCTGGACTATTTGCGTAACGTTTTACATATTATTTGTCAGCAAACCCTAAGGAACCCAAAAAATACTAATTTAAAGGAGCTACGTGGCTGCGTTCAAAATATGCAATTTCTTCTATCTCCTGTTTAGAAGATGTGCTGTCTGGGTACTGTTATGTTTTCAAACGTAAACCCATATAATGTTGTCTTTTCTAATAAGAGTCTGTTATGATTTATAAACCTAACTCTGGGAAAGGGTAGTGTATTTTATCACTGTCCGTCTGAAAAAAAATTAGTGCATGTAGACTTACACGCGTGATGGTAGTAATTGTGTATCGCGCGAAGCGGGTTTAGTGTTCGGCTTTCTGCCTCTCCCTTCTCTTTTTATCCCTTTAGTCCATCTGTTCGTTCGTTTTGGTAACGCAGTATAATTAATGTTAGGGTTAATTTAGGTCATTACGCAGTACGTCTCAATGCTTTTCCAAGAAATACAGCACACGTTTCATTGAAGAAGGCGGGTAATAATACAGTAAGCTTTTATATCAACGTGAAAGCGTTACAATTTGCAGACGAAGCAGAAAACAAGGGGGATTTCGAGTACATTCTTTGGGACAGCACTGTCATTTTACCATTGCTCTTCTCTTTATTATATGTATTTATTAGGCTTTATATTTACCTAATAATTTATATATGTGGATTAGAATATTTCATGACACCTCCCCTCTTAAAACAGACATTATATGTCAGTCCTTTATTCTATATACACATAGAGAAATTTATTATTATTTCTGGGGTTTACGGTGATTCTCATCACACGGATGGCGGCTTAAAAAATCCGCTCCCAGATTGGTTTTTCCAGATATATATTCAATGCTAAAATTATATGGAGCCAGAAGCAAAGACCATCGGAGTAACCTAGAGTTCTCATGCTTAGCCTGTGCTAAAAACGATAAAGGTTTGTGGTCAGTTTGCAACTTAAATGCCTTCCCATATAGATAAATATTGAATTTCTTTATTGCCCATATTACTGCAAGACATTCTTTTTCGCTAGTTGAGTAGTTGATTTCAGCTTTATTCAACTTTCTGCTAGCATATGCCACTGGGCTTAATTCCCCATCCAATGCATCTGATTCTGTAGTAAAGTTGCACCTAGCCCAATATTACTTGCATCCGTCCTTACTATGAATTCTTGACTTAAGTCAGGTAATTTCAAAATGGGTTTACTTGTGAGCTTTTCCTTCAATTCTTGGTAAGTCATTTCACATTGTGGTGTCCATGTAATGCGATCTGGAAGTCCTTTACGTGTCAATTCCGTTAAAGGTGCACATATGGAATTAAAGTTTTTGATATACTTCTGGTAGAAACCACATAATGAGACAAAGGATCTCACGTCCTTCTTGGTTTGTGGTCTCGGGGCTTTCTGTAGTTTCTCTAAATTCTTTGGGTCAGGGGTCATGTTTCCCTGATAAACTGTGTGTCCCAAAAATTCCAATTCTTTACATCCAACGCAACATTTGGTTGGTCGGGCTGTTAACACCTCCCTAAGTCGATCAAACAGCATGTTCAGAGAGTCAATGTGTTCCTCAAATGTTTCTGTTGCTATAAGGATATCATCCATAAAATTTGTTATACAGGGATTATTCAGAGGATCCAATAATTTTCTCATCATTCTAGAGAAGACACTAGGCGCATTCTTCAATCCAAATTGCAATCTATTAAACTCATAGTGTCCTTCTGAGGTACTAAAAGCTAGGTATGGTCTAACCTCAGGCTTTACTGGAATCTGATAGTATCCTTTACTCAGATCCACTTTTGAGAAATATTTAGCTTTATTTAGTCTGGCAAACAGCTGATTTGTATCCGGCAATGGATCCACCTGTCCTTCTGTAATAGCATTCAGTCTCCTGTAATCTATACAGAGTCTATGTTCTCCAGAGGGCTTCCTTAAAAGTACAACACCGGAACTATACGAAGACTCACTGTGCGAAATAATTCCTTCCTTCAATAGATAGTCTATCTCTTCCTTCAAAGCTTTTTCCTTAGCAAACGGAATCGAATATGGTTTCATACAGACAGGTGTGGAGTCTATGAGTTTCATATCATATTCCAATAGGTTTGTATGCCCTGGTCGGTCTGTTAACACCTCTGCATGATTATTTAGAACCTGTTGCACTCTCTCTTTCTGAGTTTTCGTTAAATGTGTACTGATTTTCACCTGTGCTGCTGTCTCACAGGGGTGTAATGGATATTCAAATGATGAAAGTGGTTCCTTTTTCATCTCCATGGCGATGGACAAGGTCAACAAGTGTGTCTCTTCCTGATGTTCTCTTTCCAAATATTTCTTCAGGAGATTCACATGATAGATTTTTTCTTTCCCCTTCTCCCACAGCCAAATTTCTGTCTTTCGCCTTCCTGTTATAATAGGCAGCATGTTTCTTCCTGGCTTGTTTCAAATTTTCATTGGCAAGTTTCCAGCCAGTTTTTAACCGAGTGGTCAGCTCATTCACATATTGGTATGAAGATGTAATGTTTTCCTCTGCCTTTTCATCAGTCCACGTTCTTAACAAAGCTTCAAGTGGACCTTTTATTGGCCTTCCAAACAATAAATCAGTCAAGATTTGATTGGGAAAGCCTAACCTTGTGAAAATTGTGTAGAGCAATGCCTCTGCCACATGTTTTGAATCAATCGTGGCC